>OY757909.1:28171794-28531756 GCA_963585895.1 Sepioteuthis lessoniana
GTCAATATAGCAGTCCGTCCACTGTCTCCAACTCATCTCTCACACACAAGAAACATCACCCTTTAGAGAATAAAATGTGAGAGATTATATTTTTATAAAGAAGTGTGTTCGTTCGTTCATTGAAGTTCGTATATTATGTTTGATTACGTTCCCGTGTATATTGTATGCGTGTAATATAGTATACAACACATACAGGAGGGATGGGATATAAGGTCAGTTTTTAAGTGGAGTTTAACAGGTTTGAATTCAGAGTTTTCCTTCTCTGAAACTGGTTTCCTAACCAAGTCTGAAGAAGCCAGTCTGCCTTACTATTTACCAATAGCTGGAGAGAAAACAATTGAATTCATACCTTTCCAGAGAGTATTTGTGCAATGGGAAATGCAATCAGCTTTGTCCAGGATTTCAATTCAGGTTGCCATGTCCATTTCCTATGATGATAACCATGACACCATGGAGCCTCTAGTTTGCCATGTAACCACTTTGTCTTGGTTTCACTGACATGAATATTGCATGTTGCCAGTTCAAGTGAGTCTGTTACTGTGAACAAGGTGTCCTTTCATAGTAAGTGATTATTTGATCTATTATCATGGATAAAAATACATAAATCTTTGATAGATAAATTTTTTAACTATGTTTAAAAATCCGGAAAAAATATATTTAAAAAATTTTAAGTGCATTAATTTATACCTGTTTAGTGATGTTTGAAGTGAGTATTATTGTTTAGCGAGGGAAAACCAATTTTGTAGCTGGAGTTTTTGTTGTTGGTAGCGAGGAAAAGTTTGTTTGGTTCAACGAGGAAGAGGGTGTAACATATATGTGTTTACGTTGTGTCGTTTCCTCGCTTAGTGTTGTTGGATATATAAAGGGTGGTTGAAGATGAAGTAGGTCGAAAGGTGTTGTTATGAATAGTTTTTATTTGACTCGCAATTCAGAAGGTGCCAAGCGGGATCACCAATTTATAGCTGAGTGAAATGGTTATTTTTTTAATTCTCAAACACTATATTTTTTAGGCACACAAATGAATTACGAAACTTTGCTTTAACAACACAACATTTGCAGCTTTGAATATTGTTTGCTCTTGGTGCTGCAAGACTCGTGGAGTTTAGGCTTGTTAGTGTTGGAGACGAAATGGCTTAGCGGGATGTTGAGATGGCAGCGTGTTGCTGGACGTGTGAGGGATGTGTTTAAAGTCACCGTGTAGTTTTGTATCTGGTTTTTGGAGGAGAGTCTGCGATATCTCCATGTTGTCGAGAGCAGAGTTACGCTCGGATCGACATAGTCAATTTTTGGGGTGACATGAAGTGGTGCCTGTGGAAGGCATGGTGAATGTTTCTAATTTATGTTCAACTGGGATTCCTCGTAAAGAATCCATAAATTAGATGGTTCCCAGATTAAGTGTCCATGTTGCTGCTGCTAGTGTTAAAGCCACAGTGAGATGTCCACACTGGGTGGCTTGTCTAGCTAAAAAGCATCGCTAAGCAGGGACGACCAGAGGCACGTCTGTTCTGGTCGCCGTCTCACGCCGAAGAGACTGGGTTTGGCCGCTCACCCGTTTTGCTAGCCGGAAATGAAGGTCCGGGCTGAATAGGATAAGTCATCCTGATTGTGTGAAATTCAGTGTTGAATTAATTTGCGCGCCAAACCAAAATACGAGATTTTCCTCTTCTCTACACCAGTATCTGTTAAGTAAAATTGTTCTTTACTTTTTTCATCTGATATATTATAGGTAGTACAAGTATTCTATACTGGTATTTTAAGAATTTCAAATGGATTACCAATAGAAGTGCATTAGTTTGAATCTGTTAAGTACAGTTTCATTCTTTACTTTTCATCTTTTTCATCTTTTATATCTTGCGTATATATTAAGCTGGGATTTAGAAATCCATGAATCCGTATATATATATATATATATATATATATATATATATATATATATATATATATATAACAGAAGTACTGAACAATCTGTAAAACTGGGATATGAGTTGGCCTGGATTTATGGGATTTCTAAATATATATATATATATATATATGTGTGTGTGTGTGTGTGTGTGTGTGTGTGTGTGTGTGGAACAGGACTTTGGACCATGCCAAAGAAGCAGAACCCAGTTTTAACTGTCTGAAAATTTCTGTGACCACATCACCCCTAACATCTGGCCATCTAACACTCTAGATTGCAATCCCTTTGATTATTATATGTTGGGCATAGTTGAGAAAGAAACCAACAAAACTCCAAGCAATACTAAACATGAACTGAAGGTGAGGATAATGGTATCATTTGCCAATTTAAGCAAGGAGACTGTTGGAAAGGCCTGCAGAGATTCTGGAGTTGTCGGGAGGCAGTGATTGAAGCCAATGGCAATTTCTTTGAATAAATTTAATCTATAGTATTTCAATATAATTTTGGTAAATATATCTAATAAAGTGATATGTCAGTTTTATTTTCATTTCTATGTAATTTATATTTTAAATGACAATTGATTGGTTTGGTTTGTTGGGTTTTATGGCATATCAACCTTTGTAGGTTATTTAACACCAAATCCATTTTTATGTAAATAATCTGTTCTATCTAAAATAATTCAGTTTAGCATAAGTACACAGTTTAATGGTCAAAAACATTTCCATTTCTAACTATTCAAGCAGTTATATGTAATAATTCGGTTTAGTGTAAATACAGTTTTAATGTTGAAAAACAGTTCTATTTGACATAATTCAGTTAAGCATGAGCACGCAGTTTAAATGTAAGTACGGTTTAATTGTAAAAGTCATTTCTATTTCAAACTATTCAGTTTTACTCAAACAATTCATTTTAGCATAAGTATGCTGTTAATTCTATTTAACCCATAGATAGGATCCTTATCAGGTGCTACCACTCCGGGCCAGAGTGGACCTGGGAGCAATGGCAATGAAGGGGTACTCCGCATTCCCCAAACTCCAGCATTGCTGGAACCTCACCATCAGATTGTTTAGTGTCATATCCAGGACACTCGTTGGGGGGGGGTCTTACCCCTCTGCAGAGAAGCAGTCGGTGTATTCTACAGCCCCAGTCGACTGGGCAAAAATGACAATTGAGTCATTGCTCCTAGTATATATATATACATATATATATGTAAATATATATATATGTATGTACAAATATATATATATATATATATATATATGTATATTCTGTTACGAACCGACTTTCACTGGGACTGTGAAAACAGGCACGCAACGAGAATAAAAATATATATATATAAAATTGCGAGGATGCTCTAAGGTTCGATAAAAAAAAAGGGTGAACTATGGGAAGGGAATTTCTCCAATATAAGACTCACGGTAAATCACAGCAGAATAAGCGACAAACACTCACAAAACCAACACAACACAATTTGAAGATTTAACAACAAAATTTTATTATAACAATAACAACTTATTTAGGGAAGAATAAGAATATATAAAAAAAGGGCTTTAAGAACAAAAGGGGCTGGAAAACTATTGTTACTATGTATATATAGAAGTCCAAGACGAATCTTAACTCAAACAGATTTGCATGATAGACACATAGAGGCAAAAGAAATACGAAACTCACTGAGGGTTTAGGACTGGTTAATAATCTCTTTTTTTTTTCTTTCGTTCTTTTTCTCTTTCGTTCTCTCTTTTTTTCTTTCTTTCCTTTTTCTCGAAGAAGCTTGCCACAAGGAGTTAGTTTTCTGCTGTCCTTTTTCTTAGTCACATTTAGGGTGTAGTGAAACAGAGCCCAGGGATGAATGTGGACGCCTCGAAGTCAAAACCGCTACTGCTATAGTCACTTTTCCAGTCAAAAACCAAAAGGGTCCTTCCTTGACTCTTAGAGCCGAACACGTGGTTGATAACGTCACCCAAAGTTCATTCCAAGAGTTCAAGGCTAGCTGAGATGGGTAAAAAGTGGAAAGGGGTTGACTTGCAATTCCATTTCTTGCCGTCATCTTTTTTTTTCTCTTCCTCCTTTAGCCTCGAATCATGCGTGATTAGAAAAGGTTCATTTGGCGCTTCCTTTTCCAATTTTATTCTTCGTCTCGGAATAATACGGGCGAATGAAACACACCTTGTAATGTACATAAAAAATATATCTCTCCTATTTTCTACCCCACGTAACAATATATATACTTCTACAAAGGTGTTCATGATGTTATCATTATAGGAAATGAACACAGTGACATAAACTCAAAACCTGGATGAGGCTGTTTGCTTTTCACATGAAACCAACTATTCTCCCTCTAGCTATGGATAAATAGTAGAGCAGCCTGTGCTCCTTAGCATTGGTATGACCACCGCTCTAGGAGAAAGAAAAATTCTGAATATAAACCTGTTAAACTTTATTTAAAAATTGACCTTGTGTTACATCCTGGTCCTCTGGAGAGGTTGGTAAATATATATATATAAACAGACTATTCAGATATTATTTGTCTAAATTTCTGAGATGAAGCTTGATGATTTTTATCTTTATAGGATACACATTTCTTCTAGTCTTAAAATAAGCAATAAAAACATACTTAAGAACATTCTAGAAATTTAGGATCAAACCCGCATTAACATTTAAATTACATTTTTATATTTTTCAACAAATCAGCTAAAAACATGGAATAGAACATTCTAGAAAATTAGGATCGGAAGTGAACTAACAGAAAACATTTAGGCTCGAAAATAAAATAGTAAAATACAAATCTGATTGGTCAATAAATGTCTACGCGCAAAAATTTTAGGGCGATTCTTTGATCCACCTGTAGGATATAAATAACACAGAGTTAGGAAGCCAGACACACAAGACACAAGCTTACACACAAACGAAGACACAGACGAACACAAGCCACTAAGCCAGTAGTCGATACTATGTCCAACCAATTCCTTTCCTTCCTCAACTAAAGTTCACGACCTCTTTTCCAATGGCCGAGAATTATATTCAAAAGGAAAACCCGACAAACTTTCTTTCATCAACGAGACACGCTGTCGCCATAATCATAAAACCCGCTATAAACTCAATGTAAGTAAGAACGACTTATTTACGGACTTCGTTAACATGACCATACACACATCTTTAAACAAATTTATTTTCCTTTTGTCAAACTTTATTTTCCAAAAGGCCATTTACACATCATATATTTTGTTTTTCATATTCTGTTATATGCATATTAAATTGTTTGTTGTTTAATGTTTGTTGCGTTCTATTCCATTTCTTTCACGCGATTGTAAAGTTTTGTGTTGTATTTGTGGTGGGAATAATTTAGAGAGCAGTCTACTGAAGTAACCAAATTACATACTCCCCCCCCACATCTTTAAGGGTTTTCGGACTATTGTCTTCATCTTTCCACGATGTTTCAGCCGATACATCCTCCGGCCTTCAGATGTTTTTTGAACTCGGGAACCTTCACGGAACTTCGAACTTTATTCAATCCACAGGGTCACCTGTTCTGATTCTATTAGCCATAACCAGATACAAGTGTTAAGTATTCCTGTATTGTTACTCACCTGCAGTCAGGATTGAACCTGCAACCTCCAGATGATTGTCTCCTTAGAAGCTTAAGGAACCAACACCTATAACCGTTATGCTATGTTGGACAGCTCAGAGTTAATTTTTGGGACTTATAAACTTAATGTTCTTACTTGACTAGGATTACTACTATTATGTAAAATCATACATAATAGTAGTAAACCTAGTCAAGTAGATTCAATAAAGGACGTAGTTCGAAGTTCTAGGATAGTTCTCAAGTTCGACAAACACCTGAAGAAGACCGGAGGACATATCGGCCGAAATGTTGTGGAAATAACAATAAAGGTGAAGACAATAGTCCGAAAACCCTTAATGATAAAAAAGACTATTCAGATATTTTGTGTTTTCCTTCACTCTTTTAGAATTGTTGACTTAATATGTTGATATAATGGAGAAAACTATAAAATGCTAATTAGAATCCTCCGCTCATAAATAGATGCCGCAATATCATCCTGGTCTGCTATAAGAATGCGAACCCAACTACTTCATTGGCTGCCGAGTAGATGCTATATTTAATTTAATCTATAAAAGAATCGATAAAGGGAAGCAACTCGTATTTTTTCTCATTGATCACAATATTCATATAACCTAATTTCATGTACTGTTTAACGGTGACCTAGTTAAAAGTATGAAAAGCTAGCTTTGTTTATTATTAGACAGGTTTGAATCAACAAGGGAATTTACATTAGTTTAAATTCGTGACAGCAGCAATAAGAAGTACTGCTCTTGATCATCTTTCTTTGCTAGTTTATTCAAATGTATAATCTGGTTCCAACCTGACTATCACTTATATGGCAATTATCGAGTGTTGAATTCAGAAACTTGAGATAAAAAGTGTCACCTTGAATGTCTGGAATTATGTGATGGTTAGCAAGCTAATCTCACTTAGCCATTCACTTGTGTCATGAATTTGATACTCACAAGGAAAAAGGAACTCTATCTTCTAATACAAAATGGCTAACATGTCTATGATCATGCCACTACCAATAGATCTATATTCTCTTACCTGTCCCTGTTTTCACAGGCAGAGATTTTGTTTATCTTTATGTTATTAATGGTTTGGTTTCTTTTATCAATTACACATCAAACATTGTAGATTATACAATGCCAAGGTCATCCTTCAGAAGAACAGTACTAATACTATTTAACCTAGAACTGGAGGCTTTTTGTTATCAATATCAGCTTTGCTGAGCTTTTTACAGGGTAGACTTAAATTTTTAAGAGTTTTATTATAATAAAAGTTATTTCTTCTATTCAAATAAACAAGCATATTTATTGTGGTTTTCTTTTCATCATGTTTAGATTCTTTGCCAATCCACAGAAAAAAGAAATTCCAGGTATCTAACAGCATGATGTCATCAGGGATGAATCTTGCGGTAAGTTTTCACTGAATAAGAATAGTAAACATCAGAAATTCCTACATGTAATCTTCTCTTGTGGTGTTTTGTTTTATTGAATATGACCTGAATTATTGCCAGCCCTGTTGGCAGGGATTAAAATATACTGACTGTATCTCCCCAAATTAATTTGTCTTATTGTATGGTTTCAAGTATTCCTATTTAATACTAACAATAATATGGTTTCAAGTAATTATTTCTATTCAGTAATAGTTATTTGTTTGTACACAGTTATATGTAAGTAAAGTAAAGTTGGCGACCGTAGTTGAGGGTAACCAGAAGGCTCCTTTTTCGATAGCTACTACACCAAGGTGTAGGGGAGGGTGCTACTCCTTTCCCTGGATTGCTCCACTTTACCTGAGATCCTTACCTTATAATGCTGAGTGTTCAACAAGGTAGCATCAAGTACCATTTTTTGAGTCTTTGGTATGACGACCTGGGATTACCGGCTCATTGGCCTAGTGGGTAGAGTGTTCACCAATGGTCCGGGAGACCTGGGTTCAATCCCAGGTTGCGTCATACCAAAGACTTTAAAAATGGTACTTGCTACCTCCTTGCTTAACACTCAGCAATATAAGGTATGTATCAAGGGTAAAGTGAAGCAATCCAGGGAAAGGAGTAGTGCCCTCCCCTACACCTTGGTGTAGTAGCTATTGAAAAGGGAGCCTTCGGGTCGCCCTCAACTATGGTCGCCAACTTTACAGTTATATGTAACTAATTATATTCCTTAGTAAAAAATTATAGCTTCAAGTAACTATTTTTAATACAAATAATTTACTATTATATGGCATCAAGTATTCCTATGAAATACAAATAATTTTTAAACAGACCTATGTGACTCATAAATGGGACCCTAACAGGTACTATCACTCTGGGTTAGAGTGAACCTAACAATGATAGCCCCACTCCACAGATCTGCAGAACTGTAGTCTCACCATCAGATGCAGTTTAGTGTCATACCCAGGACACATCTTAAGGGGAGGTCTTATTCCTCTGCAGGGGATGCAATCAACAGCGCAGATTTATTGCTTTTGTATTAATTTGTTGGTTTCTGGTTTCTTATTATAATTCTTGTTTTCATTTTTTTTTTTTTTTTTTTTTTTTTTTTTCTAATATAGTACCTTTTTAGAAAAGATCACATTCCTTTTGAAGCACTTCAATGTTTTATTACATTTATGGTGAATAAAGACAGTTTTCTCTCTCTCTTTCTTTCTTACAGAGGTGTTGCAATTTTATTTCCTCTTAGAGAGTTTCAATGCTGTTTAGTAAATAATAATAATAATAAAAGAAAGACAAGTACTTGAACCTTGCCAGAAAACTAAAAAAGTTATGGAACATGAAGGTAATGGTGGTTCAAATTATAATTGGTGTGCTTGGAATGGTCTCCAATGGCTTGATACTATTTACCAAACCCTCCGCTCGGGCAGGATATGACACAAGGTCTCCAATGGCTTGATAAGGGAGATGAAAGTTTGAAATCAGAGGATGAGCCGAGACCATCCAAATTAGAGTATTATTAAGATTGGCCAAAATACTGAGAAGAGACCTGGAGACTTGAGACTTGCTGTCACTCAGACTCTAGTGAAATACCATCAGCTAACACTGGTGTGAAAAACTCACAAGGTATAATAATAATAATAACAACAACAGAAGAAAGAGGAAGAGAGAGAGAGAGAAAGAAAAAGAAAACTCTGGTATCACTGGCTTAGAAGAAAATTAGTTTTTTATTAAAAAAACATTGGTAATGAAATACTGTGTGATACTGTAGATGTTATTGATAAATCACTTGCTTGAAAGTGCTTATCTAAACCAGCCTAGTGGGTAGAGTGTCCGCCAATGGTCCGGGAGATTTGGGTTCAATCCAAGGTCGCGTCATACCAAAGACTTTAAAAATGGTACTTGATACCTCCTTGCTTAACACTCAGCAATATAAGGTGTGTATTAAGGGTAAAGTGGAGTGATCCAGGGAAAGGAGTAGTGCCCTCCACTACACTTCAGTAGGTGTACTACTCCTTTGAAAAGGGAGCCTTCTGGTTGCCCTTGACTATGGTCGCCAACTACTATTCCAGTCAGATAGTGGTCCTATTTTATACACAATCTCCTTTAAATAAATGTTCTTTCTTTTTGCAACAACTAAAAATAAAATAAAACAAATATACAAATTTTAAATTTATTCATTCAAAGTATTTTTGTATGTGACCCATAATATCTTTCTGAAACCTGATAATATGATCAAGTAAACTAAAGATGAATATTCATGTCACTGTTTTACTTAGTAACTTTCATTATCATTGTTACATTATAGTACACAAACACATGATAAACACAAGAATAGAGAAAGATTAATTGGTCACTGAAGACAAGCTTTTATTCAAAGTGACAGGAAGTTTGATATTGTACAGGATTGTACCTTTACAGTAATTAGGTTAAGAACTTACATTAAATTATAATGTAACATTCCTTCTTTTATAGATAAAATTCATTGGCTTAAGAATTTCCCCTTAAGTATTAAAGGTTGTCTAACCTCTCTTCAAGTGCAGGTCAGGGTTCTACCCAAAGATTGAGATTCATTTGGTTTGGTTGAGCTACTCTCCCAGGACGGGATAGCTACAGGCAGTGAAGATGCTACTTCTGGCAGTGAGATACTCTGTGGTACCAGTGTACTGCATGCAGGAACCAGAGTGACATTTGAAATGGGTGGCAATCATCATTTTAGTGCATACTCAACCACCTGTTGTTACCCTAGCAACCTTTACAGATTATATCTGTTGCATCAATACACCCTTTTAGGTGTTACACTTTTGTATGTCCAGTTCATAACACCTCTTTCCCATACATGATCACCTTTCATATACAGACACATTCTAATAAGGTGACCTTTATTTCACACAGACCACAAGCATGATATAATTGTAATAGCCCATTTGGACTTTCTGTATTTGAGTAAGGTCTTGTTATCACTACCATGACTCATAAACCTTGGCTTTCGTAGTCCCATTCCTTATATAGAGGTATTTTGGAAGTTTAGCAGTTTGAGAAATGAATTGATGCAGGTATCTTTGTTCTTTCACATGAGGCATTTTGCACTCTTAACTTAGTCTTATCATTTGAGTGTTGATTCCCAAAGTTTGCCATGAAGTGAATAAAGTCCCACATTTCTGAAAAATACCTGAATGATAATAATGAAAAATGGAGACTAGCATCAGAAATCACTTGACATGAAATTCCACATCCCATAAAGTGTGCCTTCAATTTACAGATGAAAGTCAAAGAGGTTGTGTTCTCAAATTGGCTTATTTTAAAGAAGTTTGATAAATAGTCGACAGTGACAAGATAGTCAAAGTTGTTAGACTCAAATAGATCAATGCTAATTTTTTTGCCATGGGCAGTTTGACCAATTGTGACATTAGGATCTCTTTAGATTGTTTTGTGGTGAACTTGCGGCTGGTCTTGTATGTATTCCCATATGTCTGATGACATGCCTGACAAGAAAATGCATTCTCTACTACATTGCTGGGATCCATCAATACCTGTATGCGATAAGTTTATTACATATTAGATGTCACTGTTTATGGTGGGTAGAATGAGATCTCTATTGCCTTTAACTATGAGACCATTCTGGGCTGACATCACATCCTGTACATTGAAGTACATGTATAAAGTATTATCTTTCAGAGTTGATTACACACTTCATCTTAATCTGACACTCTGCATATCTGTCAGCCTTTTATCAGAGATTTGGAGAAAAATAACCATGTTGACATGTTCAAGTTCAGCCTGAATGCTTTTCTTATTGGTCAGATAGGATAGTGATAGCATGTCAGTGATTTACATGTTTTCTTTTGATGTATATGTCATTGATGTCATATTTGTGAGTGAATGGTAGCATCCCCTGTAGCTATTTAGGTGCTTTCATGATGAGTTTCTTTATTTTATTATGGTTTTCCATAATATGTGATCAATATGAATCCTCTGTTTTTCTTTTAGATGTGTACTGATGAATTTTTTCCAGTGAGAACACAATTACAAGCATCTACTTTTCAATCTGTGTATATCTCTGCTCTGTATTAGACAGATCTCTGCTTGCATATACTATATGCCTTCCTTTGCTGTAGTTGAGAATCACCAAGTCCTTTTAAACTGAGACCACATTGAATTACAAGATCCTCCTCAGGTTGAAGTGGGTTGGTACTGATATTCCTGTGATGAGTTACTTTATTTCTGTAAATGCTGCATCATGTATATAAGACCACATCTGCAGAACATCTTGGTGAATAGGCTCCATAACAATGGATAGTCATAGCAGAAACCTTGCAAGTTAAGTGACCATTCCATTAAGCTGCTGTACTCTGTCGATTGAAATGATTGCAACTTAGTGATTACAGCATTTTTTGTGGGATCTGGGAGTAGACAATCACGTCTTATGGGGTGCCCCATGAAGGTTATCACTGACTGCTCAAGCTGTGTATTTTCCTTATTCAGTTTGATCCCTTTATTGTGGTATTGCTGTATCAGCACTTTGAGATTTGTATTATGATCAGCTGTTGCTTGTTCAATTTGTCTCCAGAAACAAACACAATTATGTCATCTGCAATGCATGAGACTCCATTCAAACCATTAAGAATGAGATGATGACACTCAATAGAGAAAGAGACAAAGTGGTTGCTCAAAACCAGCTTTTATTCAGAAAGAGTAAAGTGAAAGGTGTCATGTGGGATTGTACCCATACAGGAAGTACATATTAAATTATAGCAATCAAAATTGCACGTGTATTTCAATCTTTGAAAAAACTTACATCTTAATTTGTGTAAATAATCTAGCTCAATAAAGAATTTTTGAAACTTTACAAAACATTTATCATTCAAGTACCAGCTCATTGGCCAAGTGGATAGAATGTTCATCAATGGTCCGGGAGACCTGGGTTCAATCCCAGGTCGCGTCATACCAAAGACTTTAAAAATGATACCTCCTTGCTTAACACTCAGCAATATAAGGTATGTATCAAGGATAAAATGGAGCAATCCAGGGAAAGGAGTAGCACCCTCCCCTACACCTCAGTATAGTAGCTATTTAAAAGAGAACCTTCTGGTCGCCCTTGTCTACGGTTGCCAACTTTACTTACTGAAAAGAATGTTACTGTAGTGATATTGGACAGAGCTTATATGTAATTTGCATATGAAGGAATGGGACATACATGAGGGTCATTTAATAAATAAGCAGAATTTTTTTGGAAAAAGGAAAATAGATGTTGGGTTGGCTAAGGTTGGCAGTATTGGTTTTAATCAGACTGGAGCACTGGTGATATGTGCATAACAGTACCTGTCAACTACTGACCGCTGATGACTGCCACTTATATTTATTCTATATGTGTGCTGCATGGTTATATTTGTATAACACATGTGTGTGCATGCAAATATGCATATCTATAAGCCAGCAGTATCACTTAATTAAAGCGTCCCCGAATGACATTCTTCCAGCTACCACATAATAATTTTTTTCTTCTCCCAAATGTAAATTCTGCATTTTTTGAAATTGGTTTATA
Source organism: Sepioteuthis lessoniana (assembly GCA_963585895.1). Lineage (NCBI taxonomy): Eukaryota > Metazoa > Mollusca > Cephalopoda > Myopsida > Loliginidae > Sepioteuthis > Sepioteuthis lessoniana. The sequence continues at coordinate 28,184,243 of OY757909.1, forward strand.
GTAAAAATTATTCTAATCTCACAAAATATGTTTTGAGGCTATTCAAAATGGCAGTAAATCAAACAGATTGGTCTAGGCTTGAACAGAGGTCTGTCATCAAATTTTTAGTGGCAGAGAAGTGAAAATTATGTGAAATTTATAGAAGAATGTGTGATGTGTATGAAGCATGTTTTAGTAAAACAAAATATTTACAAATGGGCTAAACATGGGTTTGCCACTATGACACTAAGTTAAAAAGAGAGTTCATACAGTGGAAACACACACTGACTTTCCGGTAAAGAAAAGGTTCTGAGCATAGCAGTCAGTAAAGAAGGTGATGCCAGGACCTATCAGTATTGATTTCCTTGAAAATTTACAATTGTAAACTGTGCTTCCTATTGCCAACTCTATAGGATATATTCACCTTATCTATTCGTTTGTCATTATTGTTGATTATGTTTCTGCATGTATATGTATACGTATAGTTATATCATAGCTATACAACAGTGTTTGTTTTGCTACAGTGAAGTGTTAACCATTTTAAAATTTTGAAAGTAATGAATGCTGACTTCTCTAATTAATTGAGATTAAACAAGTTTCTACTACTATCTTTACCTCTTTCTAGTTTCTTAATCACTACAATATTGAACTTAGTCAGCATCATATTGACACTTGAAAGTATGGTTCAGTGGTTTGTTTAGTTAATATTTCTCCATTTACTCTTGTAAGAAGCATAAAAGAATGAAAACAGACATGAAGCAATAACAATAAAATCTGTCTGATTGAGATCAAGGACTCTTGTAAAAATAGTAAATAAACAAATAAGCTTAGATGTATATGGATTTTATAAGCTATCTAAAACTTTTAAAGGCAAGTTAATGTAAAACAAAAAAGACAGGAAATCAAGCTCAATATAAATTAATATCAGAAAAATTGTTTTATTTATGAATTAACAAAAAGGCTTTCACAAATTAAAATAGCCCAGTCAGCTGGGGCTGTAGAATACACATCTCTGCAGAGACAAACCCACCCACCCAATGAGTATCTTGGATATGACACTAAGCCATCTGATGGTGAGGCTCTGGTCCTGAAGCATGGGGAAATGTGGAATACTCCTTCACCACCATTACTCCTATGTCCACTCTGATCTGAAGTGGTTTTACCTGTTAGGGTCCCCTGTAAGGACCAAATAGAACTGTTCAATCTTTTACTGAGAGTTAATATTAAAAAGAATTATTAAGGTTCATAAGGAATACTTGAAACCCTTTAACTGTGTGCAAACACTAGAAAATAATACTTGAAACCATTTAACTCTATACAAACTAATGAGCTCTGTCTCATTTGAGAATAATGTTAACTACAAACTATTTGTTTACAAATCATATATATATATATATATAAACAGGATTTGGCATAAAATAACCAACAAGGGTTGATATGCCATAAAACACAACCAACCAACCAACCAACAAATTGAAAAAAGAAAACAAACACTTTGCAACATATTTAATATATTTTTTTTTGTTTTATATGTTTCTTTTTATATTTTCATATGTTTCTCTCTTTATATGTTTTTTTTTTTAATTTTTTAAGAATTGTAAAAAAAATATTCTCTTGTGCACCTTATAAAGTTTATAGACAGTTTACCTGGTCATGAAAAAAAAGTCTTTCAAGGCATCAATGAAATCTGACAAACATTGATATGAAAAATGTTTCCTCTAATACAGTATTAGAAGAAACATATTGCAGCAGACAAGTCAACTCTTTAAGCCTGAAGAAATCTCTACTAAACTAGGGGTTGACTTATATGGCAAGAGTCAAAATCCATACCTTTGCTCCAGAGTGGTCAACCAGTGGAACCATACTCCGAACAATCAATATACTGACCATACCTCTTCATAACTCCAGCAGACGACCACAAACATTTACAACTTAAATTCAGATTTGGTGAATATATTTAACAAATTAACATAGAGATTGATAATAAATAATAAAACTGTGATACAAATTAAGTATTGTATTAATACTCTATCACACACCATTTCCAACAGTTAACTTATAAACACTAAATAGAATGTCACAGTAGCCTACTATATATTTGTTTTTTGGGTTTTTTTTGTTTTTTTGCTTTGGTTTGGTTTTGTGGCATATCAACCATTCTTGGTTATTTAACGCTAAATTCTCTTTTTGCATATATACTAAATATATGATTTCTAAACACATTTTGTAGATAACATTTTTAAACAAACCTGAGCTCATTTTTTTGCACACAGTTGAATGGTTTCACTGATTTCTATCTAATATGAATAATTCTATTTACTATCAATCATTTGTTTGCGCACAATTAAATGGTTTCCCTTATTTCTATCAAATATGAATAATTCTATTTACTATTAATCATTTGTTTGCACACAAGTGCTTTTAACACTAACAATTCAATTAAACATCAGTCATTTGTTTACACTCAATCAAATAATCAAACAGTTCTATTTCTAATAAGTGGATTTAACACAAGTCATTTGTTGCACATAGTTTAAATGTCAAGCAGTTCTATTTAACCCATAAATAGGACCCGATCAGGTGCTACCACTCCAGGCTAGAGTGAAGCTGGGAGCAATGGCAATAAAGGTGTACTCTGAATTCCCCAAAGCTCCAGCATTACTGGAGCCTCACCATCAGATTGTTTAGTGTCATATGCAGGACACTCATTCAGTAAAGGGGAGTCTTATCCCTCTGCAGAGATGCAGTTGGTATATTCTACAATCTCAGTCGACTGGGCTGTATAATTTTGGGGATTAACTTGTTAGGTACATATTACTCACTTTGGTTTCTTAGTTTCTTACGCTATTTAATGCCAAAGCTATCCTTGTAGAAGAATAGAAGTGATAATATTTAACCTATGGCTGTGGGGATAAGGGGGTTCATGCCTTTCCCAAATGTATTAATCTCAAAGTGAACATAATAGTGAGAATGAAGTTTAAACTTGTTTATTTTGAGGCTGCTGTCCAGCACTTTAGCCATTACACCAAGGAACTTCCCACCACAATTTATGATATGTTGAAAAGTGAATGCTGAGTCAAAGATGTGGGTCCCTAGAACATTAGTGAAGATTTCAAGAAGTCTTTCATTAGAGTTTATAGTGTTAATTTTTGAAGAATTTCAGGGTTGTGGAGATTTACACACTTTCTTCAGATTTGGAAAATTCTTCTTCTTCTCCTTCTTTTATTGTTGTCAGTGATGATAATGATCAACTTTATCATCTGAGGTCTTTTCTTCAACTGCTACATATATGGGTTGGTTTCAAAGTTTATTGGCAGACCAAGATATTCTCATGGAATGTGACCAAATGAGGCTAATTTTTCAATATAGTCCTTATTGTAGTCTACAAACTTCTTCCATTGGTGATGCCATGCTTGGATCCCATTGATAAAAAAGTCATCAACAACAGATAAATTGTCATATGAACATTTTAGCTCACCCTCATAGTCCCCCTTACAGTTCACACACTTCTTCTGTTGGTATTGTAGTGCTTGAATCATATTGGTCAAAAGTCATCAACAACAGATAAGAAGTCATATGACCGTTTCAGTCCACCCTCATAGTCCCCTTAATCTACACACTTCTTTCATTGGTGTTGCAGTGCTTGGATCCCATTGATCAAAAAATCATTAACAGCAGATATGATGTGATATGAATGTTTCAGCTCACCCTCATAGTCCCTCTTACAGTCCACACACTTCTTCCATTGTTGTTGCAGTGCTTGGATTCCATTGGTAAAAAGAGTCATCAACAACAGGTAAATTGCAAAATGAATATTTTAGCCCACCCTCATATATATAAACATTTTAATTCCAATGCAATATCCAAAATCGTAACTTTTTTTTACTCTTAATTTTTTTTTTTTTTTTATACATTTATCAAATGTGCAAAGCTTGTAAAAATTTTCAAACCTTTTTATAATATTATTTCTAGTTTTATCTAATAAACTGAACATCTAATTTTTATCATTTTCTTAGTTTAAAATATTATTTTAACATTTATAACTTCTATTGATGATTTAGAAAAAAATCTTATCCTTTTGACTGAGGAACGAAAATCTCCCCAACTGTTCCTGCAAAAAGAGAAGACTTAGATTATAATAACATTTTATCTGTTATAAAAGAAATCCATCACCACTACCAACAGTAACTCTTACTCTCTTTCTTCAATCTTTATCATAAGAAAAGTTTTTATTGTATTGCTGCATTTGATATTAAGGTGTGGTTACTCTTACTGAACTCAATTCGATAACTGTGACTAAGATTTACTTATCATTTCTTTACTTATAATCCCTCTCCCCTCAAAAGTCTACAGGGTATTGATTTTGATAGAAAAGGAAAAAATCATGCAGATGCTTGGAAAAAAATAAAAGGTCACAGCTTGGACGGAGAGGCTAGAGAGAGTAGGGGAACTTTTCCTTGTAGTTATAACTGGAAAAAGTCAATTGTTCCACAAAAAAACTCACCTCACTCAACTATGACAAAATCTTGCAATTTCCCATTTCAAAATGTCCACTACTTCAGCAGTAGTGCAAGAAGCCAAAACTCTAACTTTAAAACAAATAAACACACACACACACACACACACACACACACACACACACACACACACACACACAGAGAGTAACCCAATAAAAAATAAACTGCAAAAACATTTGAAAATCCCACTGGAAAAAATGTTGTCTGCTGTTCTGAAGCAGCCATTTTAAAAATCTTTTTAGGCTCATCAATTAAAATCCCTGTCGATTCTTTGATTTTTTTTCAAAGTGAAATGGAATACAATTCTTCAATACTGCACCAGCTAGCTAACTATTTAATATATTAAAACAAAAATCAAGGTTCATTCTCTCTCTCTTTTTCTCTCTCTCTCTCTTTCTCTCTCTCTATATGTAGTAAGTAAGTTGGCTGACCATAGTTAAGAGTGACCCAAAGGTTCCCTTTTCACTTGTTACTACACCGAGGTGTTAGGGAGGGTGCTACTCCTTTCTCTGTATTGTTCCACTTACCCTTGATCCATTCCTTATAATGCTGTGTTAATTCAAATCATACTAAAAACTTAAAAAATGGTACTTGGTGCCCCCTTTCTTAACAGCATTATAAAGTATAAGTCAAGGGTCAATGGAGCAATCCAGGAAAAGGAGTTGCATCCTCCCCTACACCTCAGTGTAGTAACTATTGAAAAGGGAGCCTTCAAGTCACCTTCATCTATGGGCACCCAACTTATATATATATATATATATATATATATATATATATATATATATATATATAAGGAGGAAAGGGAGAGTATGAAATGTAATCAATGGTTAGCAAAAGAAAAGGTTTGAGGATAAACAAAATGATATTCATCATTCAAACTATTATGTAGGACCCACAAGGAGAGATTCATCAATTGTGGAGTTTGAGCCTTAATAATTGTAAAATTCAACTTCATGATTCCAACTCTGTATCAATATCTGAGGTTTTAAAAAACAGCAAAACTAAATAGCACTAAAATTCACTGTTTTAGTTTTTAAGAGTTGGTCAATATATTATCTCTACACATGGAATCACACACTTGCATAGAGGTTTGCTGAAAATATCAAAAGTCATAAAACTTGATCCCTTAGTGTGTAGCTGCATACCTTATGCTTAGTGTTGGAACACAAAATAGTACTTAACAGGATGTGAACACAACAATGACTAAATTAAAGAGAGTAAAGGAGATGTCCTTGTAGTGTAATGGTTAAAGCTGTGGACTGCAGAATCATAGTAAGTGAGTTCGAACTCTAGTCGTGCTATTACATTCACTTTTGGACAAATACCCTTGGGAAAAGCATGAACCCCCTTATCCCTACCAGCTATAGGTTAAATAGTACCAATACTGTTCTTCTACAAGGATGGCTTTGGCATTAAATAACCTACAAAGGTTGATATGCTATTAAAGAAAGAAAGAAAGATGGTAAAAATAAGTCTTCTGCACATTAAATGTGCAATGCATACCCAAAAATAAAATATGAAACATTATTAAAATTAACAACCAATAAAAATACTTCCTGCTTAAATTAAATTATTAAAAAGATACTCAATTTGAAGCCTACATAAAATATATATAAACAGTAATTTAAAGCACAAACACACAAACCTATATTTACCAACCCCTCCACTCGGGCAGGATATGACACTAGGTCAATTTTTATTTTTTTAAGCGGAGTTTAACAGGTTTGAATTTGGAGTTTTTTTTCTCCTAGACTAGTTGTCTCACCAAGGCTGAAAAATCCAGTCTGTCCTACTATTTACCCATAGCTGGAGGGAGAATAATTGGATCCATACCTTTTCCAAGGATATTAGTGCTATGTGAAATGCAATCAGTCTTGTCCAGGATTTGAACTTGTGTCGCCATGTCCATTTCCTATGACGATAACCATTACACCACAGATACAAACACACAAACCACCCATGCCTTTACTCAGGTTTATTTTGAGAGGGTGGTATTGAGCAGTTTGTCTGGTCCCAAGAAGCCTTCTCGTTTTGTAGAGCTGAGTTGATAATTTGGGGGATGCCGAAGGGACCAAACAGCCACACATGAATCTTGATTTGTGCATGGGTTCCCACGATAAAATAGCCATATGTCACACACTAGCTTGGTGAAGATTAGTTAAATACACACACAAGGCTTTGGGACGCATCAATATATATCAGAGAGACTGATGTTACAGATGAAACATACACCGTCTGATACATATACTACCAGAAAATTGAATATAATTTTTTCAGCACACAAAGATAAGAACAATTTTATTTACCTTACGTTCCTTTTATATATAGTAAAATAATCATTCTCTCTCACTTTTTCCTGCAACACGAAAGTAAATGAACTGCTGCTATAAGAATCTTTCTAACTCAAAGATTAAACTTTAGATTCTGACTGAACCTAGTTGGATATTTTATGAACTTTTTACTTTGTTTCTTGTACGCAAGAAAATAGATGTTAATATCATCTGCTTTTATTATTTAGCGAGGAAAAGCTATCATTATTTTTAGCATGGAAATGTTGTAACGTGTGTGTATTTGGTTACTTCCTCGCTAAGTTTTAAAGGTAAATAAATGAGAGAGAGAAGAGAAGTATGAATATGCCGTAAGGTTTTATATGAAGGTTTTTAATGGCAGCATGGAATAAAGGGTTTACGTTTATGCTGCAAGTCTCGTAGGAAGGAAAGAAAGTTGTTATAGAGTTCAGAAAGCATTTTAGCAACTAAATGCCTGAGCGAAAAGTGCATTGTTAGGTTAAGGCATTGTTGAATGTGTGAGGGAGATATGTTCGCCATAGTGTAGCAAAAGTCGTGTTTGCTGGTTAAGGACCGGAACGTTATAGTCACCATGAGTTTGTGGTTCTGGTTGTTTCGGGGAGAAGCGTGAATGTCTCCAGACAATGTTGCCCAGAGATGAAGTAGCTGGATGTCGGGGTGGGATTTTGCATCACAGTTGACATAGCCATTACTGGAGGTGACTAAAAGTTGTTCCTGTATGTGGCGTATTGAATTCATCTAATTCATATTCAACTGGGAACCCTTGGTCTAAGAGAATAGATGCAAGGGGTCCATAAATAAGATAGCTTTCCTTATGGTGGTGTGATGCTGCTGCTGCTGCTATTGAAGAGCAGACAGTAAGACGTCTGTCCTGAATGAAGAAGTTCTGAGGAAGAGAAAGTGTTTGGTGGCTTCCCCAATTTGTGCTGCCCGGAAAGATGGTCCAGAATGAATAGATTGGGTGAAATTATGTGTCGACCCTAATGGTCAAATTGAATTACGCGCCAAACAAAAATATGAAATTCTTTCTGCTACAATTACAATGCATATTTGACCTTTTGTTTTTGTATATTGCTTGCAGATGTTGAGGTTTCTTCTTTAGCCAGTGTGGCTACTTCGCTATGATCAGCTAAATTGAAACTTTCACTTCTGTAAAAATCACATGGTCATGGTTTAAGTACAATCGTTTTTTTTATTTTTTAAACATTTTTTTAAAAAAGCAAAATGTATATTTCTTAAGTTTTGCTTGATTTATCTATTTTATTCTTTAAGTCACTATTTTTTTTTTTCAAATAAAATTTCATTTATATTTTTTATATTAGTATGTGGGGAACGAATAAGAAATAAAAAGCCAATAACATAAAAAATAAAATAAAATAAACACAAAATAAAATAAATAAATAAATACAAAAAGAACAATCTCCCTGAGGGGCCTCTGATAAGAAGTGCAATCCGCACATGCCAGCAAAAGAAGGCCTTCCTGGTACCAAAAAAAATCTCTTTTTTCAGTTCCCCTGACACATTTCGATTGAGTGGACAAACTTTTTCTCAGCAGCCAGTTGGAGCAGACATGTCTGCTAGACCTCTGGTCAAGCAGCACGTGAGGCTTCCTTCTCGTAGCAGCGTCATCTGAAAATACCGTCTGACCACAGACACACATGGCGGACCCTCAAATCTCCTATACTCCAAACTAACAATTCACAATTGACCAAAATGATTCATGAGAATTCTATAATACCTCAATCAAGATGCATGGCTATTTTTACTGGTTCAGGAAAAAAATTCTACTCCACAAAATAATCGTAAACCTGGAAATAAAAATTGAGTTTAAAAGTATCCTTATCCCCTTTTTTTCGTCATTCATTCCTTTGCAGCTTCAGCACACTAAAAGAAGATATGTGGGGATTTTTTATAAGCCCCGAAAAGCCCGGTTTATTCCTACATTTTGTAAAAAAATAAACCATACTTCAACAGCAGTAGGGAAATTGATGACAGCTTTTGAAGAAAGGAGACAAACAACTTTTAATGTAACAAAATTTATATACAACAACAATAAACAGGGTTTTACACCGAATGGAACAAACAACGAATATGTAAGAGTTCACAAAAGAGTTCAAGATTCCGATAGATGGTAAGGTTTGTAAGGTTTAGTTGTAAGGTTGTTATAAGGTAAAGTTATAAGGTAAAGGTTTAAGGTACGGTAAGGTTTGATAAGGTTAGGTAGGTTATGTGAAGGTTTGCAGATAAAATGCCTGCTGGAACTTAGCTGTGTGTCCTGTTCCTTTTAGCTCAGCACATGCGTTCGTCGCTCTTGGGTCCTGGCTGGTGGAAGGTACCAAATATGTTTGCCGTCAAGGGCTGTTACGAATGGACCTGTTGCTAATAGTGGTGGGAGTGGCAAAAAGTGGAAGAATCTCCAGTGGAGCTCTTTTTTATAATGGACGCCATGTGACCCCAAGGGGATGCTGATATTCGGTGAAACAGGATCACCAGTTCCTTAACAAAATTTCTACAGATAAGAAGTGAATGGGGATAAGAAAAAAAGTCAGTAACCAACTTCTCTTATTAGGGCAGGGTGGATGCTTCAGTGATGTAATCCTTAGTCAAGCTAGACTAGCAAGTCTTCACGAGTGAGTTCGAGTCTCATTGGTTGTCCCATTCATATGGTTGTGTGACATCTAAGCAAAAAGCTTAGTAAAATACAATACTAGGGTTGGGTAAGATTTATTCCCTGGCATTTGAGGTCTTCCTAAAAGTAGAATGGCGATGTATTTAAACTATTTTTTACACTGCCCTCTTGTACACAAGAAGGTCTCCGCTAAACAAGAAAGAAAACTAAAACAGAAAACGGCCATGAGTTGAAATTGTCTATAAGCAGGGTAGCAAGATAAATAACCTTACCTGGCACTAGCTGGCTAAAATTAAACGAATTTAGCTTCAGCCTCATTCCACGTCAGACTGCCCTGGTGCTCGTTGTCTAACAGGGGCAGAGTCGAATCAAGGTTCATTGATACGTGAAGTGCCAGCAAACGGGGAATGTTGATGAAACTAAGTTATTTTTGGCACCATTATTTTGACGGGGAAATGGAATCCTGTATTAAACTTGACCTTGAGTCATATCTTGCCCTTCTGGAAGGAGGTGCTGACTGACATGTATACATGTGATCATTTTTGCGCCATGAATTTTACTGTAAACCAGTTTAACCGCAACCGGTAGGTTTAATTATCTTGAATAAATAAAGTGAAATGAGAACCTCACGTGCTGTTAATGGTTAGTAAGCTAGATTGATAGATTATTGTTGATGAGTTCGATTCTCATTGGGTGCCCCACACTTCCGGTCTTATGCTACTGTTAAGTTAAGGTTAGTAAATAACCATTTCTACATGTCGGGTACCTTTGACCTTGTGTCGCATCCTGCTCATGCAGAGGGATAGATAAATATATACATGCTGGGCACCTCGCGTGGTGTAATGGTTAGCAGGCTCGACTAGCAAACCTTCACAAGTGAGTCCGAGTCTCATTGGGTGCCCCATTCATACGGCCTTGTGCCACACCTAAACGAAAAGCTTAGTAAATTACAATGGTTAGCAAGCTACATTAGCGGACCATCGTGAGTGATTCTTACTGGGTGCCTCATATTTCTGGTTTGTGTCATAAATGAATAAATAAACAAATTGAAAGTAAACACATATTCAGGGAGTTACAGTTTTATTTCCTAACTATCCTGTTAGTGAAATATTCGAGCAAAATTTTATTTTATCAATTAACCAATTATTTTGTTTTTCTAAAAGCAAAACAACAACAACAACTAGTGGATTAATAAGTAAATAGCACTGGATTGATGTTCAGATGCGCTCCGGCGACAGGTACAGACGTAACTAAGCGATTTGGAATGCGTGAAGGTGGATTGAGTGAGTAGGAAAGAATAAGAAGAAAGAAATTTTGAACAAAAAAAAAAAGAGCGACCCAAGAGGAAAGATGCCTTCTCACGACTACCTTGTAAGTCTGGGAGATCTTATTTTATTGCAGTTTATTGAATGTAGAAATTTTATATGCAATTACTTGAGGCATTTTAATTTCTGATTCTATGGAAGAGTAAGCAAAAGTAAAAGTAAGGAAGGGTTTGTTTTTTTTTTTCGTTCCTTCTTGATTCACGACGGCGTAGAAAATGAAATCTTAACTGTTTGTTTTCTTACGGTATTGTTTCTTGAATGAATTGCTGATGAATCGGTGCATTCAAAACAATAGCTCCTTCTTCTTTGCCTTATCATATTAGTTTAGTCTGAACTTTTAACATTTTTCTTTCTCAATTTTAATTTACTTTCTATTTCGTACTCATCATGTTTAAGACAATTTTCTTCGATCTGTATTTAACAATTGAAAAATCTGTTAAATAAATGAGCAATTATTATTTTTTTCGATATATATAATATGCCTATTCTCTACTTAACTAAAATATTTCTATTAAAAGTATTTTTGAAAAATCTATAACTTTAACTGGGAGTTAACATTTTTTCGTCCTTTTCAATTACAAATCTTAATATAAACAAAACATTCTTAAGACTGGATATCATTTAATTTTGTAATCAAATTCTATCGATTTTAAGTTATTTTGGTGAAACTGAATCATCAAGATTACTTATTTTGAAGAAAAAATAATTTTATCTGTTTAGATATTTTTTTAATGAAACTAATTTTAATGGCGATTTTCATCACGTTAAAAGGTGGCGCAAAATTCTTCCTATTTTTAGTTTTTTTTTCTTTTCTTTTAGATTTGTGGAATTGATAAAAAAAAATATCGTGTGTGTGTGCTTTTTTCTTTTATTACTGTCTATTTTAAATTAAAACGTTAATACTTTTTGAATAGTTTAAAACTTAATTGGTTTCTCATTTTGTGTGTTAAAAGCTGTATAAACAGTTGTACTCGTTTAAAACTAGAAACTCAAATAAGCTCAAGAGAAAAAAAAAGTTTATCCCACTTAACGCATTTTGATTCCCAATAAGTTATAACCCCCTTTTTCCACAAGTCATATTTGCTTAAATTATCATGGAGTGTCTGAAAAACGTGCTGGTGAAACGTAATTTTGTTTTGATAGAAACCTTTTTCTTTGCAAAAAGAAACTAATTTAAAAAAAAAAAAAAGTATGCTTTCTTCATACTTCGGTCAGTGACACTTTATATCCGGGGCTTTCTTTCTAACTTTTCCTAAATAGTTAAGGACTTAAATCCGACTGACCGCTCAAAAATTTGTAATTAATGAGGCAGTTCGAGTGAAATGTTGAAAAAAATATTGGCTCCATAGAATTTTTTCTATTATTTTACTTAAACATTAAGAAATAATTTTTAAAAATATTTTTTCTTCTATAGGTCATAGATTTAGGGAAACTTACATCTGGTCTGTCTTCCCAAATAGTTGTATTTTTAACATTTTATTTTAAAACTTAAAACAAAAGCTGAAAAATTTATGTAAATAACAATTTCTGTAAATTTTCAAGAATTTTCGATATTCGTAAAGATTTTTTTATGCAATACTTTTAAAAAATTCACTCCGTCTCCCAACAAATCACACTTGCTATCACCCCCCCCAAAAAAAAACGGAAAATGTTTGTATGAGATGGATACTTCCATGAAGTTAGGTCTCTAGAATGCTACAAGTCATTGGCAATACAACTTTAAAAAATAAATCTACAAAACTAACGAGTGTTTTTATTGTTGCTAAATTGGCCGACCTGCACCCCCAATGTTTCTAATTTCAAGAAAAACATGGGAATTTTTTATTATAACTCTATTTTTTTTCTCTTGGCTATCGTCACTCTACACATGCGGGGGAAATGATCAAATTCGCTAAATATTGTTTATTTTTTCCCATCATGTAAAAAAAAAAAAAAGCACAAGAAATTAGATAAATTCTACTCGTTTTAAGAATTCGAATATCCTGAAGAAATTGAGTTTCTTCTCAAAAATAAAATCCCGATGGTGGTTACAAAAATTACAAAGTAATGTCATAATTTAAAGAAATAAGATTTTTTTTTATCAGAAACTCGTGAGTTTTCCTTAAAAGTTTAAAATTCAGCTACTAAAAATATTTTTTTTCTAAGAGCGTGGTCAGTAGTTTAAAAATAAATACCACGCCCTATGATGACGTCATGAAAGTTGACTCCCCCGTCAAAACTCAGCATGTTGGATAAGTGTTTTCTCTTTGAGTCAGAGGATGGTCCCCTCTATCAAAAATCGGTCAAAATAAATAAATAAAAGGAGGTGGGGGTAAAGTAACCATAGCATTTTTTTCCGTATCAATCTTTAAAGAAGTCGTTCAATTTAAAATTTTAAATGCGAATTACCTTAACAGAATAGTAATTCACAAAGCTCTTTGCTTCGATGTGGCACAAGGCCGAATGAATTGGGCACCCAATGAGAAACGAACTCACTCGTGTAGGTTTGCTAGTCAAGCTTGCTAACCGTTACACCACCAAAAGTGCCCATTCTTTACACCACTAAAGGTGCCCAATTACCTTAACAGAATAGTAATTTACGAAGCTCTTTGCTTCGATGTGGCACAAGGCCGAATGAATGGGGTACCCAATGAGACTCGAACTCACTCGTGTAGGTTTGCTAGTCTAGCTTGCTAACCGTTACACCACCAAAGGTGCCCAATTACCTTAACAGAATAAACCCTTCCTAATGGCTCGCCTGTACAAAATAAGTTCTTCAAACCCATCGGACTAGCTTTTTATTTTTTTAATGGGGGGTTGGGCAAGCGCTAACTATAGTCGGTCAAATTCTGTGGGTAGTAATGATTAACTATCCACCTCTCTACTTGAAAGAAGATTACAAGGTCGATTTTCTTATGTGTGGGTGGTTCCTGGCCCTGCGATGAATGAGTAGATGCAACTTGTGAATTATACGAATTGGGATTTATCCAGCTCCCCACAATATTAGTTTGTTGGTGTTGGACAGAAAAGACGGGTGAAAAAAAAATCGCCCAGTTCCGTCGGCATTCCCCTTGAGAGGCTATCGGGCAATGCACCCAGGCTTTACCCACTTTTAGGCATGGAGGCGGGGTTTGAAGCTGGTTTGTTAATTTTAGCACGTATATCAGGCGTTGTTGAAACTGAGTTGTTGTGCTAACTTTCACCGTCCAAGGGCAGATAACTGATAATTGAATGTTTTCATTTTAATCCGCCCATATTCGTAGTTTAGTTTAGGTTTTCTTTTGGTTTGTTGTCTTTAATTTCTTTCTCGGATTTTTTTGGATTTGTCATAATTCCTACACCTTAATATCAAACATGTCTTCGGAATCTGTCACAGAGGTAAGTTAAGTCCGTTCAATAACAAAAACCATTATTGGCAGGAAAAGAAAATAAAACAAACTATATTTTCTCAGAAAAGAAGGCATGTCCTTAGTCATTTTCATTCCAAAAAAAAAAAATTCAAATATTCTAAGAAATTTTGTTGCCAATCTAGTGTTATCAGTGACTGGAATAAAGTGCTAAAAGAAGTTAAAGAATTTTGATATGGAGCAAGCATGTTTTAAAGCGAAAAACTTGTTTTGATAGCGACTCAATAAAATACAGGTTGTGTTAAAGTCGAAGTAGAGAATAAAGACTTCTCTTATGACCTTAAAAATTGGTAATGTCCCAACACTCAAAAAGATTACTTCCTTTTGAACATGCCGAAACTTTTTATAAAAATAATTCACTGATTCAGGATACAGAAATAGCTTGATAATGTTAGATTCTTTAGTGGCCATATTCTCTCTTTAATCCAAGAGACCTATCATTTTTGTAATGTTAAGCTTTATTATATCATAATCTTCTAAGGTGCCTGTTTGCATGTAAGGAATCTTTTTTATTCCAACTTGTTGGGACACAGTTGTTTTAATGCTACTTTTATAAAGAAAAATAAATTTCTTAAAATTTTTTTTTTTTTTTTCAACTAAAATGTTTTTAATTTCTTTTTATTACCATTATTTCATTTAAAGATCTTTTGATTAGCCTTTAAGTATTCCTAAGGGAAAATTAGAGAAGCTGTTAATTATTATTTAATCATATTGTAGTTTCCTAAGAGTGCTGAGTTTGATTTAATTCTCTATTGCTTTAAATCTACACTACTATGCCAAAGTTTATGTCCAAGAATCACTGTGTGAAAAGTCCTAGGGACTTCTTTTTTTTATTTATTAATTTAAAGCCAATATTCATAAAAAAATTTTTTCATCTAGGACTTTTAACATTGACTATGCAAAGTTGACCTCAGAGGTCATTAGATGCCATTTCTAGCGAAATAGTAAGATAGACAATATAGTATAAAAATATTTTTTGACCTTATAGTGGGACAGATCAGATAAGATCAGATCCATGTTTTTTTTTGCATGACCAGCTATGCATTGGACATTCATATATTGTGTCAAAGGACTCTACATATTTGTAAAAGATGGGAGGACAATGTTTGTGTATTTGTCACGTTCATATTTCTGTATCCATAGAATTTTGCTAAAATACATAAAAATTATTTCATCAAAACATTTTGTCCCTTTTGCAAGCAAATAATTTTTTGATCCTTGTAAAGTGGGCAAATTATTTTCAGAAAATTTGCAAAATAGAAGGTATGTTTTAACAAGTCAAATAATCATACATAAAAAAAAAAAAAAAACCTAATTTGATCAGCAGTTGTCTATATGATATATCATAATGACATGCAAATCACAGGAGTTCTACAGTGAAACCCTCCTAACAATCAATTAGACACTGTGCAGTTAATAGAAAAATGCCTTACATTGAACTACCTATAAAATGAGAAATGTTGCAAAAGGATTCATCTCCACCCCTCAGCAAAGACAGTTACTTTTGCTTAATGTTAATGTGATAAACTGAATTTTGTTCCACTTACCTAAAATGTAGGACAGTCAGTTTTATTGATAATGTCTTGGTGATGAATGATTCATAAGTTTAGATATTGCTGACTATATAAGACAAGCTTGAATGAAAAACATGATTGTTACTAAAATAGAATGTTGAGTTCATTTCCCCTTTTTATTTATTCATTCTAAATGTGTAGTTTAGTTTATCAGTAAATCAGTGGTGTTGAGCTCTATTTCTAAATCATATCTTAACTTCTTTGCCATCTCATGCAATTTAAATTGTTATACTTGCACTTTCTCAGGAGGCACACTTAGCATATCAATTATTTTGTACCAAATTGAATCTTTGACTTGAATTAAAATTCTGGATGGGGCTTTTTGCATTTCAGATGGTGCTAATGCCCTTGAGGAAAGGCATAAATCCATCTCTTCTCATTCAAGCTATAGATAAATAGGGCACCAAGTTCAACCAGTCTAGGAGAAGGAAAGTTCTTTATTCAAGCTAGCTTTACCTCTTAAAAATTGAACTTCTATCATATCTTGTCTTTGGTAGAGGGTTTGTGTAAATACATACATGTACATTCTTACAATATTTTATACTATATTTTTATTTTAATGCTACCAGTTGTCTGATCTGAATTTTTATTTATTTTTTTATTTCATCTTTAATTCAGACAAGTATATTTTACTTTTGTCTATACATATAAATGTGTTTTTTGAATTGTTTTTTTTTTTTTTTACTTGAAGTAGAATTGCTTTAAAGATGTTTTTTTTTTTTTTTGTTTGTTTGTTTGTTGTTTTTTTTTTTCTTTAAGGAAAAAAAAAAGATACTGCCAATGCCTACCAAGTAGAATGTCTCTTATTAATAAATTCAATTTAGAGAATGTATACATTTAGCAACCCGTTTTAAACAAGATAAACTGGTTATGAAAGTATATGGATGCATCTAAAACTCTTGTGAAAAAATACTTTTTTAATGTTGTAATGTTACTGTTGTTCATTGTATGTTTTAAATGGTCATTTTCATGACTTTTTTTTCCCATCTATATTTGATGAATTAATCCTGTTTGGGTCAATGCCAAAAGTTACTGTGACTTTAACCAGTAATACATACAGTAGTCGACCTGAGTTGAGGGTGACCCAAAGGCTCCCCTTTCAATATCTACTACACTGAGGTGTAGGAGAGGGTGCTACTCCATTCCCTGGATTGCTCCACTTTACCCTTGATCCTTATCTTATCATGCTGAGTGCTAAGCAAGGTGGCATCAAGTACCATTGAGTCTTTATGACTTGATCTGGGATTGAACCCCCAAAAGAAAAACTAATGTGACTGGAATGTATAATTAGCATAGAAATATGGATTACTCAATCAGATCTGTCTAGAGCCTGACCATCTACACTTTTTTTTTTTCATTTCATGTATGTAAATTATAAAAATTCAAATAAAATGAATAAAATAATATTTATTTCATCACCTTGACAAATATGTATTCTCTGACCACATGATTTCAATTTTTCTTTTTCTTATGTGAAAACACCACTTGATTAACTGGAAGCAACTAGTAATACTTGCTTTATGATTTCACTACACTTAAGTCTGACTATTGCAGAATGTATAAAATTTTTATTTTTATTTTATTTTATCTTATTTTACTTGTTTTACTCAGTAAGTAATGCCTGTCAGTGATGTTTAGAATATGTTAACTATATCCCACCCCACTGCAGAGGGTGAGGCTCTAGTTCTGAAGTATGTCGAGTATCCCTTCATTGCTATTATTCCCAGGTCCAGACTGATCTGGAGTGATAGTACCTGTAAGGGACCCATCTATGATTCCAGTAGATCTGTTTAAAAAATTTATATTTGATAGGATTGTGTTTTGTGGTGTTTTTTTTTGGGGGGGGGGGGTTGTTTTTTGTTTGTTTTTTTTTCTTAAGAAACAACTACACAAAAAATGTAAATATAAATGTACAATGAATGGTATTTCCTAACCTCTAGGCATAGAATAACCCCAGATAGGTTGATTTGCTATTAAAATCAAGTAAATAAAGTTAGAAGAATCAACATTTAAAAAAACCAAATACTTTAATTCATGATTAAATAGGGTTTCTCTCTTGATTTTTTTGCTGGAATTGCTTAAAATAGCAAAGTAGGTAATGCATTATAGTTACTCTTTATAGTTTTTCATAAATCATTTCACTTGGATAAATTTCAATTTGAAAAAGTGATATAAATTATTGCAGATGATAAATCTGTTCATTAAACAATCTACTGTTCTGACTCTGTAAGCACCAAGGTATTTTGGTTGGATCTTTCTGAAATTTATTGTAATTTTGAAAACATAAATTTATTTTAAATTTATTTTGTAGAAGGGTAAGACCTCTAAAAAGGGTTTTTCTTGGTATGACACCTAAATGAATCTGATGGTTAGGCTCCAATTCTGGAGATTTTGGGTGTGTAGAATACCTACTTCATCATTATTCCCAGGTCCACGCTGACCCAGGGTGGTAGAACTTGTTAGGATTGTATCTATGGGTCAAATTGATCTGTTCATAAACTATTTGTATTTGATTGGATTGTGTACAAAAAACCCTCTAATCTGGAGCCTCGCCACCATTACGTGATTTAGTGTCATACCCAGGTTACCATTTTAAGTGGGTTGCTCTTGTAAAAAAAATTTTGATTTTATTTTTGTTGGGTTGTGGTTTTATATATATATATATATATATATATATATATATATATATATATATATATATATATATATATATACTTGCTCACTCAGACATGATGGTAATTTTCATTATATGAGAGATGATCAAATTCATGTCTAAAATTTCAGATAATTAGTATTTTTATGGATATCAATGATTCCAAGCTTTTATCAAACAATGAATGATATTTTACATGGTTTTTGATAGTACATATTTACTATTCTTATTTTTTAATTTCTTTATTTTACTTATTTTCAGGTAATTCCCATTCTTATTGGTGTTGGAGTTGTGACTGTCACTGCAGTCTTAGCCAAACTATTTCTCTTTAAAGGAAGTAAAAAACCACCAATTACTTTGGAAGAGCCTGATATCAAATATCCCTTAAAACTGATTGACAAAGAGGTAAGGTAACTTTTTCATTTACTGTATTACAGCTAATGAAGTAATTGTTAGTTATTATAAGTGTTCTTATTCAAAATTCCCTGTCTAGTCATTATAATTTTAATGCTTATTTAGTAGGAAATGGCTATTGCTAATTGAAACAGTATTAAATTCTAACCTACTTTTGTTTTTGTAATTATTATAAATACTGCTGAGGTTGACACTCCTGTACAGTATGAGTTTAGCTTTTGATAAGGACATTTTCTTATTACAGCTATCCAGTATGTGCCATTGGTTGTACTAACTAGAATATCTGTTTATACCAGATAAGAGGTCAAGTGGTTGAGTCACATACGAGCTGAAATATTTGTTTTATACCAGACAAGAGGCAAGATTTATCTTACTGGCATAGTATTTACAAATTTCAAAAATCCCTTTTATTTTATTTTTTATTCCTCCCCCCTTAAACCAGATTTATAATATTTGTCAATTAAAAATTTATTCCAAATAGTGACAGATCTGTCCCTGGTGCTTAGAATATGTCAACTGTATCTCTTCCAGAGTTTTAAGACCCTACCCAAAAAGGGGTGTCCTGGATATGTCACTAAACTATATCTGATGGTGAGTTTCTATTCCTGGAGTTCTGGGGAGTATGATGTACTCCTTCATTGCTATTACTCTCAGGTCTGCTCTGTCCTGGAGTGGTAGTATCTGTTAGGGTACCATCTATGGGTCAAATAGATTGGTTTGCAAATTATTTGTATTTGATAGAAATACTTGATATGTCGTCATCATGTTGTGCTGCTAATACGGAATTCCCTAACTCTCTCTCTTGCTATTTGTCTCTATCATCCATCACATCCTGTGGGTCTTCTAGACTATATCCAGTGTCTGTACAGAGCTGTTGTAGATGAGTTCTAGCTGGTCATCTAACATTTGCTCATCCATGTGAAGGGGTCCATTGGAAAATGTTGCTTATGAGTTTGTCCTTACTTCTCTAGCAGCATTCTGTGTGTCTTGTTCATCTAATTTGGATGGTTTTTGAGATAGGAGGTACGTGGCCATACAGCTGCTGTTTTGTGGGATGTTGCTTCCAGGATTTGTTCATTGTAGCTCGTAGCATTTTTTTTCTATATGCTTAGTCAGCATCCATGTGGTGCATCCATATAGTCGTATGGACATGACTGCTGCTTGGAAAAAAATTGTATTTTATTTTATCAGATAGGTCTGACTCCCATATGACTGATAACCTATCAATAGCTGTCCATGCCCGCGCTAGTTGCGTATTGAGGTCATTTTCCATAGATGAGACACTCACTGCTTCTGAGGTCGGTGAACTTGTCCACTAGTTTCAGAGAACCACCATTTAGTGTGGAGATGTCATGATCCTCACTGACCTGATATATAAAAAGAAGTAAAGTTCGCGACCGTAGTCAAGGGTGACCAGACCAGAAGGCTCCTTTTTCAATAGCTACTACACTGAGGTGTAGGGGAGGGCGCTACTCCTTTCCCGGGATTGCTCCACTTTATCCTTGATACATATTTTATATTGCTGAGTGTTAAGCAAGGAGGTATTAAGTACCATTTTTAAAGTCTTTGGTATGACTCGACCTGAGATTGAACCCTGGTCTCCCGGACCCTTGGCGAACACTCTACCAATGACCTGATATATAACTGTGTGCAAAAAACTGAAGAAACATAAAATTATAGATGTGTACAATGTATGCAATTCTCTAACTTTTAGGCATGAAATAACCCCAACAGGTTGATATGCTATTAAAATTAATCATTTGATTAAATTGTAAATGATGGTTGTTATTTTAGAAGATAAATTTGCATAACAGAAAAGATATTCACCAGATATTCAATCTTGATGTTGCCACTTAACTTAATTGGTAAAAAGTAATAACCTTTATTTTTACTTAATTCTTTTGAATTGGACCCAGAAAGAAGGCTTGGTTGGGTTTGCCCAGTCAATAGAGGAAAAGGGACTCCTTTTCGCTAATAACTACTGCACCCCTCCTTTTGGGGCGGGGATGTCATTTAAGTCTCAACTATTTGACTCTACTCTTCAAAAAGACTGTATTCAGCTTTCTGTAATTCTTATCTCTTGAATCTCACCTGATTTCATGACTCGGGTTTTTCTTAGTATTTAATCTGTCAATTGTTTGATACATTCATTATCTCGACTGCTGAAGTTGGTGGGTGTCATTACATCACATTTATAGAGAAATATTTTAAAATTTTGATTAACATTCAAGATTATATTTATTTTTAACATCCTTGTTTTTTGTCTAGAGTGTTAGTCTTACTTGATTTCCACTCTTCCAAGGTTTTCCTTGGCAGTTTTTACCTTTTACCTTTCAATTGTTTGATACATCCAATGCTGTATATATTTTTATTTTGCCATTTGAGCTAATTTTGAGTAATTATCTCAGATTTTTAAGCTCATGAAAGGAATTTTTTTCTTTAGTTTTGTGTCATTATGTCATATTTGTAGATAAATATTTAAAAAATTGTTTAACATCCTTTTCTTTTTTCATTAGTCTGTAATGTTATATAATTATACATCTCTAGTCTAATGAATGACTCGTGAAACTAGTTAATGTTTCAATTGATGTGAATACTTATTTTTATTAAATAATTTTTCTTTTCTAAGTTTGGACTTGAACTTTAAATTCTGTATGATTTAGTTATAACTTTCAGCAATATGATCATTGTTTTATTTTTAGACCTTTCACCTTTATAAACAAAATATGCTTGCTCTCTCTCTCTCTCTCCTCTTCTTTTTCTCCTCTTTTTTTTTTTTTTTTTTTTTAAGAAGCCTTTCCTGGGTTCAATAAGCATGTATATTATACTTGGTAATTTAGCAACCCTGGCAATGTTGATTTTAAAAAAAAAAAAAAAATTTATATACACACGCTTACATGTAATCAGCCATTAAGTTCTTAAAACTCTTTGTAGAATACACCAACTGCATCTCTGCGGAAGGGTAAGACTCCCCCAACGAGTGTCCTGGATATGACACTAAACAATCTGATGATGAGGTTCCAGTAATGCTGAAGCTCTGGGGAATGCAGAGTACCCCTTCATTGCCATAGCTCCCAGGTCCACTCTGGCTTGGTGTGGTAGCACCTGGTAGGGTCCTATCTATGTGTCAAATAGAACTAAAATGTGTACTTATGCTAAACAGAATTGTTTGAAATAGAACTATTCATTTGTATAAAAATGGATTTGGCATTAAATAACCTACAAAGGTTGATATGCCATAAAACCCAAACAAACAAACAACCTTTTGTCTGTGTATAGTATTAGTTGACTGGTTGTGTATAAAGGCACCAATACAAACTACTCTATTTACATTGCTGTCTAATGCTGTTGGATACTGGGTGTTCAAATGCTGTGGCTATGCCCAGTACCAAATGAAGTTGTATCATCTTGTTTTCTCTCTCTTGTGGTAGATGTTTATAGAATTCTCCTCAGCCCACACCTTTTTAAGATCTTGAAGGAATCTTGGTGTTCACTGCAATGTTTCTGGCTCTAAATCCAGCACAGCTACGAAACTGCTGGGCTAATGACAGTCTGGCTTCAATCAAAGGAAAATATACTGACTCTCTGGTAACAAAAACTTTGATAATTTCAATTATTAAAAAAAACTAGTTGGTGCTGTGAACTAATGTAGATAATATTGGACCTCTAATTTTTGATTAATTTCAATTGTAATGATTTGCAAAATGGTTGCACTGCTTCATGTGTTGGTAACAGACAGCAGTCTTGAAGTGAGACACATTGGATGTGAACCAGAACGAGTGACATTCAGTTGGCACGCATAGAACAGAGAGAGAATATGTGAGAGAATATGATAAAATGAATATTGTCAAAGAAAAAAATAATTTTGCTTGTAAAGAAGGAATGTAAGTTTCATCAGAGGACATAAGAAACAAATCTTGCTGTATTGTTACTCTGTTAGTTGGTTTGGTTAATAACATAATTTTTTTTTTTTTTTTTTTTTTTTTTACTTACTCATCAACTGTTTGACATGATACAAAATATTGATCCACTTATCTTAGATATTTGGCATTTCATAAATGTAGGTAATGTGGGACATTAGAGTAAGTTCAATTAACAGCATTTCATTTACTTCGCTAACTTGGTCATTAGTGACTGAGGTGAAATTCATCAGTCTTCTGCTCAATGAAGTAATTGATTTTGTAATTTTAACAAAAGGTGGTCCTAGTACTGGTCTCCCCAACTTTTATGTCTGACAATAAGCCATCTAATATTGTGCTACAACTTTGACCAACAACTATTAACTTATTTGCAAACTTCTATAACCCTTGTAACTGAGAAGTCTTTGATACACATTTGATTATATGGAGAACTCAATCTAGATCCTCCTATTTCTGTGATACCTACCAGTTCATATCTGGCTGGCTAAAACCCATCATGTGATCTCCTTAGAGGCCATCTTTATCCCCCTAAAATATTATGTCACTGAAATGAATTTTTGTACATGTTACTGAAACCAGTTTTTGCCTACTCAAATTTACCTTAAAAATCTTAAAGCTTAAATTTTGTTTTTTCTCACTAGCCAGGTAATAAATTTGTGTTTGACCCCTGTCATTAAGATAGTCAAAATATATCCAGTTTTTCAGCATATTATAAATTCCTCTTACTTACTATGACTGATAGCAGATTTTGACACTTATTGTTAATTCCACTGATAAGTTTCTAGTTGTGTTTTGAAAACAGATCTAACTAAAAAATAAACAATCTTTTAACTCCTTCATTCTAATGTACTTTACTCAACTTTGTATTAGCTTTTAAAATCCTCGTCTTGAAATCCATTTTGTCACAGATGCATATAAGTATATATAAAGCCATCAACAAGTTTGTAGCCAAATGGTAAAAAACACACTTTATATTAAACAGATATTTTGTGAGATAATCTCCTTCCTTCTCAATACACTTAATCAAACACTTCTCCATTAATTCACATATATTAGATGTTATACAGCGAACATTTTAGATCAAGATTCATCTGTGTCAGATTACAAACTTATTTCTTGCGGAATAGAAGTAAATTGTCATTAATTACTTCTATTTCTCAAATGTCCTGTCCTGCTCAATAGCAAAAAAATATCTAATGTTCAGATCTGTTGTTAATAATAGAAATGTTTTAAAATAAAGTGTGTTGTCTTTATGCATGTAGCAGAACAGCCATATAAGGATCTAATGAGAAAGACTAATAAAAAGAATTTATAGTTATTAGTTGAATTTCTGAGAATTCCAACAGTTATTGATAACAAAATTATCATCATTACTGTAAAATGTAAACTCCTGCAATTATTGATAGAATAAAGCTATTACATGTATGTTTTGCACATCATATTCTCTTGTTCAAAGGAGTGTTTCTCTAGCTATAATTGTTATTGAGCTAGGCCAGCAGACTTTAGTGTGTTAAATTCTAATCAAGTGCCTTATACTTATGGCTTTGTGCCAAACTAAACTTGGTAAAAAAAAAAACCTACCTTCTTAGAAATATATGGTGTGCATCACAGGAAACAAGAGAATGACTTTCTGCCAAGGTTTCCTAACAATATAGATATTGCTAATTAGTTAATGGATGTATCATTTCCATTTTAATTTTCCACTTTTATTCTGTTTCTTTTCATAAAAATTTGATAAAATATCTTAAATGTTGTGAAGTATGTATTTATCCAGCCCTACTGCTATAAGCAAAATGGGATACAAGGTCAATTTTTAAATAAAACTGGTTTAAATTCAGTTTTCCTTCTTTTTTAGACTTGTTGCATTACCAATGCTAAAGAATCCAATCTGCCCTACTATTTACTCATTGTTGGGTGCTATGAACAGATGGATTCATACCCTTTCCCAAGGGCATTAGAGTGAAGTGAAATAGTCTTATCCAGGATTTGAACTCTGATTGCGAATTCCATTTCCTACAATAACTAATAAGCACATTATGAAATAGCCTAAATGAAAAATCTGCATTTTGATAAAGTTATCAAGATAAAAAGAATTTGTGCTTCTGTCTGAACATCTCATATGATAGCAATAGTAGTTGAGTCGTTTTACAGAGTGGAATATCAAATTGGGAAGTTTCAAAAGTAAACATGTTATCTCTCTTGCTTTCCATCCCTTTCTTTTTAATATATCTCATTCTCTCACTTCACCATGAGAGTGGTCATACCTGTTAGAGTACTATTATGAGACAAATAAATCTGAAAATTATTAATATTCACTAGGAATACTTAAAACCATATAATTCTGAAAAGTAGCATTAGATAGGTATAGTTGAAACTGTGTGGAAACAGATGATTCCTAAATTGGAATGGTCACTTGAAGCTACAATACAACCCAGTCAACTGGAGCTGCAGAATACACCGACTACATCTCTACAGAGCAATAAGGCACTTTTAACAAGTGTCTGGGATATGACACTAAACCATCTGATGGTGAGACTCCAGTCCTAGAGCTTTGGGGAATGTGGAGTATCATTTCATTGCTATTACTTCCTAGTCCAATATGACCCAGAGTGGTAGTAACTGATAGTCTTATCTTTGGGTCAAGTAGAACTGTTTGACTATTTAACTATGTGCAAACAAATGTCTGAAATTAGATTGAATCTTTAGTGTTACATAGCAATACTTGAAACCATTTCACTGTGTGCAAACAAATGAGTGATGTTGAATAGAATTATTAGCATTAGATTGCAATACTTGTAACCATTTAACTGTGTACAAACAATAGCAATAGTCAATTGTGTGGAAACAAATTAGCTCAAACAAATAAAATTACATACAAACTATTGACGTACAAATCATATGTACATCCATTTCACTGTGTGCAAACAAGTGACTGATGTTAGATTAAATTATTAGTGTACATAGCAAAACTTGAAACCATTTAACAGTGTAAACAAATGAATAATAGTAAGTAGTTTATTCATGTTAGAAAGAATTACTTGAAATCATTTAACTGTGTGTGAATAAGTTCTGGCTCATTTAAAAACAGTATCTACAAACTATTCATTTACAAATTATAAATATATGAGGATCATTAAATAAGTTTCCAGACTTTTTTCGTATGGGCACTTTTATTGATAGTACACACATGAAACTCTAGTCCCCTTCGAAGTAATCTCCTCTGGCTGCAATGCACTTGTTGTACCATTCCAACAACCTCGCCAAGGCCCCATGGAAGTCCTCTTGTGTGAGTGTGTCAATGACCTTCGTCACAGCCTTTTTCATCTCCTAAATTGTCTCATAACGACAGCCTGTGAGCTTAGGGAATAAGCAAAAGTCACAGGGAGCAAGGTCTTGACTGTAGGGAGGCTGAGGAACTGTCTTGATGCCCATCTTGGTCTAATAGTCTGTGACAAGGATGGAGAGTTGTGGACTGGTGCATTGTCCTGGTGGAAATGCCACTGACTTGATTTGAAGAGTGCTGGCTTCTTCCAATGGAATCTCTTCCTGAACTCCCTTAAAACCTTAACATAGTAACCCTAACCCTTTGGCCAATCAACTCTGGTGTATTGACTTCCTTACTCCTCCCACACCTCTCATATCCCTCACAGACTCCCTGCCTTCCTTGAATCTCATGCCACTCAAAAACTGATGCTTGATTCATGCAAGATGGTCAAAAAGCAGTCTGAAGCATTCCATACGTTTCTGTAACATTTTTTCCAAGTTTAAAACAGAATTTTATTGCATGTCGTTCTTCTAAAGTGTCCTCATGTCCAGATTGCATTTTTGAAATTCACCAGCTGTGACAATCAGGCTTTAGTAGGGTGTATTCCAATTCCTGCTGTAGTTGTTCATTTGAACCTGAAATCATAAAAATTGGTCAGTCATCTCATAAGATGTATAGCAATAACATACTGAATTTTCAAGAGTCTGGAAACTTATTGAATGCACCACCTATATAAACAGGATTTGGCATTAAATAACCTACCAGGGTTGATATGCCATAAAATCCAACTAACCAACTTGAAGCTATAACTGTTTACAAATGATTATCATTAATCAATTAAAACTATATTATTGTGTATCAATTATTACTTGAAACTATAATTGTTTACAAGTGATTATCATTAGTTACTTGAATCCATATAATTGCTTGAAAAGACTTTGGTATTACGTAACCTAACAAATCTGACCTGGTGGAAGGTTGGATAAAGACTTTAAATAACCCAACCTTTCCCACAATGCCCAACTTGCACTAATAGGTAGGTTCTACCATAATATATACACAAGGTTATCTTTAAGTATTACGTAGATTGAAATAGATCATGATTATTAATCATAATACTTTTTTTTTTTTTCTTGATGATTCATATTTGATTTATAGCTAATTAGATGTATTGAAAAAGACTGAATAAAATTAAAATAATGCAAGTAAATTGTTTCACTTAAGTTTCCAAACAGTGCATCTTTCCTGTTTACTTTCTTTCTATTTTTCTACTCTATAAAGTAGAGGAGAGGTATATTTAACAGAATTTAGTTTTAAGGCAATCCAATTAAGAGTTTATGATCTATTTCAGCTCCTTGGATAATTTTATTGGAGAACAGGAAATTGTAACCTCCATCAAACATTATTACATTATTTGAAACAAGGCTATTTTATTGTGGGAACCCATGCATGAATTAAAACTAATATGTAGCTAATCAAAAAAAAAATGCTTGCTTCTGTTGGTATTCCTTTGTAGGGGTGCCAAGCAATAGTGTAACATATTGACTCTCGACCGAGCTGTCAATCAAGAGATGCACCTGTGTAAATAAGCAGAAGAACAGCGGAAGCAGGTGGGTATCAAACAAAAATATAACCAGGACACAGATGGCTTGAGTCAGTTGCAGTTGGGGACAAGATGGCGAATTGAGAGCCAGCGGCAAACGGAGAGCTTTGGGCCCTCAGTGACCCACGGTTGAACAACCCCAGTCAAGATGAGAAAGAAGTGCTGCTATGGTCGAAAGAAGAACTTTGGGTCAAAATAACAGTCTGTCCCAATCTCCAACTCGCCTCTCACACACAACCAACATCAACCCTTTCGAGAATTAAGTGTGAGAGATTATATTTTTATAAAGAAGTGTGTTCGTTCGTTCATTGAAGTTCTTCATTATTGTCGATTATGTTTCCCCTTATATTTGTATTATGTATATGTATGTGACTATACAACAATAGGCTCAGCCCTGACAAGCAGGTATAGATTGGGGGAAGGCCCATGGAATCAAGCCATTATTATCCATTTACCTATTTGGGAAGGTATCAGGTAGAGTGGAGGTATTTAACTAACTTCCCATCAGGTCAGAATTTGACACAAAGCTATTTATAGTGTGGTGCCGTGCATGAATGAAGACGTGTGTCTAATCCAAAAATATCGGGTCTGATCAGCATTCCCCTTTTGGGGTGTCTCAGGTATCTAGCAATGAACTCAGCTCTGCAAAGCAAGTACAGCCTAGAGGGAAGGCCCCTTGAAATCAAGCCATCATTATTCATTCACCTACATGGCATGGTGATTAGTAGAATGAAGGGCTCTGGGATAAATCTCAGTAGTTTGAATGATGTTTAATGGTTCAATCCATTTTGAGTCAGAGGGGACACAAGTTTATACTGCCATTTGCTACTGGGAACAGCTCATTAAGTTGGGGAGTAGAGATATCTGGTTATACCAGTTACAATAAACAATAGTTAACAATTTAATTCCTTTTCTTATTTAAAAGTAAACATTGTTGTCTCTCCATTTGTTAGAATTTGGATAGCTATTTTGGTCTCCCGTTCAAAGACTGATTCATTTTAGTAGTGGTATTTTTACATTCAAATTGTATTTTGAAAAACCAAGATAATTTCCCAAGATCAGTCACTTTGAATCTTGAGTTCAGTTTGACCTTAATTTTCATTAAGTCTGCCTCTGTTTTTGAAGCAATTAATGTCATCTATCCATAATAAAATGATGGATATTTGATTGATGACATTCTTAGAGTACATACTGGGGTCCGCAGGCAATTGCTTGAAGCTTTGTGCAATTAAATAAGTATGGAATATTTTATTATAGCTATGGTGATTAATATTTAACAACTTGCCTAAGTGTATTGAAATACTGTCAATCCCTTCTGATAGAGCTAGTGTTTCACTGGTTAATGTACTTTTTACTACTCTTTATTTTGTGGGATTGCCATGATATTGGATTCATCTTCTGATTTTTTCTTTGGCGATTATAAAATGTCCTCCTTGGCTGCTACTGTCATGCAAATTTCTAAATAATGCATCTGTAAAAAAACATGTATTTCTAGGTTTTTGCTTTTTACTTTCTTGTTAATCATCTCTTCAAATCTTCAATTATACTTGTGTTGATTCTACCTGGCAGATATGTCACATCAGACACAAATTTAGAGCATAATTGTTTGAAAATCCAAAAGAACTAACCAAGCTTAGCTCTTAAGTTTTTTTTCATCGAGTTGTAATCCTTCTGCATTAATGTGATACATATCTACTCTGGACTTGGATTCAATCCAATATATATGAATGATCTTGTCTTTTCCAACTTCATATATATTTCTGATTCTTGATATTTTTGGAATTTATCAATTTCTGCCACAAGAAATCATCAATGTGCACAGCAGGTATTCCATACAGTCCTTTCTTATTCTTTTTGCTACCAAACTAGCTTTTGACTTCATCTTATCACCATCATTTTTTACCGTATTTACCCACCTTTTCCTTCATCCTCCACCTTTAAATAAACTTCAAGCTCCTCGTTTCTCAGTTTATCTCTTTGCTTCTAAAAAACTAAGATTTGTTGATGTGTATAAATCTTCTGTCTGTAATTCTATTTGTTTTTATCTTCAGATTCTTTGCAGTTGATAAATCAAGACATAACTTGTTCCTTTTTATGTCGTAAGGTTTTGTATATTTTATATTGTACCAGTTCTTTGTCTTGGTGGATGCTTCAAGAATTTTAGCTTCATGTTCTTAACTCTTCAAAAAGGAGTGACTTGAGCATGAAATGCAACCATTTATTACCACTATCTTAGTACATGCAGTGTCTACAATTGCTGCTTGCCCAATCAGCTGGAACTGTAGAATACACTGACTGCACCTCTGCAGAGGGGTAAGAACCCAACAAGTGTCCTGGATATGACACTAAACAATCTGATCATGAGGTTCCAGTAATGCTGGAGCTTTAGGGAATGTGGAGCACCCCTTCATTGCCATTGCTCCCAGGTCTACTCTGGCCTAGAGTGGTAGCATCTGATAGGGCCCTATCTATGGGTTAAATAGAACTAAACTGCATACTTAT
This sequence comes from Sepioteuthis lessoniana, assembly GCA_963585895.1. Taxonomy (NCBI): domain Eukaryota; kingdom Metazoa; phylum Mollusca; class Cephalopoda; order Myopsida; family Loliginidae; genus Sepioteuthis; species Sepioteuthis lessoniana. Next base: position 28,214,319 of record OY757909.1, read on the forward strand.
ACTAAACTGAATTGATTTAATTAGAACTGTTTGACTAAACTGAATAGCTTGAAATAGAAATGTTTTGACAAACTGTGTACTTACATTTAAACTTTGTACTTATGCTAATCTGAATTTTTTTAAAAAATAGAGCTGTTTTTGACATTGAAACTGTGCTTATGCTAAGCTGAATTTTTAAGATAGAACTGTTTTGACATTTAACTGTGTGTAAACAAAATCTATACTTATACTCAACTGAATTGGTTGAATTAAAACTGTTTGACTAAACTGAATAGCTTGAAATAGAAATGTTTTTGACAATTAAACTGTGTACTTGTGCTAAACTGAATTGTTTGAAATAGAACTGATTATTTGTATAAAAATGGATTTGGCATTAAATAACCTACAAGGGTTGATATGCCATAAAACCTAACCAACCTACAATTGCTACATTTCAAGCTTTCATTACCAAAATATCTTGATTTGATATTTTGTCTAACATTTTAGCATCTGTCATTAGTCATATGAATTGTCTCTTCTGAATGTTTCTCTATTTTTTGTCCTATCAACATCATTGTTTGCATTCGGACATCTTTTGCCGAGTGATGTGTTGATTCTTGGCGGATACATCTAGATACAACTCTGTTAAATACAGGATTCAATCTTACAGAGCCTCTTCCAGTTGCCCTTCTTATGAATCTTTCTCTCCTATACATAGATACTGTAAATGGTTCCCTGCTTTTACCATAATTTTATCATTACTCCTTCTTTTATCTCTACTTCATTATTCATCTGCAGAACTGTTTTCGCAGTCGTAAATATCCTGATCAGAACATTTTTTTTTTTTTTTTTTTTTTTTTCATGGTTTCATACTTCATTTGGGAGCATGCTGTTAAAGCTGAATCTTTTTGTTGTTCACTAAGATTTGCACAGTAAAGTAATTTCAGGGTCAATTTTTGAATAAGTAAATTTCTTATTTAACTGTTCAAATTCTGTTGTCAAACATTGATATCACCTCAGTCTTTTTAAAATTATCAAATATTGTGTATGTTTCATATGATTTATTCAACTCGATTAGAACATTTTTAACACCATCTTCAGCCATTAAGAGAGATTTATCTCTAGCTATAGCAATTTCTCTGACTTTTCCTTCCAAAAAGAGTGCTAATGCTATAACTTACCTTGTTTTGTCCATTTCAGTAAACATTTGCCATAATTCAACCTTCAATTTCTATTGTGAATAGTCTTTGTTGCCAAATGTGGATGGATGTTTTTAAGTAGTCATCTTTAATGCTCTGCTACCTCTGTTAAATGTTCTGGTTTGGTTTACAATAACTCTTGCTCCTTCTGGCAAATCATAGCAAAGGTATTTCTGACTTCCCAACAATTCAGAATTTGACACAGGGTCACTTTTAAAGTAGGGAGCTACACACAAATTAAGACTTGTACATGGCTAATCCAAAAATGCTTGATTTCATCAGCATTCCCCTTTTGGGGCGCCTCAGGAATCAAGCAATAAACTCGGCCCTGCTAAACAGGTACAGCCTCTGGGGAAGGCCCCCTGGAGTAAAGTCATCATTATCCATTCACCTTATGGGCAAAGTACCTGGTAGGTGGAATGTGAAATCAAAGTGAAGGGCTCAGGGATAAATCTCAGCAGTTTAGTCTAATGGTTCAATTCATCTTGAGTTGGAGATGATGTAAGTTAATGGTGCTCTTGTTGCTTGAAGCAGTCCATTAAGTTGGAGAGGGGGAGATAACTGCTTAAATCAACTGCATTGACACAGAAAGAGATTGTTGAAAAGTAAATATTCATTATAAAATCAGAGTATTCAGACCTTTTCAAAGACATGCTGGTCCATATTTAGAGTTGTTCTCCTAGATTGGTTGTTCTACCAGAGCTAGAGAGCCCCACCTACTTGATTGTTTTATTATAGCTGGGTGAAAGGCATGGTTGGACTCAACATTCTGACTTGAACCATCATGAATAATTATTTTAAGTCGCTAACTTTTAAAGTTTTGTTTTATTTTTGCACCTTAAAATGTTGGTTTAGACACATTTTGCTGATTGTGTCCATAATAATTAACTTTTTTCTTTTTCTGAGCCTAAAGAAAAAAGATGTACCTAGTTATTTCAAACCCATGAAAATCTGTCATAAAACAAAATCATTCTTATAACATGACTTGGATGAATAAATTTCTGGCTGAAATAAAAATAATTTGAAAATAACTCGTGTGTTTTAACCTTCATTTTTCAAAGCATACATTTTTGTTTCAACTCAACAGCTAAATTTTGACTGTAATTTTTTTTTCTGTTTGTTATAATATGAGGAAAAATTTGATACTTCAACATTGGGCCCAAAAGATTCCAACTTCATCTGAGGTCTGTGTTTGTATGTGGGACTGTAATCTGTTCTGCTCACTTGAATATAGTATTTAATCTCAAAGATTCTAGTGGTGACAGACACTTAACCTGGTCAAAAATGGTAAATGTTAACTAAAAACTAAGTTTTAAACATACTTTAATGTATAGTCTTATGTATAAATATAAATTGGTTTAAAAAAAAAGCACTTGTGCATTTATTCCACATGCATTTTGACTTCTACCAAAAGGGTGAATTTCCTGTTGATAAATAACTTTGGACTTTAAATACTTAGCATTTATATGAAACATAGCCAAATATACTAAGTTGGCTGACTGTAGTTGAGGGCCACTTGAAGGGTTCCTTTCCAATAGCTACTACAGAGGTGTTGAGAAGGGCATTACTCCTTTCCCTGGATTGCTCCACATCCTTGATCCATACCTTATAATGCCAAATGTTAAGCGAGAAGGCATCAAGTACCATTTTTTTTTTTTTTTTTTTTTTTTTTTTTTTTTTTAGTCTTTGGTTTGACTTGACCTGGGATTGAAACCTGGTCTCCCGGACCTTTGGCAAAGACTCTAATAACCATTAAGGTATATATAATTAGTGGGTGATGAAATATAAGTTTTATAATCCCACAAATTTAACTTGTTCTACAACCCTGGCTTAGTGTACTGTTAAATATTCTAACTTAAAATTGACATTTAGTACATGACTGACCTTGAGAAAATAGCAGAGAAAATTTCTCTTAATTGGTTGGATAAGTACAATTATATTCTAGAATATAACTCTGAAAAGTTATATCATGTTTGATGATTAATTTTTCAGGTTATTGGGCCCCATTTTACAATTTAATAATTTCCTTTTTCATAATTGTCCTTAAGTAAGGGTTCTTAGTTCATTGCAATACATGTGCTAAAGTTTATAATTCAATTTTAATTTAGTTATGGATAATTAAGAGGTATCTGGCATTACCAGGAGAATAGGAAACAATACTTTAATGAAATAATTCTGATATGTACTTTAGCAAGATTTATATATATATATATATATATATATATATATATATATATATATATATATATATATATATATATATATACTTGCAAGAGTTTTAAGCATAAAGATAAATTCTTGTAAATTACTGAGAGCCTCTTTGTACACAATATTTCTTATTTTTCAATGTTTTGCAAATAGGCACTACTTATGAACATTCCACATATAAAACATTTTAACTGATCTCATCTTTCTTGTCATTCATTAGGTCAAAGAAGATAATTCATATCAATTTCTCTCAATTTAGTCAGAAATTATTGATTTCATTTAATGACCTCAAATAATCTTTGTAATGAACCTTGTCTATGTTGGAGTTTAAGGACCAGTCAATGGTCAGTCAAAGAAATTAGCTCCCTGAAACTTTCAATTTGACTGATTTTCAGACACACAGACAAATACACAGTCATATAAATTTACCATCCTACATGTTGCAGAAAATATTTACATTCAAGCTATAAAATGTAAAGAGATAAATGTTTGACAGATTTATAGTTATAGTGCTTGTGAGGAAGACTCTAAAAAGATATTCAAATTATCAAAGTTTTTAGTACCTTGCCACTGCAATCCCCATTCTATTTATTCATTTATTTATATTAGTCAGAATTGACATATTTTTCCACCTGTTGACCACAAAAGTGCACTCTATGTAATCTATTGAATCCTTAAGTCAAAGAAATTCAGATATCTGGAATTTTTTGTTTTGTCAAGATCATTGGACTGACACAAGTGAGGAAAGCTGTGTCACTACAATACTTTTTTTATTTTTTATTGTTTAACCAAAAGTTGAACTGGTTATTGATTCATTTTTTGTTAGTGTTTGGCTATATGATAGACCTTTTTAAATCGGACAAATATAATTTTTGAATACAAAAAATAATTATTTATTTATTTGTTTTTATCCTAGGAAATTAGCCATGATACTCGTCGATTCCGGTTTGCCTTGCCTTCTCCCCAACATATTCTAGGTCTCCCTGTTGGTAAGTTCTTTTTTTCATTATACCATAACTAGGTGCACCAACGTTATCATAGATTCTAACAATCAATATTATATATAAGGTGTAGTAAGTTTATATAACCTGTTTAATATGTATAGAATGTTTGTGGAGCCAAGAGAGCATATAAATTTCATTAGTAACATTTATAGCTATTAAAATAAAAGGTATATTTAAAAAAAATTTTTTAAAAATGAATAAAAAAACAACTATTAGTTGTCTAAATTTGAGACAAAGCTTGATTATTTTTATTCTATTTTTTTTATCATTAAGGGTTTTCAGACTATTGTCTTCATCTTTATTGTTATTTCCACAACATTTCAGTCAATATGTTCCCCCAGCCTTCTTCAGGTGTTTATTGAACTCGGGAACCTTTATGGAACTTGGAAAACCCTTAATGATAAAAAAAAAACAACTATGATATAACTTTTTTTTTTTCTTTTTTTTTTTTTTTCTTGATGATTCATATTTGATTTATAGCTAATTAGATGTATTGAAAAAGACTGAATAAAATTAAAATAATGCAAGTAAATTGTTTCACTTAAGTTTCCAAACAGTGCATCTTTCCTGTTTACTTTCTTTCTATTTTTCTACTCTATAAAGTAGAGGAGAGGTATATTTAACAGAATTTAGTTTTAAGGCAATCCAATTAAGAGTTTATGATCTATTTCAGCTCCTTGGATAAATTTATTGGAGAACAGGAAATTGTAACCTCCATCAAACAATATTGATGGTTTTTACCAAATTACATCTTGTGCACTCTTTTATCATCTCATATGAGAATCTTGCCTTTTAGCTAATTAGAAAAAAAAATTACCTTTTTAATTTGTTATTTTACACAATTTCTTAATCCTTTGAGCCTAAGGTACCCTATATAGTTCTTCACTAAGTTTTGTTTGGTTGTAGTACAAAGCCTAAAGTATGGAGTAATCAGTGAGACTTGAACTCACTAATGGTCTGCAAGCCTAACTTGATGACTTGAATGAAGTGCCCTTAAAAAAAGGCGGGGTGCTTAGATTTGTTACAAAGCTGTTGGTATGAGGCACCTAACGACAATTAAATTCCATAATAAAGATCTGCCCAGGTATCTTTATATAGGCTGAAAAACAAATGCAACAACATATTGTCTAATCAGCAGTTTGTAAATAGCATCATATGTTGGTCAATAAACTGACCAATGAAGGTTCTACTGCTTAATTGCTACCCTTATATTCATTTTCTAAATATTTCCATAAACTGTCACTGTCAAAGTATTTTTATATTATATGAATAAGTCTTTATTAGCTTCTCTTTTGTCTCTATATCGTAAGTAAAAAGAAAATATAGTAACGATAAGGGCATCAAAATTTCAGACTAATAACTTTTACACAGTGTCCCAAAGAAAATTACATTAACACTGAAACATTGTAGCTGATTTTTTTTTTCTCTCTCTTTTGGATGATTCTGATTGGGCATAATTTCAGGATAAATCTTCAAAATACGCTTCACTCCTAATAACTGCCTCCTAACTATACTCTTCCTAACCATACTATGTGTCTAAATTAATTCCAAAAATTGCCTGTCTCAAAGGCAGAATTATTACATATTGTTTCTAAAAAAAAAATAGATAAATGTAATTGCCAACTTGATGATCAAAATATTGTGAAACTATAATTTGTTAACTGGGAGTTTTTTTTTGTTTTTTAATATTATTTTGGCTTTACTATAATTTTTTTTACATTAGGACTATTTCATTTGCTACTGTTAGCAATGCTGTTAAGTTTTTCATTTTTAAATGAGTGGTAATTGTACTTATTTTAGTGTGTGTATGTGTGTGTGTGATATATGAGAGAGGCAGAGTGAGAATTAAATTGATATGTTTTGCTATAAGGATAGCTTCATCAGAAATGAAAGTTTTTCACAAAAACATCTACAAATGACAAGAAGAAAAGCAACACTTTTTTTTTTTTTTTTTTTATCTATTGATAATAAAATAAAAAGAAAGCACCCCCCCTGTAGACTTTGTATTTTGCAAAATGAAGTTTATTTCTGATGTCAATTTAATTTTTTATATGTTCCTTTTCTCATACCATTAGATTTTATTTCAAACTTTACCCATAAAGATATGTATCAATTTTATTTTATTTTTTTTTTTAAATCTAATTTTTTTAAATTTATTTTTAGGACAACACATTTATGCCACTGCCAAGATTAATGGTCAGCTTATTATTCGACCTTATACCCCAGTCTCTAGTGATGATGATGAAGGGTTTGTGGACCTTGTTGTTAAGGTAAGAAAAATACAGTGAAAATAAAATTACAACACCCTGATGAATGATAGATTTGTACCTTTTTCCATTGTAAATAGACTCTTTAAACTTGGTACTAGAACTAGTTTAGGAGGAGGTGAACTCTAAATTCATACCAGCTGTACTTTGCTTAAAAATTGATCTTGTATTGCATCCTGGAGGATGATGCCAATTTTCACCTGGGTAGTGTGTACTGTTGAGCATCTATTAATCTGTATGTGGTCATGGACTGAAATTCAGCTTATATTACCTGCATGTTTAGTAAATTGAAACATGCACTGTCATGTCAATAATGCAGCAGTCGTGTTGATACTACTGTATGGATGCACTACTTGGACACTAACAAAACGGCTGGAAAAGAAGCTTGACGGCAATTACACAAGAATGTTGCGAGCAATATTGAACAAGTCCTGGCAGCAACACCCCACAAGGCACCAACTATACGGCCACCTGCCTCCCATCATGAAAACTATCCAAGTTAGACGAACCAGACATGCAGGACATTCCTGGAGAAGCAGGGATGAGCTCATAAGTGATGTACTCCTATGGATGTAGCCCTGAAGACCTGCCAGAGGCGATGAACGATAGGGAGAAGTGGCGAGAGAGAGTCAGGGATATCCGTGTTAGCAGCACGACATGATGATGATGATGATTCCTATAGAAAATTTTACATCTAATTTTAAATGGAATTTTATTGTAGCTTGAGAAAATGACAATGCTTGAATATTTTAGTTTCTCAATTAAGAGATGAAAATATAATATTGGTGTTTTTGCCAACACTAAAAATTCCTAATTTTTTATGCTTTATTTATTTTAATACTTCTATTCTAAGAAAATTCATTGAAAGCGTGTAGAAGTTTTTTACTTTGCTTATAATATAACAGTAGTGACTTTAGTACTTAACATATATTGTTGCTTTTGTGTGGAATTGGATGTCTGAAGCAAAAGATGATGGATTTCTTGGTGGAAAAATATCTGAAAGTTCAAAAGAGTATTGTGAAGAAAATCACTGGGCAAAAGAAGGTCCATAGAAATTTATTTGAAATTGTGAAATGCATTGGGTACAATTTGAACTTGAAAATAACCAAGTATGATTGAGTAAAAGTTGGTATAACAAGAATTTACCTCTCCTATATGTCTGCCAACTCTGTTTCCAGGTACTATTATTCACACTTTATCAGGAGATATTAGAAAACCTTATCACCTTTGGTTTAAACCTATCATTTTTCCCCAAAATGCTAGCATTGGAAAAGCTAAGAAAATAGGGGCAAGGAATCATTGTTTTGCTAAAAAAAGAAATAATTACCTATGGATTTCTAGATGGATTGGTATTGGAATGTTTATTTTAAAGTTGGAAAATAAGGACAGTGAATCATTTGTCTCATAGGCAAAGATGAAAACTTATTAAAAGCTACAAAACTCTACTCATTTAATATTTAAACTATTTTTCTTTTGCAGATATACTTAAAAAATGTCCATCCTAAGTTTCCAGATGGTGGTAAAATGTCTCAGTATATGGAAAGTCTGAGTATTGGTGACTACCTTGATATTAGAGGACCATCAGGTTTATTGATCTATGAAGGTCTAGGTGAGCATTCATTATATGATTTTGGTATTGATTTTAATCTATTGTTCTGCATAGAATTACTGAGTAAAATTTTGGAATGAAATCCAATGAAAAGAAAAAATCCAACTTGGAAAATAGGATTAAGATATTTCTATTATCAGAATACAAATGATTTTATCAGCAAAAATTAATTTAGAAATATATCCAAATGCTTAATTTTAAATTCTAACTGTATTGCTATTGAAAAGAGATTTTGGTCAATATTTATTTTATGTTTTTGTATTTAAATATTCAAAATCAAGATGTAAATTTACTGTATCTCTTGGATCAAAGCACTTTCTATATTCATTTTTGTTAATGTAATTGTTTACATTCTGATAACCCTAGACCTCTCACATAATGTCAATCTGATTTTTTTTTAAATTGACCTCATTTACATAGAATTACTAAATAAGGCTGTTTATTATAACTTGATATCCTCTTTTATCAATTGAACTGAAAAACCGCTGACAAAATATTGATTTAGCTAAAAGTGACATCAAAGGCACTTTTTTTCTTTTTTCTTTTTTTTGTAACTGTTAAGCTATTTAACAAGCCGAGAAATTATTTTACCTGTCAGAAAGCTTTCCATTTTAGTCCAAATGAAATAGCTTTGCACAAAAGCATTCATATATTTTAGACCTTTTTAAAACTTTGTAACCAAAAATATGTAACTGTTAAAAAATAAGTAGACCACACACACTCACTCACTCTCTCTCTCTCTCTCTCTCTCTCTCTCTCTCTCTCTCATTAATGCTCTATAGTTTAGTCATAAATAATACCTAGTAATATCCATTTTGATTGTATAATGCTTCATGAAAAAATGAAATCCTGATATTTTTATCAAGGAGTAAATTATAATTTTAAAATTGTTACCATGAATTTATTTATGGTTGATACTGCATTTATGAAACTTAATTTGCCATTTGGTCATGGGTGATACTTCATAGTCATATTCCTTGTTATACTGGTATTACAGTCCCAAAATAAGTACACCTGGTATTGTTGATTTAGAAGAAAATTAACTTTTTATTAAAAAAAAAAATCCCCCAAAAACTGTTTTGCAAGGCAAGACTGTATGTACAAATTTCCTACTGCCAGATGTGTTCTTGTATGTGTTAGGTCTGAATGTTTACTCTTTACTATACGCTACAAATTGTGTGTGCATACATATATCTATATCTCAGTAATATCCAGTCAGCATCTGAAGACATTGGGTATGGATTATTCGTGTATAGAATATACGAGGAATATAAATCTATGTGAGTGCTCTATATATGGCTATTATTACATATCTTTTTCCCATATAGAGCATATACAGTGCAATTAGAAGGAAATCCAAACCTAGTTAAATTGTCATTATAAATTTATTTCGCCGGAGAATATTATATTTGTCGCTGCCTCCCACCAGACAGGACTTGATACTAGGTCAAAAGCCCGAAGGCCGATTAAAGAGGGGATAAAGGGGAGGGGAAGGTTGGGAACGAGCCGAGACTCAAACTCTGCTGGTCTGTGCTGCTCATCGACCCACTAAGTGCAATGTGGGTCTAATGAGGCAAGCAGTTTCATGAATCCAAATTTGGATCCAGGCACGTATGCCCGGTTATAGCTTAAACTAGACAGCAAGGTCTAGTGCTATACATAGGGGACAGAGGTTGCAGCTCGCCCACCTGAGGCTGGGGGCCTTTCGGCCTCGACTCTGCCATTGATTTCGATACCCCATTCAGCATGAATGCCAGACGGCCCAGCAAAGGCAAGGGAAGTATAATTTTGCCGGAGAATATCATTATACTCTCCATCTCCTCAGATGACTATACATGTTTGACTTGAGGTGCTGTTTTGCAACCTCAAGTCAAAAAAAGCTTCCACATAAAATAACCCAACAAGGGATGAGATGCCATAAAACTAACTTTCTCTCTCTTATATAATTGGGCATCTTGGGTTGTGTAATGGTTAGCAAGCTTGACTAGTTAAACTTTCATGAGTGAGTTCAAGTCTCATTGGGTGCCCCATTCATATGGCTTTGTACTGCATCAAAGCAAAAAAGCTTTGTAAATTACTATATAAAAATAACAGAAAGTGACATTACAAATAAGTAGGTACATAGTTACAAACAAATGTATTAATATATAGATTTTGTGGAATTTCTGTGGTTAGTACTATAAATGTTATAGTATCAAAAGTGCAATATTGAAAATAATTCTTTTTTTTTTTTTTCTTTTTTTTTAATTTATTCATCTAGCTTATCATAAGTCCTATAAAATATAATAGGATTATTTTCATGTAAAACATGAAAACTTAGTTAAAGAAAGGGGCGTGTCCATCCACATATATGGGCAGGGACAAAAATTGTCCAGTGTCACAAAGGCAGGTTACACTCTTTTCTGATAGGTACTGCCTTAGAGTCAGAATTTTCAGAACTTTTTCTCCTTGCATCCTAGCATAAAGGAGCTAGGGTAAAGTAGTAGTAATGTCACTTTAATCTTAGTGAGCACAGATACTATATATTTATCCGAGCAGAACTTATGAACAGGTGAACAAACAGAAAATCATTGTTCATTATATAAGTAATGTTATTTATTTATCTTTTTACACTTGTGATTAATGGTTACTAAAATCTATTACTGTTTGGTCTTCTCTTTTGTTAGGTGTCTTCAAAATTCGCCCTGATAAAAAATCCCTTCCTGAAACTGTCACTGCTAAGAAACTTGCAATGATTGCTGGTGGCACAGGTAAGCAAAAAATTCTTCTAATTTTTGTATTTTATTACATTATCTATTTTCTTCTTAAATTGATTAAAAGGTGTATCACCACTTTGTTGATAGGACTAAGAATATACTGACTGTATCCCCTTGCAGAGAGATAAGACCTTCCAAAAGAAAAGGTATCCTGAGTATGACATTAAACTGTATCTGATATTGAGGTTCCAGTTTTGGAAATCTAGAGAATGTGGAGTGCTTTTTCATTGTTATTACTTCTAGGTCCACTCTGATCCAGAGTGGTAATACCTGTTAGGGTCCCATTTATGAGTTTAATCTATTTAAAAATTATTTATATTTTCCATAGAACTCTGTGCAAAAAGAACTTGAGAAACAATCGCACAAAAAATGTCAATGTACAATGAATGCAATTCATTTACCTCTAGGCATAAAATATTCAGCAAGAATTATGCTGTAAAAATATTGCATTTAAGCTAGTCTGTTTTACCCTATCTTCCATATTCAGCAAACCTTGCAGCAAGTAATTGCTGTCCATTTCATTCTCTATAAAATATTCTAAATGATAAAAATTTTCTCAAGATCAAGTGGAAAGGTTTGTAGAAAAGTTAGAGCTCAAAATTAGCTGGATTTTACTTAAGAATCAACAAGAGGTGATTGAAAAAAAAATGGTGAATATACTATTGCTTGAAATTTAATTTATTGTTTAATTATTCATGAGTAAATTATATTTTACTAAAACAAAAATTATTTATGACTCCACCCAATAATATATATGAGATATTGAATTATTTTATACTACAAATATTTGATGATTGTATCTAATTGTTACTGGGGAGTTTCCATGGTGTAGTAGCTAAAATACTGAACTATTAAAAAAAACTCATTAAGAACCAAAAAACCTGGACATTCCTCATCAAACACCACCCTACAATCCCAACATTATATGGCCTACTCAAAGTAGTTGAAAATATTAGTTTCTAAACTTAAGTGATATAAATTTTTATTTCATTCTATGAAGTTTACTCTTTTCATTTTTCTAATTAGGCATAACACCAATGCTGCAAATCATTCGACATGCTATTAAGAATCCTGAGGACAGAACAGAGATGTCCTTACTGTTTGCAAACCAAGTAAGCTAATTTATATTTTACTTGCATCCCCCCCCCACTGCACTTTTTTTCCCCAAGAAGGTCAAAGAGCATCAAACTTTGACAATCAATGATTACTTTTAAAAATTGTAATGATAAACAAAAATCTTTTTTGGTGGGCATAGTTGAGAAAAAAATAGATGACTTGAGTTAAACTTCTTTTTTTTTTTTTTCTTAACCCTAATTTTGTTTTAGCATTCAATACACTCAGGTAGTTTGTCAGATTTATAAAAAAAATATTGTTTTATGATTTTTAGATGGTGGGGTCCTATTTACTATATTAATAAAAAGTAAGTAAAGTAGGCGACCATAGTCGAGGGTGACCCGAAGGCTCCCTTTTCGATAGCTTACTACACCAAGGTGTAGGGGAGGGCGCTACTCCTTTCCCTGGATTGCTTCACTTTACCCTTGATCCGTACCTTACAATGCTGAGTGTTAAGCAAGGAGGCATCAAGTACCATTTTTTGAGTCTTTGGTACGACTCGACCTGGGATTGAACCCAGGTCTCCCGGGCGATTGGCGAACACTCTAACCGCTAGGCCAATGTCCGGTATAACTATATTAATACAGTGTGGAAATGATCTCTAACACAAGCAGTTACATAAATTTGCTTTGCAAAAATATTCTCAAGGAGGAGGGAAATCCCGAATAGAAGTAGAAGAAAAATATTTATATACAAATTTCAATGATGAACATCATTTCAAAGTTGACATTTGAAAATAAAAACAAGGGAACGAAAACTTAAAATGTCAAATTGTTTCTATATTGTATTTATATTGCAAATAGGACCTGTGTTTAAAACTAGAAGATCTGTCTCAAATCTAACAAATTGCCCTTGCAGAAGGTCTTTTGAATGTTAAGCAACAAAAATTATTTGCCCTAAATTTAAAAAAAAAATTTTTTAGATGGGACCAATCTCTTATTGTTCCAATGTCTCATGAGTAAAGAATATGCACTTCTGTAACCCTTTTAATCTGTAAGCCTCATATTTTTTACTCTGTACTATTCAGTTATACACCATAAGCTTAATATTTCAAGTTTGAGGAAAACATATCAGATATTGATGACAAAAGGCTTTAATAAAGCCTTTTTTTTTTTTATGGAATATTGAGATATTAAAAAAAAGTGTGTATGTATATGAGGGCCAAGGAGCCAAAAGTTCAGAGTTAAGATTTTAATGCACTCACTACAAAACTGTTATATGTAAACAAAGTATGGTAAATTTTGTTACATTCTAACATATTTCAAATTGTTCTCTCATTACTTAAACGATTTTTTTTCTTTTATACAACTAATCCTATAAGGCTACAAGCAATCTTAAATAAAATTAGTTTTAACATGAGTTAAATGGAAGGATTTTGAGATTTGCTTGTTTTTAATGTTTTATTTTATTCACCTTCAAAATATAAGGATCTGACACTTTCTTTTTTTTTTTTTTTTTTTTTTTTTATAAAGAAAAACAAATCTTTGTATAAAAGCTTGGATTTATATTTTTATTCTTTTAAAGTGACTTATTTAGTGGTAATTTCTATTTAAGAATTTGATGACAAAGAGCAACTTTTGGACTTGAATCTATGATGACCTGTGCTGATTTTTTTATTTTTTTTATTTTTTATTTTTTTTTTCCCACTCATTTATTTTTTTCCCTCATATTTAGACTGAAAATGACATCTTACTTCAACCTGAACTAGAAAAAATAGCTGAAGACAATCCTGATAGATTTAAAGTATGGTATACTTTAGATAGACCTTCTGAAGGTAAGTATTCAGATATTATGTAATTATTTATTTTATTACTTTGTATACTTCAGAAATTCTTTATCTTTCTATTAGTTCTAGTATATTCTAAAATAATGTTTTAAATCTTCATTATAAAATTTTGATTTAAAGCCTTTAAAATTTGAAATAGAATCTTCAGTTGGGTGTTATACCTAATAATAAGCACATTTTTAAACAGTCAATTTTTCTGGGTTTTTTTTTTTTTTTGCTCTTTTCATTGTTTTTAATATTTTAGCAATAAATTTTAAAGACAGTTATTTCCCCTTAAATGATTTGAGTTCTACAAATAATAAGATATGATAATACTTCTTTTTTTTTTTTTTTTATTCCAGGCTGGAAGTACAGTCAAGGATTTGTCAATGATTCAATGATTAAGAGTCATTTACCTGCACCTGACAATGATGTATTGGTTCTGATGTGTGGACCCCCTCCTATGATTAATTTTGCTTGTCTACCTAGCCTGGACAAACTGGGTTACAAACCTCAAATGCGCTTTACTTTTTAAGAAAAATTTTTCATAGGAAAATGTTCATATATTTGAGTTGTTATTAAAAAAGAAAACAACTAGGACTGGGAAGAGAAAAAAATAATTGTTTAAATTATTAATAAAATATTCATAGATCAAAAGTAGTGTTAAAAAAAATTGTATTTATTGAATGTTGGGTCCATTTTTTTTTTAATTTTTTTTTTCTCTCCTCTCTGGAGTATCTGGCTAAAAATGAGGACCAACAAGCAGTTTGTGTTCACTAATGCAAAAAGTTAGTTATAATAAAGAGAAAAAAAATTCACTAAATATTATGTATTTGATAAAGTATGCAGAAAAGAGTTGTTCTTATCAGTTTGCCATTCCTAAATGTTAAAATCCTAAAACATTTCACATGGTTTGAAATGTTGGAAATTTGAATCTGAAAATTGCTACTGAATCAATTATAGCTAACCTATGTTCAAATAATTACTGATGAAGAATGATATAATCTTCTTAGCCTCTGCAGCATTGGTAGAGAGCAAAAACATCTACACAGATAAAAAATCAAAGGAATTATAAAAGTTTGTTTTGCATACTAATTTAATTATTGCATCTTAAACATTAACATATATTTGTATCCCCCCCCCACCTTTCTTCTCATCATTTGATGTGTCATAAATCATTAAAAGCATATTTTTTAATGAATTTAAAAAAGTATAGTTGCTATGTGTTAACACTTGCATATAAATCATTTATGTGAATGATTGTGTTATCAAATGATAGTTGTACTGGACAAATGGGCTAGCTCTTCATATGATAGAATAAAATGTGAAATTATAAGGAATTAAAAAATAAAATGATGAAAAAAAACTTTATTTTATATTCAAAGTTATTAAAAATCTTTAAATTTCATGATGTACACTCCCTCCAAAAAAATTAATGTTATAAAAGAATCTGATAATTTTCATCTAGTGTTTTTTTTTTTTTTGTTTTTGTTTTTTAAATTGCCAATTTAGACATATTTGTGTATATGTATACTTAACACTAAATATTTGGCACAATTATGATCTATTTACTGTAGATATCTAGTAGAAAATAACTGAGCTAATAACTCTTTTCAGAGATACAGCTTTATCTATGTCCCCCTTATGAGATGGTTACTTTTGAGGTTGGTAACTTCTGTTTTAGAGTGTATTTTCTGTATGTGTAATGGGTCCCTCCCATTTCTGTGGGAGTTCATGTGTTGTTTATACATTTACTGCTGTTTTTATATGGATATTTCTAAATATGTTTATTCATAGTTTATTTAAAATAGCCATGTAAATTTTTAGGTTCATAAAGAAATTTTTGCTTAGAAGCTAGCTTTAAAAAAAAAAAAGTTAACATTAGATGTTATAAAACTTGTATTTAATTTTATTTATTTCGTTTCAAAATGTTACAAATAACAAAGGCTGCAAAATCAGCTTTGTTGTTCTATAAAAGATCTATACACAGTCATGTGTTGTTATTTTTATATTAGAAAAGGTGTCACTGTAGTTTTTATTAATCTTGGTAAAATACTGTCTTATTTTTGTTTAAACCTAAAATTTGATTTAATATTTAGAAAAAAGTGAAGACAATAATGAAGACTAGTCAAAAGTAATTATTGAATAACTATAAATCAATGCTGACCAACGAGTCACAATTTATTTGTTTATGTAATGCAAAAATTAAAACAAATCCTGCATATGAAGATGAGTACAACTCCAGATTTATTTTCCGCTATATTGTTCATAAGCACTTTTCTGATGAGAGAAAAGCACTAAATAGTGAGTGAATGCTGAAAAGTTCTTGGCCCAATCTAGACAGGAATTATCTTAATTTTTATTGATGTGACTGGTTGTTTTGCTAATCTCTGTTGGGTTATTTTATGCCAAAATCAGTTATCTCCAATTATATACAATACAATAATTTTAAATCTTATACTTAGTTACATTCTCAATATTTTAAGAGCCAATGTATTAATAAAGTTCAAAATAATTTTAATCAACTCCAAACAGATCTATTTGACCCATAGATGGGCATCCTAAAAGGTACTACAATTTTGAGACAGGAGAATAATGGCAATAAAAGGGTGACTTCAAAGCTCCAGAACTAGAACCTCACCATCAGATGCAGTTTAATGTCATACTCTTGATAACTTTTTTTGTTGATGGAAAGGAGTCTTGCTCCCACTACAGAAGATGCAGTTAATGTATTTTAACCTCTACCAAGAGTTTTTTCCCTTTAATCTTTTAAGAAACTTAACAAAAAACAAGCATGTTGAACTGGAGGATGAATATGTGGAATATCAAGTATATTAAATGCTAAAAATGTTTAAGCTTTGCTTTGCCTACCACACGGACCTCTGGTTACTTATAGTTTCTGCTTTGTCTTGGTGATCACCTATCTAAGTATTAAGCTGTCTCATCACTGCTTAACTTTGTTTTTCAGCATGATTTGACTATAATCCCTAGATTATTCCTTTTATTGGATAGAGAACCTTTCAGCACCCACTCTTAAAATCCTACTCATGTAAGCTGTGTACAAGTCCTCCCAATGTACGATCATATTACATATCAATCATTAATTGAACAGGTTTAACTGTAATTTGATTTTTTTTATTTTATAACTTATGAATGATCAACTGATGGGAACCAATACTATCAGTGTGACTTGACGATAACCCTCCATATTTTTTTTTAATTGGTAGTTGACCCTTTTCATGTTAAAAAGCCACTTTGAAATTTGTTTCTTTATAAAGTCACTCAATTTTTCTTTAATGTTTACCCCAAAATCTTTTATTTAATAACTTAGTCTAGATTTAATATATACTATTTAAAAGAAATGAAAAACTTTAATAACTTTTTTATGACTTTTTGAGTTTGTTTTGCAATAAAATAGATATTGGGTTCAAAAGTGAGGGTACACCATATTAGTTTATCTTTCGACAACACCACTAAAAGCTGCACTGGATAATTTGAAACCTGTAGGTTCCCTGCTTCTGCTCTAACTAATTACACTGACTAGAAAAGAATATACTATAAAACAAGAAAATAGTTTGAATTAAGATTGACAGATTTTTATTTTTTAATGCGAATTATATCATTCATTTACTGTGATCTTGTTTAAGTGGAATAGAAAAAAAATTTCTTATATTCTAAAATATAAATATCGGAAGATGTTTGTAATTTGATTGTATAATCTCTTCCTGGAATCTTTTTATTTATTAATCTCTTTATTTTTCATTTTTAGTAATCATAATATATTAATAGCATTGTCATTTCATCCACATTTTTCTCAGAAAAATGTTATTTGTTGATCTAAAAGTCAGTTTTTTAGGCATATATAGCCTGTTACAATCGAGATATAAATCTGCTGAAGAAGTCCAGAAATTAACTATCTACATTCTGTTGGTTACAATGATCAATAAAAATTAGAATGAAGTAGATTGATATCACTAAAAGTGAAGAAATATCATGGTTTGTGATTGGAGCTTTTTATTTATTTTTTTTCCCTGAATGACTTCAGGAGTAAGTTTGATATTTCTTAGAATTTCTTGAAATATGAATGAAGTAATTTGCAGAAGTAATAAATGTAATATAATTTATTGTGATTTTGGGAGCAATGAAATTGTGTGTGATGATGATAGAAAAAAAAATATATAGGTCCGCAAGTGAATCTAGTATTTTAGGTTTTTTTATTTCATGTCTGTACTTGTGTGTGTGTATAAAATGAAGCATTTTTTTTTTGTTTTTTTTGTTTTTTTAATGTTGCCTCTGATATTTTTGTATTGATCACTATTTGTAACTAATGACACTGCTGTTTTTAAACAAATGGTAATTGTATTTGTTTTAATGTAAAATACATACACACGTGTGTATTCACTGATGGTACTTCTAAAAAGTAAAGTACAAACATTTACTAATCCAACCTGGATATTATTATACATGTAAAACATTTTGCATATCATACCATTATTACTTTACTGCTTTTTTTTTATGACATAGAGGTTGATGCACCATTGGAGCATAAATAATTTCCTTCTAAAATGCAACCTCAAGTCAATTTTTCTTGGGTGACACAACAAGATATTTTCTGATGTCCCAATCACTCATGGAAGATTTTGTGGACCACAAACTTTGGAATATCCAGTTCCACTGCCATATTTCAGAGTTTCCACTGTTTATCATTTTAACTGGTATAAGAAATGTATTTATAAATTAAAGTGTCATAACCTGCAAAAACTTGGTGATGTGGACTAAGTAATGAGTAATAATGATTACAAACTATGAAAATAATCAATAGAAAACAAAATTTAGACATGAAGCAATTTTAAGTTGTCAAATATCACTTAAAATGAATTTGAGCAAAATGGAAATACTAGATTTGAAAGTTCTGGTGGTTGTGTTTTCTCATCCAAAATGTGAAATTTATCAGAGTATAAGGTTTTTCTCATTCCATATTGTACTTAATTGAAATAATTTTGTTTTCTATTTCTAATTGGCCTAATGAGTAGAGTTTTCAATAATGAGCCAGGAGACCGGGGTTCAATCCCAGGTCGAGTCATACCAAAGACTCAAAAAATGGTACTTGATGCCACCTTGCTTAACACTCAGCATTATAAGGGATCAAGGGTAAAGTGGCGCAATTCAAGGAATTGAGTAGCACCCTTCCCTACACCTTGGTGTTGTAGCTATTGAAAAGGGAGCCTTCAGGTCATCCTTGACTAAGGTCACTAACTTTACTTTTTTATTTCTAATAAAAATTGCTCAGCTGGACCATTTTAACAATGTAAATAGTTTTTTGAAATAAAAAAATAAAAAATTTTTAAATAATCCAAATTTACTTATTCAACAAATACTTCAAATTATTAAAGGTTCTTTTAAAAAGAGATGGTCTCTAGAGGACTGTAGTAAAATAAGTGCTGGTAACAATGGAATATACGATCTAAACTTTAAATGAGATATGGGACTAAAAAACTTTACTAGATGTGGTGAAAAGGATTATTGTTTTAACAAAGTAAAATATTTTTATATTTATATCACAAATCTTAGTTTGTTCAATGTTCTCTCTCTCTCTCTCTCTCTCTTTTTATTTACTTTATTTATTTTTTTTAATGTGCCTTCTGATGTGTTGGGGGTATTTTTTTTTTTTTTTTTTTTTTTTTTTTCAAATTTCTCCCCCCTCACATGTAACATGCTGTGCTTTGTTATTATTATTATTATACATGAAAAGAAATAAAGATAAGTGCAAGTGTTATAATAATATCTGCCATCGCTGATTTAATTTAATCTGGTTTAGTTTATTTCTTTTGGCTTATTTGTTTTCTCTACTTTATTTTTTGTTCTGGTGACTTGTTTTATTTTTTCATAGAAAAATAAAATATCTTAAAAAAAAAAAATTCAATTTTTTAGAATTTTAAATATCCAAGTTTTCTTAAAATATATTCATAGTGTAACCTGATTTATTGGTTTACTACAAATTTTGATTAGTAGAGATACCTGGCATTGTACAGAGGGGGTGTAATATAATTAGGGACTTCAATTGAATGTTTTAATAGTAAATTGTTTCCTAGCTAGATTTAGAAGTTGACCACAGGACGGTGGAAAAGGAGGGATGGGAAGGGGTGAGGACTAGTCTACGTTGGGATAGCAGTGGACACCTGAGTTAAAAATAGGAATGCACCAGCAGCAACTTGGCAATGGGTACTGATTGACTGGAAGAAACGGTAAGGACAATATGCAGGATAGAAAACAAGAAAAGGAAGAGTTGGACACTAGCCACAGAGGTGTGAAGACAGGCCAAAAATTATGGCACCCATTTTGAGGTTTCACACTCCTTGTGAAGATACAACCTGAATTAGCACATGTGAACTACAACAAAACAAAGATAATGTCAAGGTCTGTGTCTGATTTCTCTCTTAAGCAGTTGACTTATTTTCATACTCTCTTGTCAGTGACCACTGGGAAATGATGGTAACAAATAAACTTCAGATCAAACGAACTAGCAGACATGTTTTGTGTGTTTGTCACTTTTTCTCACAGCAAAGTTACAACAGGGGTCCAATTGAAACTTAAGGGGTAGTGCTAGAACCATGGTGGTACAAATGTCTATGTTGTGGCATAGTACTACAAGAGTCTGCTGAGAAACATTGTGGTACAAGCATCTATGTGGTGTTATAGCATTATTTCAATTTGGCTGTGTTGTGTTTTTTTAAGATATATATATATACACACAGAAAAATTCACAGTAATGATAAAGATTTACCTTTCTACATATTTAGATTCAAACTAAAAAAAATTGATTATATAAGAATGTCTGACATTTGTAATTATAGTGTGAATGAAGAAGGCCCTGAAAAGCTTGCTACTATAAAAATACATACATATATACATACATATATAACATGTTTCAAAAAACTTTATATCATTTAAGATGTACAGAGTATTTCAGAAAAATATCCTTTTGTAATCAAATGATCTCAAATTTTAACAGCATGTGTAGAAACAGCACAAAATTCTTATGTTTAAATGCCTTTTCTTTTCCAGTGTATCGAATTTCTAGATTTGAAAAGAAAAAAAATTACAAGTAAATGTAGATTTTTTTTTTTTTTTAATTTGTTTCTACACTTGCTGTAATAGTTTCAGATCATCTGAACAAAGAATTGGTCAAGTTATTAGATTGTGAAATTATATTTATTTTTTCTGAAATACCCTGTATTTATTTATTTATTTATTTATTTATTTTGATTAAAAAAAGATTTAAATCATTTGTATAATTAATTCATTGCTGTTAGTGTTCAACTGTGTAATTGACCTTTTTTTTTTTTTTTTTTTTTTTTTTAAATCAGACTAATATAGAATATCTGAAAAGATATTCAAATCATCCGACTTTAGTAATTTGCCCCCCCCTATTTTTATAATTATTAAAGTCTGTTAGAATTAGTACATTTTTCTGTCAATTAACCTCAATGGTGAACTCTGCATAAACTATGTTGGAGCCCAAGGTCTAATTAATATCCAGACAAAAAGAAAATCAGGTCTATGGAATTTTTGTTTGATTATGATCTTTAAACAGACACACAAATGAATAGACTTTGTCATCATGATATAGATGTCAACTCGAAATATAATAATAAATGATGTGATGGTGACAATATAAACAATTATTCAAAGAGAGAAAACCCATGTTGTTTATGCCAAGATTCTTGATATGCCCATATGGGAAGGTTTTTGTTTATCAACCATTTCACTCAATGTTGTCAAAACATAATCTAGTCATTAAGTGAGAACCATGAGTTTTATAATATACTGAAGATATGTTTTTAAATATTGTATTTTCTTTTTATGTGGCCTTGGTAAAATTGACAAGCTTCAAATTGACAATAGAAACTTGAAATTCTCACCAGTCACAAAGGACAAAGTCCCTGTGATGTACTGGACTGCAACATTGTAGTGAGTTTAAACTCCAGTCACACTTATGTTCACTTTCAGACTAATATCTTTAGAAAAGGCATGAACTCCCTTATCCCCTGTCAAATATGGGCCCATTAGTACCACGACTGTTCTTCCACAAGGATGGCTTTGGCATTGAATAACATACAAAGGTTGATATGGCATTAATCAAAGAAACTGAATCCATTAACAAAAAATCTATCATATTTATTGGTTCTTTTATCAACAGCAAATAGTATTTAACAAAAAAGCTATATATAACACCTGAGGCAGGAAATCATTGGAATTAGTGTTATTGTTTGTGTTGATGTTGTTTGTTGTTGAATTTTTTTTTTTTGTTTTTTGTTTAAATTAACAGAAAGAGAAATCTTGATACTTTATAAAACATTTCAAAAGCAAACCATATAAAGATTATTATTCACTGATGTACTCAGACGAGAGGTACACTTAGTGTAATGATTCTCATCAAAGGAAATGGAATCTGTGACTAGAGTTCAAATCCTGGATGCTGTTTGCATTTTATGTTGTGCTAAGGTTCTTGGGAAAGGCATGAATCCATTGGGTCTCCTCCTAGCTATGGGTAAGAAGTAGGACAGACTTAGATGGGTTGCCTAACTAAGGCTAAAGAACTATGGGAAAAAGAATGAATTCAAAACAGCTTTACTCTGCTTAAAAATTAATCTCGTGTCACATCCTGCCTGTGGCAGAGGGGTTGGGTCAATACATACTCAGACTAGTGTTCTTTCAACATACTCTTCAGCCTTCTTCAGGAACTCTTGAACTGAACCTCTCAGTTAACAGAGATTGACTACTCTATATAACCTTCTGGGAATTTCATACCAAAACCTCTATTCAATCCACAAGGGTAGAGTTCTCTCATTTCATTGCCCATGCTTCTATTTGTGTCAATAATAGCATAAATCTTGGACTGGAATTGATTAAAAGGACTCAATGTAAAGATTTTACATACATAGGATTCCATTGTTGACACCAACTCCCAGTTTTAAAATATCTTCACATTGGCTTCCTTAAATAGATTTACAATCTCGGTCAGATTTATAGTACTGATACAGGTAGTGCAGAAAGCATAGGAAGTGTTCATGTTCATTCTTACAGACAGACAATTAAATAAAAAGACAGAAAAGGCTATTCTATATGGATAGATTCATTATTTAGATTAAAGCAAATTTTTCAAAGTTGTCTATTAATAACAACCTTGTGATTTGAAAAAATTGTTATCTCAAATATAAATTATAATAAAAAGAAATATTGTACTAAGATTTCATTTGAAATTCAGGGTGTGACTTACGTATATTTGTATTTACACAACCCCTCCACTATGAGCAGGATGAAACTCAAGGTCAATTTTTAAGTGGAATTGATTTGAATTCAGAGCTTTCCTTCTATACTGGTGACTTATACATGTGTATATTTACCCATGAGTAGGATGTGATACAAGGTCAACTTCTAAGTGGAGTAAAGCTGGTTTTAATTCAGTTTTTTTCTGGATTGGTTGCTTTACCAAGGATAAAGAGTCAAGTCTATCATACTATTTACTCATAGTTGGAAAGTAAGATATCTATCTCACAAAATCTGTGAACACAAAAATGATTTCTTTGTTGATATGTTATTGATATTGGTGTTATATAACCATAACCCATCAGAAAAAGCATATTATAGTGAGATTTTTATTAGATCCATACACTTAAAACGCTTTGAATTAGTCAATAAATTAATTTCCAGTCCAATTTGAAACTGACTGATAACTATGTGGAGGGGAGGCTGTGTTCTTACTGAAAATTATTTTTTAATCATCCAAGTTCTCAGTATAACAGAGATAATTATGAAATACTAAATAAAATTCTTCTCTCCTTCCAAAATAGGAATATCAATATCATCATGGACCATAGTTCCAATGGGTTCACAAGTCATCTAGGGGAGTGTCCTCCTGGTATAATGGTTAAAGCGCTGGACTGTGGGATCGTAGTAAGCGAGTTCAAACTCCAGTCACACAATTATTTTCCCTTTCGGACAAATACCCTTGGGAAAGGTATGAACCCCGTTAACCATCCAGCTATGGGTTAACTTGTACCACTACTGTTCTTCTGGAAGGATGGATTTAGTATTAAATAACCCAAGAAGTTTGGTGTGCCATTTAACTACAAAACAAACAAGTCATTTAACAATATCTAATAATTTGATAAGCATTGATGTGCAAAAACCTATATGTAAGATCGGCTCAAGCCAATGATTACATGAAAAAATTAAGATTTCTAATAAATCATATTGGATAGGAATATTTAACACCATATAACTTTCCAAACAAATGATTATTATCGTTTGATAGGTATAGTTACTTAAAACTATATTGGGGCACCTCAAGTAGTGCAATGGTTAGCAAGCTTGACTTGCGAACTTGCAAGAGTAAGTTTGAGTCTCATTGGGTGCCCCATTCATTCGGCCTTGTGCCACATCTAAGTAAAGCACTTAGTAAATTACTACTAAAAATTATATCATGGAGGCACACTTAGTGTAATAGTTGTTGTTATACAAAATGGACTTGGCAATCTGAGTTCAAATTCTGGATAAAGCTGTTTGCATTTCACATTGTACTAATATCCTTGGGAAAGGCATAAATTCATCTGTTCTCCACCCCCATATATTGGTAAATAGTAGGAAAGACTGGGTTCTTTAGCCTTGGTTAGGAAGTCAGTCTTCGAGAATGAAAACATAGAATTCAAGCCAACTATTTTCCACTTCAGAATTGAGCTTGTGTTCCCTCCTGGGTGTGGTGAAGGGGTTGGGTAAAAATATAAATAAAAAAATGAATAGTGGGTTAAACATTTTAAAAGTATTTTGGTGTTGGGGATTAGCTGACTAATCTTGTAAGCTGAAGTGAGTTCAATCCATACTAGTTATGCAGCATATATGACTTAGCAGCAGATAAGCTCAAAAAAAAAAAGAAATGGTATAGAAATGGTATATATACATGAGACCCATGGGATTGCTAATAACTCTACTAATAATAATGTTGTGTTCTTTTTTGTTTCAGATTTGAGAATAATATACTATAACAACTATTAATCCTTGATCACAATGCCTTGGAGAAGAGAGGAAAAAAATATTTTGCATCACTACTTATTTGGAGACAAAATCATTCAAAACTGTCTCAAAATAGATGCAACCCATTAATATGATAATGATTTATTACTGGAACAAGAAACTCAAAAAAAGATTGTATATCTTGGAAGCAGATATGATAACAATTTTTTAAAAAATTTTGATTTGATGTCTTTAGCTGAAAGGATGCATTTTTTATAGGATATATTCCAAATGACCATCACTGCACTTGTCTCAGTAATAAATCATTATCATATAAATGGATTGTATCTATTTTGAGACAACCTGTAAATTCCAACACAAGAGCTTTTTCTGGATTAGGGTAATGTGTAAGAAAAAAATTACTTTGTTTAAATGTAAACAGATGGGATTTGAAATTGTACTAAGCATATATTGGGTTTCAATAATTTTTCAAGTATGGAGACTGAAGCTGTAATTACCAAGACAGAAAGGAACAACAAATGAAATGTTGATTTTCTTCAAAATAGTTCCCTTGGCATTCAACACATTTATTCCAGTAAGTTTTCCATCGGTTGAAGCATCTATGAAGTTCCTTTTTGATATGGTGTGAAGTTGTGCCATTAAATTTGTATTTAATATCCTTCATATCCTTGAGATGAATTTTAAATTTAGGAAACAAGAAAAAATTGCATGAAACTAGTTTTGGTTAGTACACAATGTTTCACTAAAAATATTATATTCAAAGAGTATCAAGACTACTGATCAAAAAGTATCAAGAATTGACACTTATTTATCAAGGCTTGACAGCAGTCTAGATGTTTAGACTTCATCATTTTATTATATAAGTTGCTCAGCTGTGTATACATCTTCATTTAAAATTTGAAATCTTTAAAATTCAAAGATTTAAACTTAATACTTTTTAAACACAACTTTTATGGTTGTGTTTGATGTTTTTTGAATAATCAATGTATGATGCAAACTAAAAATACATTGTTTTGTCCATTCTATTTGAAACAAAAAAGAAAACAAAAATATTGTCCAGAACAAAGACTATCAAAAGAATAAAGCTGTCACAAAGTATGTCAAATATCATCAATTACTGATAGAAACAGCTTCTTCCCAATAACAAATAAAATGTAGAATGAACTTCCCTGTAAGTATTCT
Organism: Sepioteuthis lessoniana; assembly: GCA_963585895.1. Classification (NCBI taxonomy): domain Eukaryota; kingdom Metazoa; phylum Mollusca; class Cephalopoda; order Myopsida; family Loliginidae; genus Sepioteuthis; species Sepioteuthis lessoniana. The sequence goes on from OY757909.1 coordinate 28,240,435, forward strand.
CTGAAAGTTTATGACCTTCAGCTCTTTACATTCAAGGTAAGTAAATACCTTACAAGTTCCTAAATGTCTGAGTCACTCCTTATCCATACATATATTCATATTCCCATCTTTAGACATCCTCCATTCTCCAATCATTATTTTTATTCATTTACCACATTTCATTACCATATTATCATAACTCCTTGCTAAGTAAGTGTCTCATTGGCCCTTAGACGACTGAATCATTCTCCTATCCATCCATCCATATTCCCATCTTTAGACATCCTCCACTCTTCAATCATTATTTTCATTTACCACTTTTCATTACCATATCAACATAGCCTTTTGCTGAGTCATGACCAATTTGGCCTTAGAAGAATTTTATTAAAAAATTGTTTTTAAGTGTCAATATCTAAGTGTCAATGATTCTAATGGAATAGTATCATTGATAATCCAGTATATTATTACCTCATCTTATATCATTGTAGCAGAAAGAAGTAATTTTCAATTGCTCATCAGACCACCATTAAATCACATGGTGATTTATACTTTCGGATTTATTGTTTGGTGCGGGAATTAGCTTGGCTGTTGAAGTTTCGATTTATATATTTCGTCCAATGAGAATGATTAATGCCATTCTGCTCGGGTGACTTTCCCAGGTAATATAAAAAGCTGTGTAACACTCTCTCGACCTCTCTTTTTGACTGACTCCAGCAGTAGACAGACCACAAAGAGAGTGCATTCAACATTTAGGCCACTGTTCGTTTAGGAGACCATTCCTTCATCATTTATTCCTTCCTCCTAGACCAACTGGACTTCGAAACTTCAAATTGAATGCTTAATTCCTGCTCTGACATTTGCAACTGTTTTTCTTCTATTTGTATGACTTGTAGTATCACCTCCCTTACTAAGGTCAGTAAATGGGCAGTCAATACTACCTTAACAGAAATCTTCAAATTGAATGCTTAATTCCTGCTCTGACATTTGCAACTGTTTTTCTTCTATTTGTATGACTTGTAGTATCACCTCCCTTACTAAGGTCAGTAAATGGGCAGTCAATACTACCTTAACAGAAATCTTGGTCCTTACTTCCACCTCGGCCAAGGAATGCTATCCTAGAATCCATCGCCTCTCACTCTTCTCTCTTCCCTTCTCTCTCCTTTTCTCTTTCGCTCTGGCCAATCAGCGGAGATAGTAGCAGTTGCCGAAGACGACCCAAGACAGAAGAGGAAGCAGTTGCTGAAGAGATTCCAAACACTAAACACATGTGTTGACCGCCGGACATTTTCTAGCCAACACGTGGCGTTGTATACGAAGAATAAAATTCCTCTTTTAAAGTTAATATTTGTACTTCTCATTTATTATCTCAAATAACATAATCCAAGTACATATATTACAGACTCACAGTACAAGGGTTATCTCTCTGGCTGTCATTAAAGTTTTTGGAACTCACCAATATTCTCGTCCACTCATTTGTGTTCCACATTTTCTTAATATAACAAAGGCAACAGGACTGATCAACCAACAATTTGCCTATTGTTATATCATCATACTCTTTTGCTGATTAGTGGTCAATCTGGCTTCGCTTGTTGAATCTAAGTAAAAATATAAATAAATAAAACCAGGATAAGCAAAATCTATGAGTATAAAAAAATTTCTTCACATGTATCATTCTTGAGTATATCTCTTATCTGGGCAAAGCTGTTTAACTGGGGCTGCTATGCCTGGATAAAGGGAGCAACAACAAAGCAAACAGTAACATTTTAATTGTAACTAAACAAAAACAAGGGGCATAACTCTTGATCCTTATTATCATCAATTTTAAATGCAACACTAAAAGATCATGACAAGTTACAGAACAGCATTCTATAATCATCTTCTAAGAAGAAATATATCAATAAGTAATCTATGATTCCTTTAAACTCAATTTGAATTCATTTGTGCAAATATCTCTTCAAAGAATCTAATTTTAACTTTCATAACCCTCCTATAACATTCCTTTGAATTCATTTAATTATTCCTTTATATGATGAATAAATATTTTTAATAAATATATTATACAATTTTCTTTTTCTTTCTTTACTACCTTGTCAGATATTGTTAAAGATTTATGATCGAAATTCTAAGGTTACAACTATTACTTAACTCTCTGTATATTTCTTTTCGTCTAAAGTTTTTTGTGACTACGTCTTACCAGTCTTCTAATAGATTTTATTATACTGTAGGGACGGAGAACCTTTTTATCTTTTAAAGACCATATTGAAAATCATTTTAAAAAATTATTTCTATTCAGTGACAGAATAAGATTAATTAAAAGCAAGTTAAATATCTTTGAAGTATTTTCCTTTTATTGTTATTGTCGGAGATTAGCAAGAAATTGGTTAGTGATTTTTAGATTTCTCTTTGTTATGAGCAAAACTCTCGTCTATTAGTTTATATTGATGTAAGTATTTATTTATTTTTCTCGTCATGATATCATCATTAATTTTGGCATATATCATTTACCTCAGACTTCCTAATCTTACACAAACCCACGAGTTTTTGGTTAGCTATTCACTAAATTTTAATTCGTCTAGTATAAAGCCACCTGTGTGGCTCACTCATTGAGTATCAAACTCACGAGTATTTGATTCATATTGCTCAATATAAAAGTCGTCACCGTTTTTCTTGGTTACGTCCCCTGATAAATTGAGTTACCTCCCTTATCATCTTTAATCTTACGCATTCAAGTTAGATGTCATGGCGTCGTGAAGCCGTGTTTATAGAAGACGGCTGTGAAATAATCCACTTTTGATTTAATCCTTCACACTGAAAATCGGATTACTACTGTGGATGGTACCAGTGGAGTGAATGGAAATTTAAGGTTATACTTAGGCGTAAGTTGCAATAAATATTTGCCTTAGTAAATGATAACTCCTCCTCGTCTTGAAGAGGAGGCGTTGTTTTGGTGTTGTCAATCTTCTTAACGAAGTCGTATTCAACACCTGTTCATTTTTCTTTTTTTTTTTCTTTATTGTATTTTAATCAGTAGTTATTTCTCATCTATCTCTCATTAGGAATTTTGAATATCTACAATCTAAGACTTTTATACAACCATCATAATTGTTTATATTAAATGCAAAGTTAATAAAAACGAAATAATTTTGTTAAATTCACCATCCGGGTTTTGTGTATACAAATATTGAAAGAGTAGTTAGTATCTTTTTTTATTTTATTTTTAATGTTTACACTCCTACATACAACTGGAAAAATATTTAGATTAATTTTCAGTTTGTTTTGTTCTTAATCATTATATTCTAATGTGTTGAACTAAAAAAAAAAATTGTTGGTCAAACTGTTCTAAAAATTAATTTGCTACACTATTCCATGTTATAAGTTATTAATTTACAAAAAACAAAACAAACAAAAAAAACGCTTTCGGTTTACCCTCCCCCAATCCAAAGTTAAGAGAACTAATTTGATTTGAAAGATGTAAAAAACTGATAGTTATTTTAAAACTAAAATTGTGAATAATATATATATATATATATATATATATATATATATATATATATATATATATATATATATATTAATATAAAAAAAAAAGTAAAATTAAATTTTAAAAAATTGGTTTTACTTTTTTGGTGACCGAAATTCTTAAGGTCGTAAACGAAATAATAAAATTACCCTTTAGACTCATGAAAACTCTTGGTTTTTGTTTTTCTCTTTTTTTCATTTTCATTCACGTGCACTTGATTGTATATTTTATTCACAAAAAGCAGTAAAGGAAAAAAAAAAAAAACGAACTTAAAAATGTGATCCCTTCAACCTTTTTCTATTTTTTTTTTTTTTTTTTTTTTTTTTTTTTTTAATTGACTATTTTCAACCATTCTTTAACCTGTTGTAGCATATTTCAGCTAAGGAAAAAAAACAAAAAAACTTGACAAATCTTTTTTTTTCTTTAATATTCTAGCTAAATAATGACATCACTCTATTTTAATAGAAACCAAAAAGTGCACAGATCAAAACAACAAAGATGAGAATGCTGGTCTGATTTGTGAAATAAGGATTACGTTAACTTTGTAAAAGAATACTTAACAAAAAAATCATTATGAATGACTTGTGAGTCTAGCATGCAACTCCAGCTTGTTTTGTCAAATAACTTGTGTGTTTTATTAAATTAAAATTAGGATTTTTCCAAACAAAAATTAATTTGAAAAAAAATTGTTTAATCTTATAAATTGGTATTTTTTAAAAGAATGTTTAGACTATAATTTGGTCACATAAGTACTGACACATTTGTCAAGTAAAATAGTGATAAATAACTTGGCTACATTTCTGAATACATTTTTACATATTTTAATTATACTTCATTTTCAAGCATCTTCTGTAAGTTCCTGCAAAAGAAGGTTTTCAATAACTAACCAATAAATTTAAAAAAAAAACAAAACCTTTTTGAAGAGTTCTAGTTTCAAGAATATAGAATTTTCTGCTAGCATAATAAATAGACTTGTTTGTTGTTGGCAACAAGGCATATATTTTAATGGTTCTAATTTCAGCTAATAATTCTTATTCTAAACAGATATATACTGCTTTAAATTCTATGGTTAAAACCAATTTTTTTTATTGTATTTATCTATTTTTTCCCAGCTCTTTCATAAAAATGCATTCGCTAAAAGTTAATCTATAGCATAAATCATTTCTTCTAAACATTAGTAATCTAATCTACTAAATATATATCGCCTATAAATAATTACACCTACAAATTTTCTTATAAAAGGTTATAATTTTTTTCTAAACCAAAGATATTATAGTATTTCTAATAGAAGATTATACAATCAAAATGAATATTATTAGCTCTTGTTTATTAATAAACTATAACGCATTGGAAGTCTATAATAAAAAATAAGTGCTCCTTTTATACGTAGTTATACAATCTTATTTTTGGTTACAGTATCAATGCTATAAAATTTGGTTATGAATAATACGTAATAATATATGTACGATGTTCTAATAGAAATAAACAAATCAGAATATCATTGATTTAGAAGAAAATTAAATTATTATTTATGAGCAATACTATATATAATACAATATAGTTATTTCATGTTTTACCCATTACGTAGCATTTGTCAAAAAAGGTGTAAGTCATTAATTTCGTAGAGCTTTTCGTGTTAAATTTTGTAAGTGCTTCACAGAACATGAACCGAGTATATTTCTAACAAAAATAGAATATGTTAGGAAACAAAACGAATTTCCAGAATTTGGAACATCCGATAAAATCTAATTCACTAATTTATATTAAATTGATAACAAAACAAACAACAAAAACAATGAATTTTTCAAAATAACAGGTTTATTAATTTTTTAAAAATGCATTAATATCAACCAGAGTAAAAAAAACATGGTTTTCGGTACATTTTTGTTTTCTTTCCTGAACTTGTTTTGACACTCTGCTTTTTGAAGTTCCCTAAATGTTTGACAAAGTGCTGGTACACAACTGACATATCTGGAAGCATGCTTTTGTGTAACAGTTGCTGGAAATGGAATCAGCAACCTGAGTTCAAATCCTTAACAAAGCTGTATTTCACTTTGTACTAATGCCCTTGGCAAAGGCATGAATCCATCTCTTTACACCCCCCCACTAGGTATGAGTAAGTAGTAAAGCAAACTAAGTTCTTTAGCTTTGGTAAGGCAACCAGTCTAGAAGAAAAACTCTGAATTCAAACCAGCTGTATTCTGCTTAAAAATTGACCTTGTGTCACATCCTACATTTGAAGGAGTTGGGTAAATATATAGGTGACATATCTAGAAAACATGAATATTACCAGGTCATTGGGTTTCTGCTGAGTAATGTTGGAAAGCATATTTATTTTATTTTGATTGACTGTAGCTAACTTAGTTCATTTTTCCAGTTCTTTATACTAGAGTTCTGCATACATAGTTCTTCCTTGGATTAGAAAATGTGCTAGTAACAGACCTCATTATATTGACTATAATTATTTGTTGGCATAACTTTGGTTTAGAAAATACATTTGACACCCCACCATAATCAAGTTATTTGGCAATTTTTTATCATTGTCATAAAGACTGATTTTTTTTTTTTTTTTTTTTTTTTTTAATCCACATTTGATAAAGAAATTGCCTCTTTCTATTAAAGATAATAAAGTATCTACTAAAAAAAACAATGTTTTTTTTTTCATTCAAAGAATGATTCAAACAATTAAACTGCTTTGCTACACTTCTTGTATGAAGTCCAAATCATAGACAAAAAAAAGTTGGAAAGTAAGAAAAATCAAGAAAGTAACACATGGATGTGAGATAAATATGTTAGACCAACATGGAATTTAACTTATGGTTTCCAATACCCAAAAGAAACAAGTGATGGGAAATGAGTTCAGTGGGATGAAGAATTCTATATAAAAAAAAACAAGAAACATTTCTGTTTAATACTGTTTTTACTTTGTGCTACTAAAGAGAAATGACTCTGTAACCAAAGTTCAAACCTGGATGAGGCTGTTTGTGTTTCCCTTCATGCTAATGCAGGAATCCATCTGTTCTACCCCCCCCATCTATGGGTAAATAGTAAGGCAGACTGGGAGATTTAACCTGGGTTAAGTTTAAAAAAAAAAAAGGAAAAATCTAAATTAAAACTTGCTTTACTCTTCTTAAACCTTGTTACATCCTGTCCATGGTGGAATACAAAAGAAAAACCAGAATAAGTCCCTTTTATTATGATGATTACATTTGAAGAATCTTAGATGTTCATTTCTGTTATATTATCAATTTTCAATATTTGGACTATTTAATAAAGATTTCCTTTTTTTTTTTCACTGACATCTTCTACAATTACAAACATCATCTTCTCTCTTCATCTTTAAGACTTTATACTTGTGTAATTAAATAATACACAATTTTTTAAAATCCAAATTTCTGGGATGAGATTTTGTTGCTATCATACATTGATTCATTTAGATAGAAGTTTTGTTGTTTTTTTGTTTTGCAGTTTGGAGCTCCATAACATGCAATCTATCATGGAAGAAAGAAACATATTGATAGAGATGAATATTTAATCTTATGAAAGAAACCAATTTTAGCATTATAATAAATATTTGTTATTACCTGTAAGAAAAATGCATGTTTGTACAATGTGTTAACATTGTTGTAAAAACTTAATAAAAAACCCCCCCAAAAAGCAGAACAATAAACAATATTTTAAAATAGACAAAAAATATTAATGCAGTGGCAAAATTAAAACAATTTATATTACAAACTTTATTTACATGTGGGTAAAATAAAGTTTTGCTTTTTTTAAAATCTGACTTTGCATTAACGTTTTTTAATCCATTTAATGTTAAAATATTCTTGTTTAGCATTTAAATTTTTATAACAATATTAATGCATTGTGCAACTTTGTATTATTGATATTGGTTCTATTTTTCTTTGATTTAAAAAAAAAAAAAAAAAAGGTATTAGAATAATATATTTTGAAGGTTGCTTAAAATATTTTGAATTCATGAATTAAACAAAATTTGTTTAAAATTGTTTCCATAAAAACTCTTCCTACAAAATACCTTTTTGATAAACAAATTAGTTCTGTAAATTTTTAAAATCTGGGTGAAAAATTTTTGCTTAAAATCTTCTCATTCAGATTATTACATGACATTTTGTACAGTTTAAACAACTTTTTAAACATAGATATCTCTGGTTCTATACAATTCTTATTTGGGAATTTTTGCCAAATTTGTTTTTTTTTAATAATGGCACAAAGACTTGGCATAAGGTCACAAGTATAAGGCACCTAGTAAGAACCAAACTTTTTACTCATTAATAATTGACTTATATTGATGTTAAATTCAACTTTTATACACATTTTGGATTATCCCCCTCTCCCAGTCATACAGTGCTTTTTTTTTCTTTAATGAAAACGTGCATGGAGGTACCAAGTATATCAGAATAAAATTTATTTTTTAGATCAAATATTAGAATTTAAAAAGATATGTGGTTGGATGTTAAATTTTAGCATTCTTTAGTGTCTGAACAGTGGAGTTTATCATAGTGCCTAGCAGACTGTAGTAGCTTTTAATACCATCTACATCTGTGCATTAGAGACTACAAAGAAAAAAAAACCCCAAAAAAACAAGAATCTAAAAAAACATTTTTAAACTTTGTATCTAACATTTTTCAGAGCAGTTTCCATGACTTGATGTAATACAAAAAGTACTTAGTAATTAACATGGGGGCCTACCAAAAGTAATGCATCCACAATTTCAGATTGTTATAAATATTCAATATATATATATATATATATATATATATATATAAGTACCATTTTATGAGATGGTGAGAGAAACAACAATTTAGGCATTTTTGTAAGTATCTAATAAATGGGACAATGGCATCTACCGGATTATCATTTACAGATCTTTGATTGGTGCAATAATAAAGCCTGGTTAAATGCAATCTCACTCTTTTTTATGTCAAATGTGAGAAGGTGGATAATATCAATATATATGATTTATAAAGAGCAAGCTTGACACAATTCATTGGAAAATTCAGACTAATATTATCATTAGATAGGTTCTTCAGCTCTCAGAACTTAATATAAAAATATGTCAAGCAAATTGTAAAAATAGACAACTGGATTATTAAAACAGAGATTTGGATTTTACTTAAATCAATATTCTGTTTCAAATTGATGTGTGATAAGTGGATTTGAATTATCTCCTACTTTTAGAGCTCTTCTGTGTTCATACAGATGCTTCTTTAGAGATTTTGAAATCTCATCAGCATAAATATGTTTATGAATATCTGCCTCTGATGTAGTTTTGTTATCTGATTTATAACTTATGTTCCTTATTGTGTTTTGGATGTGCTTGTGATGACTTAAATATTTACATTATAAGTCCACCCAAAATAATTAGGCATATAATTGATAACAGCCCAATTGGCTGGGGCTGTAGAATACACCGACTGCATCTCTGCAGAGGAATAAGACCCCACCACCACCACCATGTCCTGGATATGACACTAAACAATCTGATGGTGAGGCTCCGGTAATGCTGAAGCTTTGGGGAATGTGGAGTACCCTTTCATTGCCATCACCCCCAGGTCCACGTTGACCTGGAGTAGTAGCACCTGACAAGAATCCTATCTATGGGCCAAGTAGAACTTTTACATTTAAACTGAGTGTAAACAAATGACTTATTCTAAATTGAATTGTTTGATCATTTAACTGTGTGTAAACAAATGACTGATGTTTAATTAAAGTGTTGTGATACATAGCAATTCTTGGAACCATTTAACTTTGTTGACTTATGCTAAATTGAATTGTTAGAAATAGAACTGATCATTTAACTGTGTGCATCTACAAAATGTGTTTACAAATCATGTATTTAATATATATGTAAAAACAGGGTTTGGCATTAAATAACCGACAAAGGTTGGTATGCTATAAAACTTAACCAAATAATTAATAAACCAGACAGCAAAAAATTAGGTGTTTATAATATTCTCAGTAAGATTTGTAAAAATGTTTGTTGGTGAGACTTCCTAACCTGTTGTTATTAGTCAATATTAAATCATTAAAGGTACATTGCATAATATAATGGTTAGTGATCTTGGCTTGAAGGTCATTGCTTGTAAGTTTGATTCTCACTGAGTATCATATACTTCTTATCTAATGTCACAACGAAGGTTAGTAAATAACTGATGAATTATTAAAACTTTTCTGAATACATGATGTATTAAATGTTTCTTAAAATACTGAAATATAATATTTTTTAGATATTAATATTTGAATGATGTTTTTTATTCAGCAGTCATGCAAACTGTATCTAATTGTTGAATACAATGATTTTAAGAGAAAGTTTTCTGTGGAAAATAAAAACTTTCAGCAACATTTATAAAAACCAATGTTTTGAGATTTAAAATTTACTAGACTACTGGTGAACTGTTGGGTTCCTGTTGTAACTTGAGGAGTACAGCACTTTGATTTTAAGTGATTAGATAATCCATGAATGAGTTGTGTTCCCATTGTAATAGGCGTTCACGAATGAAGATATTGATGGTTCTCTTTGAGAAGGAATGAAAGATTCTAATTAACATTTTATAGTTATCTCCATTTATATTAAGAATTTGAAGGATTAAAAAATTACATTCACTGTGAATGTGAACCCCAACAAAATTATCTTTCTATTGCAAATTGGACTGAAAATTGTTTTATTCTATAAGTTTGTATTTATCCAACTTCTCCATCATGGGCAGGATGTGACAATCAATTTTTAAGTGGAGTAAAGCTGATTTGAATTTAGTTTTCCTCCTCCTTGACTGGTTGTCTAACCAAAGCTAAAGAATCCAGTTTGTTTTATTATATATCCATAACTGGGCAGATAGATTTATACCTCATGATATTCATTTATCTAGTCTCTCAATCAAATTTTGTTAAACTAATTTCATCACTCAAGGAATGTCTTCTTTTTTTTTTTTTTTTTTCTTTCATGGAAGTGTAAAGCAACTTGTATTTATAAATATTTTGTATAAACAAATATCATTTCCAGTAAATAGCTTAACAATGAGAAATTTGCAAGGATAAATTATTCAAGGTTTTTCTTATTCCTTTTTTTTTTTTTTTTCAGTTAAAGGAAAAATATACAAGATGGCTTCAATTCTTGACCAGTACGAACTAGAATCTTCACGTCCAGGAACATTGCCTTCAGTTGAGTCTGTGGTAAGTAAAATCATTCCAGTTTGCTGGTTTTGGTTATTAATAATCATGTTTCATTAAATATCAGTCACCTTAAAGTAGCAGTTTGCTAAGGTTCTGCCCAATTTTACTTTTGCTGAAGAAAACAAGTGGTTTTGTGGTATAAAGAAACATTTATTAAATGCATGTTTATTATAGACATTTAGGTGCATGTTCTGCTTGATTACTTTCTTGCTACTAACCCTTGAAAGTTTTAGAATCCATGCTTGAAATCCTGCCAATGTTGGAATATGCATCACTTAGATTAGTGGTTACCAATTGAAAGCTTCACAAAAATTTTTGGAATTTGTGAAGGGTGGGGGGGTTTGACATAGTCTATCATTAAAGTTTGACAAAGCTTTTTATTTAACTTTCCACTCGGCTAGAATGCGACACACAGTCTGTTTAATGTGGGGTGCCTAGTAAGAAGCAAGTTTCCTGTTGGAGGGTTTTAAAAATTGCTTAGATTCTCTTGATGTTCCTCTTCAAGGGTGCCTCAGGCAGCAGACAATAAACTCAGTCCTTAGATAAAGTGAAAGGTGCTTCCTAGAGGGAAAGCTCCCTGGAATTATGTTGTTTTGTGCTTCTTGAGTTAGAAGGCTGAGAAATGATAAAGTTTAACAGTAGATTGATCAAAATTATTGATATTAGGCAATGTTGCATAAAACACACCACTTTTGATGAAATGTTAATTTTATAAACAATGTTGAACCGTTTCTGCTCTTTCCACGATTAGATAATTTGATAAAAAGCAATGGGGTCAATAAATCTCCAAAATGTTATTTGTTTAAGATCAGATTCTTCATGAGATTCTAAAGGATTCTTCTTTAATCTGTTTTTCTTTGATGAAATGGTGTAGTTTTTGTTTTTTTTCAAAATAAATGAAAATGTATAAAAAGATGATATATTTCTGTTATCAAGTTCATGGATTCTTTCTAATTTCCTCAGTAATATTTGGAGTTTGTATAATGAAAAATGTTAGACAACTGACCTAGATAAAATGAACTACCGATAATTAATCTTAATCTTAACTCTCTGAAGTGTTAGAAAGGAGGAAAATATACTCTTAAAATATTATCATAGCCTTTTATATTCATGAAAAGGCTTTGTAATCTTTTATAATTATGACAAGCCTCAAAATTTCCAATAAGTGTTTTCTGTGATATTTATGATATAATATATTGCTTTCCCAGGATGGAAAGGGGTTTGCTAAAGATTATTAAGATTATTATAAGAAAAAAGGACTTTGATATTCATTCATTTACCAATGAAATGCTACAGCCATACACATTCAAGTTTGAAAAATATTTCAGAAATGAGTATTGTATCATTGATTCCTTGTCACTAATCTGTTGCATTATAGATACTTCATATCTCAACTTAAGTCACTTTGAGTTTTCTTCCTATAACACAGACTACAGTTACCTGAATATTTGATTGTTAGTAACACAGATTACAGCAAACCAGAATATTGGATTGATACTCCAACAGAAAAGAACTGATGGAAAATACATGGGTTGGACCAAACACACCTACCTCAAAGAGTGTAAGAAAGGTGATTCAATTTTTTCTTTCTACAAAGAGGGTTTACTCTGTTGTATTGTTAGTAGTAGTTGCCTTCTAATACTCTCTCTTTTAAGATTGCTTTACTGGGAAGGAGGGGGGGTAGAATTCATTGACTGTATCCCCTGTAGAGGGAGGAGTCTGTATTTACTGAACTCTCTTGCTGCAAACAGGATGTGACAAAAGGTCAGTTTTTAAGTAGAGTTCAGATGGTTTAAAATCAGTTTTCCTTCTCCTAGGCTAGTTGCCTTATCTAGGCTAAAGAACCCACCCTCCCCTACTATTTACCCATAGCTGAGGGGTTGAGAGATAAGGATGATTCATATCTTTTCTAAGTTCATTAGCATAATAAACACAAGCAGCCTTGTCCATGATTTGAACTCAGGCTTCCAAGTTCATTTCTTACAATGATAATTATAACATTAAGTATACCATCCTGCAGAGGAATGAGAACCCTCCAAACTGCATCTGATGGTGAGGCTCCAGTTCTGGAGCTCTGAGCAGTGTGGAGTATCTTTTCATTATCATTACTCCCTAGTCCACTCTGACTAGGAGTGGTTGTACTTGTTAGGGTACCATCTATGGATCAAATAAATTTGTTTCAAAATTATTTGTATTTGATAGGGCTACTTGATACCATATAAATATATATTATTTGTATTAAGAATAGCTACTTGAAGCTATAATTGTTTACTAAAAATTATTATTAGTTACTTGAAACCATTTAACTGCAAACAACTATTATTAAGTATTAATAGTTACTTGAAATAATATAATTGTTAGCATTAGATAGGAATACTTGAGACTATACAGTTGTGTGCAAATTATTTGTGTTAGTTGTATCAAATATTCCTATGCATGTGAAAAAAACTCTTTAAAAAGCAACTACATAAAATAAATGTACTATGTACATGATTCCCTAACCTCTAAGCATAAAATAACTGTAGACAAGTTGATATGCCATTAAAAATCCATCACTCACTTTCCTATTTTTTAGCCTCTATGACAAAACTATATTGTAGGGTTTAGTAAATAATAGTTTTAAGCTTTGAAAGACTGATGTTTTGGGTCACTATGTGATCTTCTTCATTAGCTGTTGTCAAGAAGACATATATAAGAGGAAGACATCTCTGAGAAACTACAATCTGCAGGAGGAGTATGTGAACCCTGTTAATATCAGCTACTGAGAGGTCAAGGCTTGGCCAGGAGTCTTGCCTAGCTCACATCTTCTTCAGACTCATCTTTAAATTTGTTCTGCTTGTCTCTTCTGCAAATCTTCTTACCTTCTTTGAGCTTCTTCTTCAGTCTCATTTCTAATTCCTTCTGCTTGTCTCTTCCACAAGTTCATTTGCTGCTTTTTAGCCAGTCTCATTTACCATTTGCAATGCTTATCTCTTCTGTCTGCAAATTTACTCACTTTCTTTCAGCTTCCTCTTTAGTTTTGTTTACAATTCATTTTGCTTGTCTCCTCCACAGATTTCTTTGATCCAGCTGCATCTAAAAAGCTCATCTGCAGCTCTTCTAATAACTCTTTGTCTTCTGAAGTTTTCTGAACTTTTGACTCACATTTTCTTTTTTCTTGCTAAATGTATTTTTTCTTTCATGTAGCGTCTATTCCAGGCAAAAGCACAAAATATTTTAAGATTCTTACAATGTGTGTTTTTTTTTTTTTTGTTTTTTTTTTTAATAAAATATATGGCTGTATTCTTTGCTCTAACTCTTAATCCTTAATATATTCTATATTTGCAAAGCAAAACAGCTGACAATATTTAATTATTAGACACATTTTTATATCAAATATAAAGTGGTTGAATTTAATCTTTACTTCAATAATGGCTAAAGTTTATAATGCTCTGCTACTCAACTGCATCAAACCAGAAATTGAGAAAATTCTTACAAAGAATCGAAATGAACTTCAGAGAAAGGGATCCACAACATCACAGATTCTGACAATCTGTCGAATCATAGAAATTTGTGCAAAAAACTGTGAGGCGACACTTATTTATAGATTTCTCCAAATCATTTGACTCCATACACAGAGATAAGATAGAGTAAATACTACTAGCATATGGTCTCCCCAAAGAAACTGTCACAGCCATAATGATACTCTATAAAAACACGAAAGTAAAGGTTCACTCACCAGATGGAGACAGATTCTTTGACATTGTTGCTGGTGTTCTGCTAGGAGATACATTAGCCCTATACCTGTTCATAATCTGCCTAGACTAAATACTTTGAACATCAATAGATCTAATGAAAGAAAATGGCTTTGCACTAGCAAAGGCAAGAAGCAGATGATACCCTGCAGAAACTGTCACAGACACAGACGACATAGTGCTTCTTGCAAATACACCTACCCAAGCTGAATTCCTATTGCATAGTCTAGAGCAGGCAGTAGGAGGTAGTGGCCTCCATGTGAATGCAAACAAAAGAGAGACATCTCTACTTTAAATGGGGGTTCTTGGTAATTATTGGACAAGTTCACATACTTCGGTGGCAGCATCTCATCTACTGAAAGTGACATCAATATATGCCTAGCAAAGGCATAGACTGCTATTGATAGGTTATCTAATAAAATAAAACACAATTTCTTCCAAACAGCGGTTGCATCAATTCTACTATATAGATGCATCACATGGATGCTGACAAAGCATATAGAGAAAAAGCTTGATGGAAACTGCACAAGAATTCTACGAGCTATATTGAACAAATCCGGGCAGCAACATCCCATAAAATGACAGCTGTCTGGCCACCTACCTCCTATCTCTAAAACCATCCATATAAGATGAACAAGGAATGCATCCCCGCATGCCTTGTTCATCTTATTTAGAGAAGCAAAGACAAACTCATAAGTAACATTATCCTATGTACCCCTGCACACAGATATGCCAGTGTTGGCCAATTAACGAGAACTTACGTACAACAGCTCTGTATTGATACAGGATGTCTAGAAGACCTGCTGGAACTGATGGATGATATGGACAAATGGCAAGAGAGAGTAAGGCAATTCCATGCTAGCAGAATGACTTGATGTTGATTTATAATAAAAACTGTTAACTACTGCTCTAGAGTTCCAATTGTAACTGTTACAATAAAATTACAAGAGAAAACTGTTACAATAAAATCTTGTAGCAAAGAAGGTTAATGTGTCAAGTCAAATATCCTAGCAAACTACCAGTAGGAGGCTATGAGTTTAATCCCTGGTCCTAGTTCCCAGTTCCAATAGCAGTGAAAAGAGCAAAAAAGTGGCTGATTTGAAATATCCCCACGACGTGAAGGGTGGAATGAGAACTGTCTACCTTCATGATTCTTCTTCAGCCTTGGTTAGGCAACTAGTCTAGGAGAAGGAAAACTCTGAATTCAAACCTGTTAAACTCCGCTTAAAAATTGACCTTGTGTCATATCCTGCCCGAGCTGAGGGGTTGGTAAATAGTACCTTCATGATTCAAATAAAGGATTAAGTTTAAAATTGCCAAAAGGTTACTGAATATGACAAAAGGCGTCTAAAGAAGGCTGGACTGTACAGTAGCCAATACATTGTGAGTATAGTAACCAAGATAAGTATAGCAGTCCTCAATGTGTAGAGAATAATAATCCAAAAGATTTGCTGTAAATAAAAACTGAATTTCACTGGTTTTCATCACTTTAGTTGTGTGGAATTAGTGTGATAGATTGAGTTTAATCTAGGTTTTACTGATTTTATAAAAAAATATTTCCCTTGTTTTATACAATGTAGGGTCTTCTATCCTTACTTTCAAGAAGAGCAGCCTAGTCAGCTGGGACTGTAGAATATACTGACTGCATCTCAGCAGAAGGGTAAGACTCACCCCTCCTTCCCTACAAATGTCTTGGATATGCCACTAAACTATCTGATGGTGAGGCTCCAGTCCTGGAGTTTTGGGGAATGTGGAGTACTCTTTCATCTATTGCTCCCAGGTCCACTCTGATCTGGAGTGGTAGTACCTAATAGGGTCAAATAGAACTGTTTGACATTTTAAACTGTGTGCAAACAAATGACTTATGCTAAATTGTATTGTTAGAAATAGAACTCTTTGACTATTTAACTGTGTGTAAATGATGTTTAATTAAATTGTTAATGATATATAGCAATACTTGGAACAATTTGTGTGCTAACAAATGAGTAATGTTGAATAGAATTATTAGTGTTGATCAGCAATACCTGAAACTCTTAAACTGTGTGCTTGAAATGAATTGTTTGTGTTACATAACGATACTTAAAACCATTTAACTGTATGCAAATTAAACTACTTATGTTAGATAGCAATATTTGAAACTATCTAAGTGAATGCAAACAAGTGATTAATACTATTCATGTTAGAATATTTGGACCATTTAACTGTGTGCAAACAATGGTAATACTTGGGTGCAAACAGATAAGTTCTGACTCATTTGAAAATAAGATTATTTATGAACTATTGACTTACAAATCATATTTATAACCATTTAACTGTATGCAAACAAATGAGCTCTGGCTTGTTTAAAAATGTTATCTACAAACTGTGTTTACAAATCATATATAATATGTATAAAGAGGATTTGGCATTAAATAACCTGCAGTAGTTGATATGCCATAAAACCTAACCAAGCCAAATTCAAAGAAGGGGAAACATTTTAAATTTTCTTAGAGTACATGTTGCAAAATACTATGAACATGACTTGTTTTGGACATTTTGGTCTTTAATTTGCTGTTTGTGAATTCTTTCATCGTCAAGTAGTTTTCTTATTTTGCTAATATAGAATTCTTTGCAGCCAGGGAATATTGCACAGTAGATTAGATTTTGGATTTGCATGTCATCTTAGTTATGCGTTTGACGATTTTTTCTGTTTTCAAGCTGAGATGGTCTCTTCAATAAAGAGGTCACAGGTTCCACTTTTGAGGTTGTTAGATTTTTTGGTTAGCTTTTTATCTTTGTACACATTTTGAGCTTTGGTAAGTAGCATTTTAAAGTTTGGAGCTTAATGTTCACTTTTTATTATGTCTGGCTCAGTTATAAATTCTTTTGATTTTGCCAAATTTGGGAATAATCTTTTGGAATGTTGTGGTTTTTTGGATATAGTGTAACCACAAATGAGGTATTG
Source organism: Sepioteuthis lessoniana (assembly GCA_963585895.1). Lineage (NCBI taxonomy): Eukaryota > Metazoa > Mollusca > Cephalopoda > Myopsida > Loliginidae > Sepioteuthis > Sepioteuthis lessoniana. The sequence goes on from OY757909.1 coordinate 28,257,803, forward strand.
CTGTTTTTATTCCATTTGGAAGAACATTTTGGTTTAAGGGATCAGTATTTTAGTATTTTCAATTTGGTTTTGGTTTCTTTGTTTAATGGCATATCAACTTTTGTAGGTTATTTTGTGACATTCTTGTAGAAGACTAGGAGTGGTACTATTTAACCCATAGCTGGGGGTCGGGGTAAGGGGGTTCATGTGATAGTGTGACTGGAGTTTGAACACACTTTGAAGCCACAGTTCAGCACTTTAGCCATTACATCACAGGTACTCTCCCCCTTTTGTATTTTCAAAGCTGGCATTGATGAATTTTTGTGAAAGCAACCAGTAATTAGAAATGTCATTGCCAATTGTGTTACCATAGCAGACTTTCTCATTACTCTCTCTAGTAAGATTGGATTGCATGATCAAGATTTATATTCATATTTTGTTTTATATATATAAGTAGATCATTCTCAATAAGTTCAGTGTAATTAATGTGTAACCTTGACCATAAAGTGTTTGATTCTAGCCAGGGTTTTATTTCAGCTTTAGGAAGGTGTGGCACCTTTGCTGCTAAATCATATTTGTGACATGATAGAAAATTCCACTTTCTTACAGTTCATACCTGAAGTGATTATCTTGTTTGAAATTATGTCCAGGGGATAGTATCCCCTAATTATTTTAAATAGGCAGTGTACATTTAAAAGGCTTTTTTTTTTCTTTTTTCAAAGGACATTTGTAGACATATACCTCAATTTCTTCAATATCTTTATTATTCATGTATGGCTGAGAGACGTAGCTTCTCATCAACTAAGATTTAATTCTACAAATGCCAAGGTGTCCTGCATATAATCATTTTTGTCCCATCATTTAGGTTGTGTTTTGAAAAATCTTAACCAATTGTCAAAAACCAAATTTGACTATTGCCCAGCCGGCTGGGGCTGTAGAATTCATAAGACTCCCTAACGAGTGTCCTGGACATGACACTAAACAATCTGATGGTGAGGTTCCAGTGATGCTGGAGCTTTGGGGAATGTGGAGTACCCCTTTATTGCCATCACTCCCAGGTCCACTCTGGCCCTGAGTGGTAGCACCCGATAGGGGTCCTATCTATGGGTTAAATAGAACTAAACTTTGCTTCTTTCACTATACTGATTTTTGCATTTAAACTGCGTATTTATGCTAAACTGAATTGTTTAAAATGGAACTGTTCTGACTTTTAAACTGCATACTAATGCTAAACTGAATTGCTTGAAATAGAACTGTTTTGATGTTTAAACTGTGTACTTAGCGCTAAACTGAATTATCTGAACTATAACTGTTTGACATTTAACTCTGTGTATTGCCCAGTCGGCTGGGGGTGTAGAATACACTGACTGCACCTCTGCAGAGGGATAAGACTCCCCCCAATGAGTGTCCTGGATATGACACTAAAAAGTCCGATGGTGAGGTCCTAGTAATGCTGGGGCTTTGGGGAATACGGAGCACCCCTTCATTGCCATTGCTCCCAGGTCCACTCTGGCCTGGCGTGGTAGCACCTGATAGGGCCCTATCTGTGGGTTAAATAGAACTAACGGCATACTTATGCTAAACTGAATTGTTTGATTAAGCTGAATAGCTTGAAATAATAATGTTTTTGACAATTAAACCGTACTTATATGTAAACTGCGGGCTTATGCTAAACTGAATTATTTGAAATAGAACTGTTTTTGACATTGAAACTGTATTTACACTAAACTGAATTGTTATATATAACTGCTTGAATAAACGGAATAGTTTGAAATAGAAATGTTTTTGACAAATTGTGTACTTAAGCTAAACTGAATTGTTTGAAATAGAACTGATTATTCACAAAAAATGGATTTGGCATTAAATAACCTACAAAGGTGGATATGCCATAAAACCAAACCAAACCAAAACCAAATTCTACTGAGTTTGAAATATCAGGCTTACAATGTATGTATGTATGTATTTATTCAACCTCTTCATCATGGATAGGATGTGACATATGGTTGATTTGTTTAGTGAAGTAAAGCTGGTTTGAATTCAGAGTTTTCCTTTTTCTAGAGTGGTTCCCTAACCAAGGCTAAAGAACCCAATCTGTCTTATTATTTATCCATAACTGGGGGGGGGATGGATGGATTCATGCCTTTCCCAAGGACATTTATACAAAGTGAATCACAAACAGACTCATTCAGAATTTGAACTCTGATTACCAATTCCATTTCCCTTGATAATAACCATTATGCTACGTGTGTCTCCACAATGAATAAAAAAAAACTACTTGACCCAAAATATTGGGCTTATAATGTATCATAAAATATTTTTCAGTCTGAATGTACTCATGTGTTAAAAGGGTTAAAATTGTTACTCAGTATTGTAGTTTATGAGCTGTATAAATGAAAATAACCCAACATTTTCTAAAAAAAACTAAAACAAATATAGCTACTGAGGTTTTATGATAAATTTTAAAGAGTGAATTTTTGGCCATGTAGAACTTTTTTTGGTTTTTGTTCTACAATGATTCTGTAACTCTGAATATCAGATTTTTAACACACATAGTTTTGGGGAGGACAATATTTTATGAAATGCCAATCACAACATTGTCAACATTTCAATTTTTTGATGTTTTTTCCCTAGATTAGTTTTCAGCTAATTTTTTTTTTTTTTTTTTTTTTTTACTATATTTCAACTTAAAACCTTCAGACACTGTTCAGTTTTTTACAGTCTTCTGCTATAAATATCAGTCTCTTGTTGATTGAAGTTCCAATTTAAGACATTTAAATTGATTCTTTACTAAGTTTTTGTTTATGAATTTGAAATATTCTCATTTTACAGTACACAAATAGATGAACCAGTTATCAATAACATTCTTTATAAACTGCCCACTCTGATATCTCTAGTAGAACACAGAAACTTTTCAAATAATTAGGCTTTCGAAGGAGAATACAATTGTAAAAAAATTCATATCAATTTTCTTAATTGTAGCCTGATTTCCTCATTTACATTTCAGTCTTTGCATTGATTTTTAAAAAGGTATTCATTTCAAAATTCCCCTCAAATGTTACACAATTTTTCAAATATTTTAATTCATTTATGGAGTTCACTGTAATGTAAAGGTTGAACTTGTTTTTGTTCTGTTGCTTATTGGAATATTAATTCCATGACTTTCATTTATTGCTAGAGGATTACTTTTGACTTTTCAATAATTTTCTTTTGCATGAATCCAAATCTTCATTGTTATATTCATTGTATTTAGGCAAAAATCTTTCACTTAACCATGTTTTGTTAAAAAGCTGCCTACAAGGTTCTTTTTAATAATTTTCATTGACTTTTTTTTCTTTTTGTCATCTTAAATGTTTAAGTTTGGTTCAGTTTTATACAGAAATTGTTCAGAATTTTCTTCTGGAGTTCTTTCCTATATTGTTCATAATTTTCAAGAGTAGTCAAGGTGATTTTTTTTTCTTTTCTTAAAAATGCTTCCTCTAAAAACAGGTGATATTTAAAATAATTTTTTTTTTAGGATGAGAAGAAAACAAATGTTATATTTTCTTGAAGGCTACAAAAGTTTCATCACAATTTGTCTTTTACTAAAAGTAAAGCCATCATAATTATACTTGAATTCTAAAACCAAAGCTGTGTACTATCAATTAGCCAAGACTTGAATAAAGTAGTCATTGAAGGTACATTGAATCACAAGTTGTCTTTTCTTTATATAAAAGTATTTTTGCATTACAGGTTGGATCACAATGTTCTAGTAGAAGAGAACCTGAGATGGAACCCATATTCAGAAAAGTAAAGAAAGAATATAAGTAAGTTTTTTTTTTTTTTTTTAAATTCACTCTGTTAATGGAGCTTAGAATACTCTGACTGCATCCTCTGCAAAGAGATAAGATGCCCCACCCAGAGGTCTCTGATGTATGGCATAAAATTACATCTACTTGTGAGGCTTCAGTTCTGGAGCTCTGTGGAGTATCCTTTTAATACCATTTCTCCTATGTCCACTCTGACTCAGTGTGTTAGTACCTATTAGAGTTACCGTTCCCTCATGAAGAATAACATTTTTTTTTCCACATTAAAATCTGTGTTCAGTAAGTCTGCATACCAATTTTGACAACTCTATATCAAAATATTTGGCTCTCTATAGAAGACTGACAAACAAATTCTTCACAATTATAATGTAGATATATCTATTTGACTAAATCAAGACTGTCAGTTGTCTTATAATGTTGTAAAATTTTGTATGCATCTTATTTACTCTATCTTCAATTGTACATTTTAAAACTACAAAAATGTGTACATTTATAATTTACTTTCAGGAATACATAAAAGGCTTTTCAGTTAAAAAATTGATACTGAAAATATGATTAAAAAAGTTACGTTAATTTCGTTGAGTTTTCTAAAAAAAAATTAATTTCTATTATTATTATATGATTATTCCTAAATTAAAACCAAATTAATTAATTTGACATTTCTGGCCAATTATAATGATATTTTTAAATATATTTCATTATCAACGCAAAATAGACTATAAAACATTGAGTAAACATGAATGAATTGTTTGCTTATTATATTAGAAACAACTTACTGTTAAAATGTTTTTTTTTTTTGGTTTTTGTTGTTACTCACTTGTCTAAAATTTTCTTACAGGCGTCCAGATCCAATTCGATTTCTAACAGTATGCAGTAAATTTTTGGTCATGGCCATGGGGAGTAATGTTCTCATACGGATTGACATGGCACATCCTGATCAACAAGATGGTAAAATCATTGATTGTTCTGATTATTAAACATGTACAGTATTTCAATGTTAACAAATGTAATAAAGATTTATTTATTTTTAGCATTTGCTGTAATTTTTACAGACTGATTTGCTTTGTTTTACTACAAAAGACAAGGGGAATAATCTTGTTTGAAATATTTGCTAATTATATGACTTTTTAGTACAACTGAAATACAAAGAACTGCTGAAAGGTTCTTGGTCTAACCAAAAATAGAATTAATTTTTTGAAGGACTTAAGAAATTTAATAAACAGTGTGTTGAGTATGTTAAACTACAAGCTGAATCTATGGAATAGAATGTATATTTCATGACTCTGTTTTATTTGAGGACTTTTCAACACCCTCTGATATTGTTTGACTAAAAAAATTTTAATATTTCAAGAGTCATTCAATAAATAAGGGGAATTTTTTTGAAAAAAGCAAAATGAATTTTTCAGAATTTTTTTCCGTGAATGTTAATTCTGCATTGTTTGGAATTGGTTTATAGCAAAAATTATTTTAATTTCACAAAAATGTTTGTTTTGAAGCTATTCAAAATAGTGGCAAATCAGAGTACTCCAGGTTGGAACAGAAGTCTGTCATTAAATTTTTGGTGACTGAAAAGTGCAAACTATGTGAAATTTACAGATGTGTATGGAGAAGCATGTTTTAACCAAAAAATGTTTACATATGGGCTAAACATAGATTTGCCACTACAAGCTTGAATCAAAAAGACAGTCCATGAAGTGGAAACATACTGTCTGTTAAAGAAAAAGTTTCAGGTACTACAGTCAGTAAAGGAGATGATGTTGACAATGTTCTGGGATACGATTAATTTCCTTAAAAAAAGGTGCAACTACAAACAATGCTTCCTATTGCTTACTCCTTAGGCAAATTTCACCTTATTTATTGAATGAACCTTGTATAATTAATGCATTGATAATTGCAGGATTCTTCTAAATCATGTTATTTTATTTTCAGAAATTGAGCTTCCCAAGGCTCTTGAAGACAAAATCTATAAACTCTTCCAGGATCCTACTGGACGTCATGTAATAATAAGCATGGAACAATCGTCAGAAGTTTTTTATTTATTTCGTAATTCTAAAAAGCCAAGATCTGTTAGTAAATTGAAGGTTAGTTTCAGATGAGTCATTTTTTAAATTCCTATTTTCTTATATTTAATATTATGTAAGATGTCCATGGTGTAATGGTTACTGTTGTAGGAAATTGACATAGCAACTCAAATTCAAATCTTGGACAAGACTCTGTTTTTCACATAGAGCTAATACCTTTGGGAAAGGTGTGAATCCAACTATTCTCCCTCCAGCTATGGGTAAATAGTAGGTCAGACTGGCTCTTTTAACCTTGGTATGGTAACCAGTCTAGGAGAAAGAAAACTCTGAATTTAAACCTGTTAAACTCCACTTAAAAATTGTCTTTGTGTCACATCTTGTTTGTGCAGGGAAATTGGGTAAATGTATATATTTAATAATATGTAACTAAGTAGAGTTTTCAATGTGTAGTGGCTAAATGAGTAAATGAGTTCAAACTCCAGCCATGCGATTATATTCACTTTAATTTTTCATCAGGATAGAATGCTGTCTGTTTTTGGTATTTCGAAGATGACGGTGTACTAGGTTTGGTTTGGTTTCTTTGTTTATTGGCATATCAATCTTTTAGAAGAACAGCAGTTCTATTTAACCCATAACTGGAGAGGGGATAAAAGGGTTCATGACTTTCCTAAGGATATTAGTCATAAATTGAACATAATAGTGCAACTGGAGTTCAAACTTGTCAACTTAGAGGCCACAGTGTGCATTTTAGCCATTATGTCACAGGAACTTCCCCGAAGGTTGACAAGTTAAAAACTTTAATTTCAATATTTATATATAAGAAGCTCTGTGTATAAAATTTTTTCTTGAGTTTTTTGTTTTTTTACTATATCATCTAAAATTTATGCTGACTGGTAGATATCTTTTTAAGAAAAATTTATGTTCTTATCTATCCCTCTCTAACCTATGCATATATTATGTTTATTTAACTTCATTTGCTTTATCTCTCATTCTCAGGGACACCTTATTAATGCTGTGGGCTGGAACTGGCAAAATGTTAGTGATAATACCACAGGAGCCATCTTGATGGGAACTTCTAAAGGTAAATGTCTTGTGGAGACCCATATGCATGGCAACAAATAATTGAATGACTCAGTATCAAAGGAAATAACTGTTATTTTTTTTTTGTTTTTTTTCTTTAATGTTTATTGGTTTGTTTTTATAAGTAATAGATTTATTAGATAAATTTATTCTTTTAAATTTCTTTATCTCATGAGATATGTTGTTAATAAAAAGGTGGTGGTTTATTTAAGTAATTAATATTTAATGTTAATATACAAAACAAAGTGATTATTTGGGGTTGAGATGGAATATAGATGTTTTTAATACACTTTAGATATTCATCCTTTTAAAATTTTGAATGTTCAGAACTTTAAAAAAAATACTAGATGATATTGTAACATTTCTCCATGATGATCTTGGTGCTTCTATTTAGGAAGATATACAGAATTCTTATTAGCATTTCATTTTTATCTATCATATCAAGGATTAAAAAAAAAAATAGTGTTTATTATGTAGTCTTATTATGTAGTCTTCACAAAATTATCATTCAGTTGCAAATTGAACTGTAAATTGCTTTATTCTATAATTTAAAGGATTTTAAGTGCAATAAAAAAAATCTTGCTATGACGTGGCATTTTTCCTGGGTTACAGTTACATACAAACATAATGTACATTCAGATTTTAGTAATATATAGATTTGCTACAACTTTACTTTTTAGGGCATCTTACCCTGTGTTTAATAGCAAGTCATTTTTGTTTAAGTCTTGATGCAAAAAGTGGTTATAAAAAGTATTTTTTTTGTTTGATTTAAAAAAATTTTTTTTATGTCATTTTCAAATTTCTCTTTCATTTGGTGTTTTTTAGGTTTGATCTTTGAAACAGAGTTCTCAACTGGAGATGACAATCGGATATTTGGACGAGCAGTTGAACGATACGTCACTAAGGTTAGTCTACAGTTTTTTCTTTTGCTCTATGTGTAGGTTTTCTTATAAGGTAAACAGTAGATCTTTTTTTCCTTTGCAATGTTTAGTGTAAGTGTTTCTATACAGTAAGTGTTTTTCTCTTAAATGCATTCATATTTAAAAAATGTTATTGTTTTTATTTTAATGTGATATTGGTATTTGATAAATTTTAAAGAGGGAGATCATGGTAAAGTGTGTTTAAAGAAAAGTTTTAGTAGTAGAAACAATCATTTATTTTATTTTTGACTTCTAAAGTTCATGAAAATGTGTGTGTATGTAATATATAACAAGCTTGAAGCATCTCATGTGTCTAGCCACAGTGAAGTGTTGTGATACAATGAAATGGTCTGTTTGTAGATGACGCACACACACACACACACAAAGCTAAAACTACCACTCCTAGAAGCCCTACATATAAAAAAACATAGAATTAACTGTGAAAATAGCAACTGTTTTGAAATGCCTTTAGTCTTTTTTTCTAATATTCTATTTCTGTTGATAACATTCTGTTTTAAATTTGTTTGATGTCATCAACATCTCAGTTTAATCCTACTATATGTTTATGTAATTTTTGCAGTGTTATAAAAATATAAACAAAAACAATCTTTACACTTGCAAACAACCCCTGATGATGGCCTACAAAAGGTCTGAAAGCACTTGGGACAATTTCAGTAAATTCATCTACCAACTCCAACCTAAAGCTGAAATTCTTGTCAGGAAATTTGAAAGGATCCTAATAAAATTATAAAGACAAAATGCATCTTATTATTCAATTAAACTTAAATGAATGCTTAAATGAAGGACTGTTCCCCCCCCATATATATATATATATATATATATATATATATATATGTTGTAGGTCCAAAGAAAGAATAAAAATATTTTAAAATATGTAGGTCCACGAAGAGATTTGTAAAATTAAAAAAAATACAAATCTCTTTGTGGACCTACCTATTTTAAAATATATATATATATATATACACACACTGCTGAAAAATTGGAATACCTGAAGGATGATGCTGATTTTTATTTGAGTACGTCATATACATGGTGTCTGATGACTTTGATACTCACATTATTTTGGAACTTGGGCATTTATTGATCTATATATTTACTATAATCCAGCAATATTACTTGTATATTTAATCTTGAGTAAACTGAAGCACATACTCAGGGTGTGGCAATTTTATTTTATGTATACCCGCCTCCACAATCACACAGTGGAGGTGCCCATGGTGTAATGGTTATTGTCGTAGGAAATGGACACGGCGACACAAGTTCAAATCCTGGATGAGACTGATTGCATTTAACATAGCACTAATACCCTTGGAAAAGGTATGAATACAATTATTCTCCCTCCAGCTATGGGTAAATAGTAGGGTAGACTGGGTTCTTCAGCCTTGGTGAGGCAACTAGTCTAGGAGAAGGAAAAACTCTGAATTCAAACCTGTTCAACTCCGCTTAAAAATTTGACCTTGTGTCATATCTTGCCCGAGTGAAGGGGTTGGTAAAATTAAGAGTGCTCTATGTTGATGATAGAACGTATGTTGATCTAAGTTAGAATACTGTAGACACACTCAGTGGCATTTGATGACTGTCAGTGAATGATCACATAGGTGAGAGAGTGACAGTCATCAAATGCCATTCACTGTCTGCACTATTCTAACTTGGTATATGATAGATAGATATAATATGATAGATATAAATGGTATTCATTATTATTAATTTTGACTAGTATTTTTCTTTATCTCCTTAATTTTTGTTGCTTCTTGTCATCACGCATTTGGGTTGTTAAATCTGTGACAGCAAAGAACAACGCACATCAGAAAGAAAATAACAACCCAAATAAGTTGTAATAAGAAGCAACTACAATTAATATGAAAAAAATTATGATTATGACTATGCTTCATCTAAAAAATTAAATAGCTAACTATATTATATGATAATTGGGATAATAGAGAACTGGGTATATAATATAAATTTTTCTCTCTTTCTCCCAGTTGCCTGGGTCTGTAGAATGCACTGACTGCATCTCTGCAGAGGGGGTAACCCCAAAACCCCACCCCACCCATTGAGTGTCCTGGATATGATACTAAAAAAATCTGATGATAAGGCTTCAGAAAGGCTGGAACTTTAGGGAATGCAGAGTACCTCTTCATTGCCATCACTCCCAGGTCCACTCTAGCCCAGAGTTGTGGCACCTGATAGGGTCCTGTCTATGGACCAAATAAAACTGTTTGACATTTAAACTGAGTGCAAACAAATGACTTATGCTAAATTGAATTGTTTGAAATAGAACTATTTGATCATTTAACTGTGTGTAAATGAATGACTGATGTTTAATTGAATTGTTAGTTATACATAGCAATACTTGGATCCATTTAACTGTGCGCAAACAAATGAGTAATGTTGAATAGAATAATTAGTGTTAAATAGCAATACTTGTAACCACTTCACTGTCTGCAAACAAATGATTAATATTGAATAGAATTATGTGTTAGATAGTTACATGGTTTCAGTTATTGTTGGGTAGAAACCATAGCAATACTACTGTGCAAACAAATTAGTTCTAACTCATTTAAAAATGAAATTACTGATGAACTAATCTCTTATATATCATGTATATCTATTTATATATGAGCAAACAAACAACTGCTGTTAAATTGGGACTGTTATATAGCAATACTTGAAACCATTTGTGTGCACACAAATAATTAATAGTTAATAGAATTATTTGTATTAGTAATACTTGAAACCATTTAACTGTGTGAAAAAAAAATGAGCTCAGCCTCATTTAAAATTGTTATTAATACAATCTGTTTACAAATCATATATATTCAATACATATGTTTAAACAGGATTTGGTATTGAATAACCTACAATGATTGATATGCAACCAAACCAAACCAAACCCATCTTTCTTTTTCCTTTTTTTTTTTGTCCCAAGGAGGGAGTGTTCATGTGTTTATGAAACTATGCAATGTTCTATATACTTGTTAAAATTTTTCAATTTGATTTCTCCTTGAATACTTCCTTCTACTTAACTAATCTCACTAGGTGTCCTATACTTGTAGCCTTGTGCTAAAACTAAGCTAAGCTTAGTAAATAATTACTTCTTATCTAATATCTAGATCTTTCCTCAACATTAGAAGCAAATACTAAAATGTTTTACTAGTATCAAATTTTATTTTTCAAGTTAATAATATATATAATGTGTGTGCATATATTTTTTTTCTCATTGTAATTGGATATCTCAATTTTACAGTTGTTTGTTACTGGAGGCAAGAAAAGTCAACCAATTACTGGATTAGAGTTTGATCGAATGCCCACTGAAAATTCCAATGCTACAGAATATAAATATTACATTTTAGTTACTACTCCAAGGTAAGTCTGTTTATTTTTTTAATTTAAAAAAAAAATTCTTTTTGTAACTTAAGATTCTTAATTTAGAAAAAATAGTTTATCATTTATTTTTGAAAATATCTGTTTTAAAAGATCCTCGATGAATTTATCAAGCAAGATGCACATTTGGACAAAATTAATTCATAAAAGATGGCTAAAGTTTATTCATCCAAAGAATGATACATTAATTATCTTACCCTTTTTTAATACAGTAGCAAATATTATAAATTGAATAACCCTGACCAGAAAATCCAACAAATACTGCACGTGACATACAGAACTGTTGGTCAGCTGTTTCGACCTTATTAGATTTCATCAGCCATTTTATACCATGATCCCCCCCCCCAACTGGAGAGGTTATGATTACATGAATGCATATCTTCAATTCTCTTGGGAAGATGTAGCTCTGGAGGTGACTGTGTCCTCTGTAAGAGTACAGATGTCACTTACAAAACACATCAGGCTAATTGGTAGCACAATCACCATGACTAGTTTATTTGGCATCACTTGTGTGCAATGTGGACCAGTAGCTCAGTGGTAGAATTTTGGCTCTGCATCCTGTAGTTGCTGGTTCGATCTCCAGTGGAGGAGATCATGGTATATACTGCTGATGAAACCTAATAAGGTCAAAACAGCTGTCCAGTGGTTCTGTATGTTGCACGCAGTGTTTGCTGGATTTTCTGGTTATGGTAATTCAATCTATAATATAATTCCTCGATTTAAAAAAGAAAATATACAATAAAAAATATGTATATATTTTTGTTTACTGACATAGCCTGTACTGCTTGAGATTTGCTGTATTCTATATAGAATCTTTTTTTTTTCCCAAAGTGTTGGATTGTTTTCAGCAGGACTTAAAGCAATTCCAGTTGACAACAGTTACTGAAACATTAGATTCCTCCATGTTTCAAATAGGAACACTCATTTTATTTTCATTCCCTGACTCTCAGGGTAAATGTTTATTTATATCTCAGAAAACTGATATCAATATATAACACAATATATAAATGCAACCAGTATAGATATTACCAATATATTTTATTGATATCTATTAATATATTGCTAAAATCCTCATTATGTTTACATGTATTTACCCAACCCCTCCCCTACAGGCAGGATGTGACAGTAAAACAATTTTTAAGTGGAGTGCTACTGGTTTGAATTTGCAGTTTTCCTTTTAAACTGATTGCCTTACCAGGACTAAAGAACCCAGTCTGCCTTACTATTTATCCATAGTTAAAGGAAGAACAGAGATATATACTTTATCAAGAATATTAGCACAAAGGGAAACACAAACAGTTTTATCCAGTATTTATATTTATACATGAATATTAATGTGACCCAATGATAACTGCCCATCATAGCAAGATTATTATTATTATTAAGAGGCTATAACTTAGCTTGGAAATAGCTTGATTCTCTAAGTCACAACTGAATGAAAATTTTGTGAGGTCTGCTTTCTTGCTGAACATGCTTTAATCATCCAAATTCTTGTTGTAATAGAGCCCAGTCGGCTAGGGCTGTAGAATACACTGCATCTCAGCAGCAATGAGTGTCCTGGTTATGACATCAAACCATCTAATGGTGAGGCCCCAGTCCTGCAGCTTTGAGGAATGGTTTACTCCCAGGTCCACTCTGACTCAGAATAATAGTGCCTGTTAGGTTCCCATCTATGGATCAAATCAAACTGTTTAACCATTTAACTATGTGCAAACAAATCACTGATGTAAAATTGAATTGTTAGTGTTGCATAGCCATGCTTGAAACGATTTAACTGAATTTATACTTAATAAAATTATGTGTTAGATTGCAATACATGAAACCATTTAACTGTGTGCAAACAAATGAGCTTTAGCTCATTTAAAAATCTTATCTACAAAGTATTCATTTACAAATTGTGTGTGTGTATGTGTATGTATATATATATATATATATATATATATATATATATATATATATATATATATATATATATATATATATATATATATATATGATTTGGTATTAATTAACCTACAAGGGTTGATATGCCATAAAATCTGTCCAACTAACCAAGTTGATATAACAGAGATAACTTTGAAATTTTAATTAGAAATCTTTACTCTTTTCTAAATAGAAGCATTCGTATTGTCATGGACTGGTACTATGATGGGAACGTAACTGGTTTATGGGGAGTTTAGTTGGTTATTAAAATTCTTGTGTAGTATACCCACTTCTCTTCAATGATTTGTATTAAAATAAAATCTCTTCTCATAGAAACAAGTTTAAATCTCATTCAAACATTTCGTGATATTTTCTTAAATCATCATCACAGCTATATTTCTTTTACCTCTTACTACATTATATGCTATCTTCTCTTTCAAGTTTATTATAATAATATCTATTAAATATTATAATTATTATAATACTGTATATTAGTTTATCATTAACAATTTAAATTTAAAGCTTTTTGGTTCAACTGCACTTAGTGATAACATCAGTCATTACTATTTGAGTCTAAAACTGACATTGTATTTATTTACAGTCGATTATACCAGTTTATTGGAACAGTCTTGGCCACATCAGATTCCCCCATGTTTCAGCCATTATTCCAGACTTATCTTGACAAGCCAGGTAAGCTAAAGAATTAAGTTTGAAGATGCTCAGTACTTCTGCTTGTGAAATATGAAATAGTCTTTAACTCCATTTATTATTTTTCTTATGTTGTTTTGTTTTTTTTTAAACAGAGGAATTCTTGGAATTTCCTTATGAGTTTGGAACAAGTGAGTTACGATTATACGCTCCTACTTTTCGAAATCAAGCTAAGGCTTTTGCCTGGATGGCTGGTAAGTTTTTATTTTCTCACAAACATTTTTTTTTCATTTTTCTTGTGCCTTGGATCAGCCATTTCTTTTTGGTGCCATAATAATAACACCTGATTGGCTGTCAGCATCCAATCAGTGCTCCTCTAGAGCTTTGAATGTCTGCATTTCCTGCTGCAGCTATGTTAACACGGTAATAGTAGTGGCAAGCAGTAAGCATATACATGTTAGTGAAGGAGAAAAGGTATTACAAGTTGCAATAAGTATGATAAAGAGACTTGGCTCAGTAGAGTGCCACATCACAATATGTAATATATATACTTTTCTGTACCCATAGAAATTTAATGGAATACATGCATAATAATTGCAGAAATTTAAACTATAAATGACATTGTTGTCAATTATTTTATTTTGCTTTCTATATCAAATTTTGTTTGAATTTTTTAATTGAATTACCATTATTATATATTGATTTGTTGTCATTTTTATCACTTTGTTTGAATAAATCAATGTATAATAATTCTTATAGTTAATTTTTCACAATATTTGGTACTTAGATCTGTTATATTTAGATTTTTCCTCAGAAAAAACACAAAGGTTACTGTAGCTGATTGATAATAAGTTAATCAGCTTACCACTTAAGTTATATAAAACTTTTTATTACAATTTGATGAGTAGCTATTTGAGAATCTGTTAAATTATTTTTTTCTATGCAAAGCATTTTGCAAATAATCAAGTATATATTTAATTTTATTTTATTGATAGGATCAAGAATAAAATATATTAGTAACAAATAAAAAAAAATAAAAAAAATTCTTATGCACTTTGTATTCCAAGCTGTTATAATAATTAGTCCCAGTTCAGTAAGCATTTCAACTGTTTTTCCCTCTTCATGCTAGTAAATATCGCCTAGCTTTATTTGAATTTCAATATATTGAAATTTAGCCTTTTTTTTTAAATATAAAAAAATATCCTGCCTTTCTTTATTAACTATTAGATGACTTATGAGTCTTTTGGGTTTCTATTGTAATAGTAGTCCATTATGATATTGATACTTCTATTTAGGAAAGAGTGAAGGATAGTAATTAGTCTTTCATAGTTATCACTATTATATCAAAAGTTGGATGGTTAAAAAATGATATTCAGCATAAATACAAACCCTGACAAAATTATCTCCTCGTTGCAGATTGGGCTGGTAATTGCTTTATTCTGTAAATCATTGGATTTTAAATGTATTGTTCTAATAAAAATCTTGTTATGATGTGTTGTTTTTGCTAGGTTATCTTTACATTCAAACAATAAAAATTTTAGTAATATTTAGATTTTAAGCTATATTAAAAAAATCATAGAGACCAATTCAGGCATATCCAAAAAAAGAATATAAGTACACACATGCTAAGAAGTATTATTAATTAAATTCATATGCATTTTTAAAAATCATCTGTTATACATTCTTCCATATTTTAATGAGTTCATTTAATATCTAACTAATCTTAAAGCTACTTTAAAATTTGCAGGGGCTGCAGAATGCACTAACTGCATCTCTGCAAAGGGGTAAAATTCCCCCAATGAATGTCCTAGATATGACTCTAAACAATCTGATGGTAAGGCTCCTGTAATGATGGAGCTTTGGGGGATGCAGAGTACCCCTTTATTGCCATTACTCCCAGGTCCACTCTGGCTCTTGTGTGGTAGCACCTAGTAGGGTCCTATCTATGGGTCAAATAGAACTAAACTGTGTACTTTTGCTAAATTGATTGTTTGAAATAGAACTGCTTTTGACATTTAAACTGTGTACTTATGTTAAACAATTGTTTGAAATAGAACTGTCTTGACATTTAAATTGCATACTTATACTAAACTGAATTGTTTGAAATAGAACTGTTTAAAAATGGATTTGGAATTAAATAACCTACAGTGGTTGATATGCCATAAAACCAAACCAAAATTTGCATACACATCTGTCTATCCGTCTGAGATATATATAGAGAGAGAAAGAAAGAAAGAGAATTCATTTCTCTGGCTAATGTTAAAAATTTCTGGTTATTGATTGGATTAACATTAAAGTTTATGAATGGATCCAAACTGGAATGCTTAGTACTGTTATGTGTAATCTCCTGTTTGTTGTTAAATATGACCTAAAAAATAAACTCTTATCTTAGTAAGCATACTCTTTGCTTTTTCTTCTAGATTATTTCATTATCCTTTCTTTTTAGCATAGCAGTAATTTACTTATCAACTATTTGAATAGTTTCTAATTTATTTTCTTTTTGGATAAAATTAAAGTTTGTTTTTAGATTATTAAATCTGTGGGAGATAGATTCTTAAACACTGAAAAAGCAAATTGATTTTTATTAAAAACAAAGTATCAAATGCTTTATGACTGAAATTTCTTTGTTTATTATTGCCTACTTTTTTCTTTTTTCCAGGACCAGGAATCTATTATGGAGATATTGATGTAGATGGTGCTGCTGGGCCCAACTCTGTTACTGCCAATGTTAATCTTATGTCGTATCCTTTAAAATATTGCATTTCAAACTGAATTTTAGAAAGAGATTACTATAAATTACCTGAACTGTTCATTGTAGTTGTGTCATTATTTCTTGAGCTTTTCATAGATTGGCACAAAACCAGAAGTATGGGGTACCCAGTGAGAATCAAACTCACTAGTAATGGTCTGCTATCCTAGCTTGCTAAACATTAGATTACACAAGGTACCCAAGAGTAGTAATTTACTAAGCCTAACTTAATTTAGCATAAGGCCAGAAGTATATGGCACTCAGTGAGAATCAAACTTATTAATAATGGTCTGCTAGTGTAGCTCAATAACTCAATATGAAGCACCCTAAAAAAAAAGTAAGTGTAGTTTGAGAGATGGACTCCTTATTCAGTGATTTGTGAGACTAGATTGCGAATCGTTATACCAGTTGAAAGTGTTATGATGTGCCTGTATTTACCCAACCCCTCTTCTGTGTGCAGGATGCAACACAAGGTGAATTTTTAAATAAGGGTGTACTGGTTTGAATGGAGGTGCTTGTGGTGTAATGGTTATTGTGGTAGGAAATGGACACGGTGAACTGAGTTCAAAACCTGGATGAGGCTGTTTATTTTTTCACATTGGACTAATCCAAATCTTAGACTAGGCTGTTTGCAAAAAGTATGAATCCAGCTATTCTTCCGCTAGCTATCGATAATTAATAGGTCAAACTGACCTCTTTAACCTTGGTATGAAAACCGGTCTAGGAGAAGGAAAACTCTGAATTCAAACCTTTTATTATCAATTTTTAAGCAAAGTTTGTGTCACATTGTTTGTTTGAAGGGGTTGGGTAACTACATATATACTGATTTGAATTAAGTTGTCATTCTCCTTTGGCTGGTTGCCATACCAAGGTTAAAGAACTCAGTTTGCTCTGCTATTTATCCATAGATGGAAGAAGAATAGTTGGATTTGTACCATTTCCAAGGGTATTAGCACTATGTGAAATGCAAACGACCATACCCAGGTTTTGAACTTTGGTTGCTTAGTCCATTTATTATGATGTTAACTATCATCTCATGATTGCTTTCCTGGGTTATGACTTGTAACTGCTTTACATGTAAAGAAAAAAGTTTTATCGAGATATCAAACTGAGTATTGTGAATGCTGACATCTTAAAGAGTTTTTATTTAATAAATTTTTGAAACTATCTCTTTTGTCGACAAATAAAAGTATTTGAAGCATGAAATGTACAGAGTTTAGCAGAAATACCTCCCACATTTTGAATTGTCACCTGTGTGGTACAAGTAAATTTAGGCAAGTGGTAATGGTAGCTCCATCTAGCTAATGTCTTATCCTTTTTTATTTTTTGCCTCAGATTCAATCAGTTACAATCATGGCTTGAACTGGTGCCCACTGCACTTTGCTGTTGAAACATTTTTAAAGACTGGTGAATCTGTAATTGATACATTGAGCCTTTTGGGCTCATTTCATGTTACATCAAAATGATGCTGTCCCGGATAGAATTTTCAACCCATATCAGTATTGATTTTCTATCTGGAGCAGTATCATTCTGATGTAACATGGAATGAGCGTCAAAAGCTTTCTGTGTAGCAATTACGGATTCATCAGTTTTAAAATATTTCAACAACAAATGCTGATTGTATCTGGAAAAAAAATGGTACAACATTTGATAAATGGAACTACCATTACCATTTGCCTTAGTTTACTTGCACTGCACAAATGACAGTTTGAAATATGGGAGGTATTTCTATTGCATGGTATATAACTGCTCAATATGTTAGTGATAATCAATAAACTCTGCTGTGTATGGTACAATGGTAAATAATGCTAGTAAGATTGTTTCATTAATTTTTCATGTAGTAGGGTGGGGACTGCTTACCCTGAAAAATGAGTATTTGAAATCTGGCATTTTAACTGAGATTGAACACTGATCTCTAGCATTAGTGCGGTCACTATACTATTTTTGATATTATGTCCTTAACTTAAATTAGTTATCCTCAGGATGGTGAAAGCAAGCTTAACCCACTCTCAATAATATTAACAGAGTTCCATGTTCTTATTCTGTTTCCTGACAGGTAAATATTCATCAGTTTATCTTAAAAATTCTGCTTTTGTCAGCAGGCCTTACAATATGCTGACTGCATCCTCTGCAGAGGGGTAAAACTCCCCTCAAAAAAGGTGTCTTTATGACACTAAACTGCAAATGATGGTAGAGCTCTGGGAAGTGTGGAATACCCTTTCATTACCATTACTCCCTGCTTCATTCTGATACTGTTAGGGTCCCATCTATGAGTTAAATAGATCTGTTTGAAAATTATTAATATTGGATAGGAATGCTTGAAAGCATATTATTATGTATAAATTATTAGTATTAGATAAGACCACTTGAAACCATTATAACTGTGTGCAAAATTTTTGTATTAGATAGGAATACTTGATAGCTTGTAAATGGATACAAAGGATCATCACAAACAAGTAAAAAAGTGTAATTTAAAAAAAAAATGATTTCTGTGGAACATTGAAAATATAGTTGTGATTATAACCAAACATTTAGAAATGGATCAAATTTTGGCATTAAATAACACATAAAGGGTTGATATGCCATTAAATAAACCAAACCATCGGTATTATATAGGAATAGATAGGAATTAATCTGAGTGTCATTATATGAAAAGAGAAATTTACTATTAGTTACTTGAAACCATATAATTGTGTACAAATTATTTGTCTTAAATAGAATATTTGAAACATTGATTATTGACCAATGAGAAAAAAATGTAATGGAATATTGAAAATATAGTTATGATTACAATCAAACATTTACAAACACAGCCCAGTTAACTGCAGCTGTAGAATACACTGAATGTATCTCTGAGGGGGGGGGGTTTAAAAAAAAAACAAAACATGTAGCCTGTATATGACTCTAAGCAATCTGATGATGAGGCTCCAGTAATGCTGGGGTACCCCTTCATTGCCGTTTCTCCTAGGTCCACACAGACCTGGAGTGGTAGCACCTGATGCGGGTCAAGTAGAACTGTTTGACATTTAAACTGAGTGCTAAATTAAATTGTTTGAAATAGAACTGTTTGATCATTTAACTGCATATAAAGAAATGACTGATATTTAATTGAATTGTTAGTGATACACAGTAATATTTGGAACCATTTAACTTTGTTGACTGTGTACATCCACAAAATCTCATATTTAATATATATGTAAAAAACAGGATTTGGTATTAAATAACCAACACTGGTTGATATGTCATGAAACCAAACGATCAATTCTTTTCAGATTACTTTTTTGGAAAAAGTTTAGGGATGCCAGATTCTAAAATGAAGGTGTGATATCTTAATTGGTCTTTCAACAAAGCTGTGAAAGGCTGTACAAAGCTTTTACAAAGCCTCAGGTTCCCTAACTTTGTTCTTAGCCATTCTTTTTTTGATTGGGCTCAAAACTTTTCAATATTTACTTGTAAATTAGCCATTGAAATTTTTTTTCTATTCTACTTGTTTTTCCATAAACTAATTCTTTTATGTTTCTTTTTCTTCTCGTTTTAGAGTTAAAGCTGTGTGTCTTCTTAATGAACAACTTATTTTTGATGATCCTTATCCTGAGGTTAGATTCTTAAATATATAATTATTTGATTAATTTTTTAGTTTAGTAATAAAACCCTATATGTATTAAATACCCTTTTTAATACTTTGTAAACTACTGACAGTGAAAGTAATTTGTCCTTTTTTTTTTTTTTTTTTAATAAAAAGTTATTGCACTATTTTGCATGATATTATTTTCTTATAATACTGTTTTCATTTTGGTTTCTTTCTCCTCAAAAGTTGTGGAAACCTGCAACTACAAACAAGAATACAGAAAAAAATTTAAGGAATGTCGAAAGTCTGCACTAAAGATTTGTTTGTCTGCTGTAGAAGGGTTCCCAAGCTTTTTGAATATACCACTTTATATCCTTAAATGTGATTGTACTGGCAATAAGTCTTGGACAACAAGGACCCTCAAGTCACTGCTCCATCACTACTGTTTCCTAGTTAGGTTTGCAGGGGGTTGCCAGAGCTCTTTTTTTGTTTGTCTGGTGTAGAAGGGTTCATACACTTTTCGAATATGCCACTTTATATCCTTAAGGGTAATCTTGCTGGCAATGTTTTGGACAACAAGGACCCTCATTTCACTGCTCCATCACTACTGTTTCCCTGGTTAGGTGGCGGGTGGTTGCCAGATCTCATTTAGCTGTTTTGTTTTGGGGTTCCACCACTCATATACTGAATAAGCAAATAAATAATTTTAAAAAAATAAAGGCAAATATCTGAAGAGTTTCCCAAAGAGACTTGAATATATCTATAGCTGTCCATTGGTTGGTTTGATTATGATATCATCCTCTCCATTTTCCCTGTTGATGGGCCTTAATATGTAAAATGAGCCTGATCTAGAAATTACAAATTTGTGAGCAATATGGGCCAGAAAATTTGAGGTTGAGGGTTGGCTTTTTGCACATGCCTGATCACTCTTCTCTCTCTTTATAACCAAATTCTCTCTTCCTCAAAACCTTGGATACCTCCAGCTACAAAACACAGAATCACTCTACCTTATTAATATACACTGTATACACTACACTATACTAGTATACCATAATTATATCATCTTCATTAACACTATTATATCACAGTGTATCCATGTAGTTATTGTTTGTCATATTTGCTATGTACCATTTCAATCTATCACATTCAAAACATGGCATTTTACATCTCTGATAACTGCATTATTTTAATACTATTTCAGTAAATGTTTGTTGTATTTATATCATCTCAATAATCAGTTTCCATAAATTCTGTTTAATGCCTTATTTTAGCAGCTTCCATAATAATATTCATAATTTTATGCACTATACAGTAATCACAGCACTGTAGTAGAGGTGCAACAGTTACTGGTTTTAAGATAAAATGTGAAAAAGTTATTGACAGTAAGTTGGCGACTGTAGTCAAAGGCGACCAGAAAGCTCTCTTTTCAATAGCTACTACACTGAGGTGTAGGGGAGGGCGCTACTCCTTTCCCTGGATTGTTCCACTTTACCCTTGATACATACCTTATATTGCTGAGTGTTAAGCAAGGAGGTATCAAGTACCATTTTTTTTTTTTTTTTTTTTTTTTTTTTTTTTTTTGAGTCCTTGGTATGACTCTACCCACTAGGCCAAAATTGTCATTACTATCAGTAAAAGGTAGGAAGAATTCATTAAAACTGATTCTTTTTCCTAACCCTTTTTCTCACTTGGATTACTTTTGAAATAACTCCTTTCCTCTACTGCTAATTAATTTCTCTGTCTTTTTAGGAAGGTGTAGTGGAGTGCAAAGTGACAAATGTCTATTGGACTCCTGTTTAAAGAAGTTAAAAAAATGTTTAGACAAGATTTATCATTTTACCACCTTACATTATCTTAGCACAGAACTGAACTTAATTTTAGTAAGTGTGATTGTGAAAAGATTCCATGTTGACTGGAAATAGCCCTTAGATAATGGATTTTTCTTTGTGTTTTAAGCAATCACCTTTTGCAATTGCGTTTAAATAACACTTTTCTTTGCCTTAAACTCAAAAAGAGACATTTCTTGTGCATTTACACAGTATTTTAACATTATCAGCACATTTCACAAATATCACAATAATTCTCTTAACTGATAATTTTGCTCACAATAATCAAGATTCAAAATTTTCATCCTGTTGCATCTCTACACTAGCTATTTTTTATTCAAGATTGTAGCATATTATTATGATACAGAATTTCCATTCAAATATCAATTTAATCATGAACTCAAGTTTTATAAGTATACCTGTTAGATTATAAATCATATTCTAAATGTTTTACATTCAAATTTAGAGTATTGTATAAGTTAAATGCTTCTAATAAGCAGATTTTAAATCTTTCTTTAAAATTAAGAATTTAGGATTTGAGTATTATCCAAATAGTTTTCTTTTAAACTTTCTTATTTCTTAATTTATGTAAGTTCATCTGGAGATCCTAAAGTGACCAGAGTTTTTTTTAAATTTTCCCTTTGCTCTTTGTAACAGTGAATGTCTGTCTTCTTTCTGGTATTGTTATCTCTACAGCGGAATGCTTCGTCTGATTTATTGGAGGATATGATAGAGGATGGTGAAGATGAGGTCTTTTGTCTATTCTTTTTAACTTTTTAAATACTCTTCTTCTGCCACTTAATCTGAGGGAGCAAAATTCTTTTGATCTTGCCTAACAAAAACTCACACTAAACTACTTAACATGCTTATTTGCCTATTAGCTCATAACCAAAACCTTTTATGGATTTTCATGGTATATTCTATCTTCTAATGTCATTTAAAACGATATTTATCTGCCTCGTAGATAAATATTAATCTACTCTTGATGTTATTTAGCAGACTAAAAGGAAATAATTCTCTCGATTTCTACATTATTTTTTTATTTTTATTTTTTTGCAAAATATTGTTTCATTACTTTCCAACAATACTTCATACAAAATATCTGGTATGAATCAAATTAGATTTCTGTTTAATTATAAATGCAATCTATTGATTGAAGACCTTTGTGATTTTGCAGTGTGGTTAATTATTTTGAAAATATTTGATATACAACCTTTGCATGTATGCTTTTTAAATTCCTACAGCTCTTAATTTAGGAAGCACTAAAAAAAAAAGTCCATGCTACCTTAACCCTTTCACTATCATTTTCAATTATATTCCAATTTCATTTTGCTAGTTCATATTTTCCATCCAATGGGGAATTTTACAGAGATATTTCTTGTTATTTTGACACCAAATTTGACTATTTTTGCTATATTTTTCTTGAGGTTATTCCTAAAGTTAGCCTAGTAAATATTATGAACTACAGAAAACATGACTTGTGCATTCACTCTAGATATTGTTCTCACGCATGCACATTATGATTAGAATTTAATGCTAAAAGTATTTTCAATCTATAATATCTTTACAGTACTCTATGCATGAAAATGCAGAGCAATATCATAATATTTTTCAAGTATAGAATAAAATGATAATAAAACAGGATAAAAATTTTGTATTGTTGATCCTTAAGTGAGCTAGTATTTAACACACTCACCTGAGGAGTGACAACATGAAATTCTGAGTCATGAGTATTTATCCTGTTTTATTATTATTATCCTATTTTATACTTGAAAAATATTGTTATATATATATATATATATATATATCATTTTCTTTTTTATACATATTTGATTAAATAGGACAGACAATTTGTGTCTGCCTATTCTGTCTTTGATCCATTCATTGAGTCAATTGATTTTGCGATAGAATGAATTTAGGAAGACACTGTATGTTTTCCAAGTACTTTCAACCTCAAAAGGAACCCTTTTTGGGGAAGCAAATAATCAAATGACAAACACAATGACAAGTCCTATATAATTATATAAAAGTGGGAGGGGAATTTAACCAAGCATGTTATGTATGTGTGTGTGTGTATGTGTATATATATATATATATATATATAATGTGTGTGTGTGTGTGTGTAAAACCAGAAAAGGACAATGTTTGGCCATGTATCTTCAAGACTGCTTTACATGACATTACATGGTCAAGCATTACAAACACTGATATTTTTATGATACAAAAATCAAAATTTATTTAATACTGCTTCATGAATAGGATGCTTGAAATATCTCTTTTCCAATTGCATGGAAAATAACTTGCTTGAATGAGCCTTGACTCTTCTTACAAATTTTGGTCAGTGTAAAAGTACTGCTTTATTACTAAAAGCTTTTTTTTTTTTTAATTTCATTATATATGTACACTACCAATCAAAAGTATTTGGCCACCCTAAAAATGTTTCTCATCATGAAAGTCTTATTTTAAATGAAACAAGTTAAGTACCACAATGGTTTTATTTATTATACTAAATACAAGTCTTCTTGCGCCACATTGAATACAAATTAAACCAAAAAACACAAAAAAACGTCTTAAACTTTTGGTTCATCAAAACTACCCAGTTTGGCCACTATCACTGCTTCACAGATTCTTGGGATTCTTTCCGCCAAAGACTGGAGGTAGACTGAAGATAGTTCTGCCCAGCTTTCCTGCAAGAGTTACCAGAGGTGAGTCGCACTTGTGGGTTGTTTAGCTCTGACTTTTCAGTTAAGCTCATACCACACCAGTTCAATGGGATTTAAGTCCACTGATTGTACTGGCCAAGACATCAGTTGAAGGACGTGCAGTTATTCTTTGTTTTTAATGTACCTCTGACAGAGTTTACTAGTATGCTTTGGGTCATTATCTTGCATGAGTACAAATCCTTGACCCACAAGCCATGTTTCAGATGGGATCACGTAATGCTACAGTATCCTGTGATAGCTGGTGATTCAATTTGCCCTTCACCTGGTGCAAATCTCTGACTTTGCAATTGGCAAAAGCCCTCCACACCATAACTGAGCCTCCATGCTTTATGGTTGGTGGGATACAGAGGGTTGCAGCTCTTTCACCAACTCTTCACTGCACATAAGTTCTCCTATTTGAATCAAAGATTTTGAACTTTGATTCATCAGTCCAAAGGACTTTATTCCTCTGCTCTATTGTCCAGTCTTTGTGCGCCTTGGCCCACTGGAGTCTTTTGATATTGTTTTGCTTCCTCAACAGTGGTTTCTTGACAGCAAGTCTGCCACATAGGCTTCACAGAGTCTTCTCCTAACAGTGGATGTTGATGCATTTTTTTCATAACATTGATTCATTTGTGCAGTGATGTTTGGAGCAGTCAGCCTTCTGTCATGTAAGCTGGTGACTGATGCAATTGTACTCTGCATAAGTAAAATATCTAGCAAGCAGTAATTCAACGCAATATGGTCTAATGTGAGTTCAGATGGTGGTAATAATGTAACTTTTGGAAAATGTTTCATTCATATTCAATACTAAAGAAGAAAAATGCCTTCAAATCAGTTTTTTAAAAGATATCTGGTTATACTAAGGTCAAGGTTACTGAGGAAGACTTGTATTTAGTATAATAAATAAAAACATTGTCATGCTTGTTTCATTAAAAATAACACTTTTAGGATGTAGTGTGTGTGTATATATATATATATATATATATATATATATATATATATATAATCTGTAGTATTTTTCACATCAAAACTAAAATACCAACTAACTAAAAATTCACTTTACAAACAAATAACAAAGTTAAATGTATTCTGTTAATTCTCTTCTCTATTATAGGTGTTGGGATTTTTATGAACAATTTTAACTTGATTTTTGCTTTTACACATTGATTCTTTCAAGCCAGTTTTTCTGTTTTGTTGTTTTTATTTTAATCTTTTGGTTTCTTTGCTCTCTGGTTCTCTTCAAATGAAAACAACGAAGATGAGAAAACTGGTTCAAAAGAAAAAAATGTATCACAGTCACAATCTCTTATCTTAAAAATAAAAATTAATTTTTACTGTTAACTTTTGTATTATTCTGTACTATTTGATGTGTGTGTGTGTGTGTGGATATGGACGTGATGAGCTGAGGTTAAATATTGAACAAGGTTGTTTACATCTCATTTTGTGCTTATGCTCTTAGGAAAGACATAAATCTATTTCTCTCAGCTATTGGTAAAATAGTCAAGCAGATTTGGTCAAGCAACTGGTTTGAGAGAAGGAAAAAATTCTGAATTTAAAAATCTATCTAAAAAGAAAATAAAAAGTTTTTTTAAATTGAAATTCATAAACCTGAGAGCGATTTGAAGAATCCATGGAACACTGATGCGCCATTCTTGTTATCAGCTCACCTAAAAAGTGTGTCTGACCTTACACAAACATCAATCATTATAAACAAAATAACCACTGTGTGTGGACCATTAGTTATGATTAAAAAAAGCTCTAATATATGTATTCAAAAACACATGTAAAAAAAAAAAAAAATCATTATCGTAATGTAATAACATTTGAACATTGTGTTGAACTTGTATACAAGCTGCACAGAATTTTATATGAAAGAAAAACTGATAAACAGTACAGTCACTTCACTGACCTTTCCTACTGCCCAATGTTATCACTGCTACTTCTCTTCTAATCTCTGTACCTCTTTAGTATCCCCTATAAAGTTTTAATCATTTCTTCCTAATATTTAATTTTGTACTTATAAAGTAAAATTGTTCAAGTACATCAGAGTAGTGCTTAAAAAGCCCAATAATGAAATTGTATGAAATATGCATAAAATTCCTTTATATAGTGTTTATAATTCAAAACAACAGAATAAGACAAAAAAAAAAAAAACTTTTTTTAACTGTTCCATGTAATGTCTTATTTAATTTTTTTTCATTCTATGAAATAAATAATTAGCCTTCTTTCTGATAGATTTCAAAATATTCTGTCTTAAGAATACTGAAGAAGATCCACACAATTTACTGTGTTCTAACTCCTGCAAACTGATAATTTAAAATATTTTCTTTTCAAAGTTAAGTCATGAGAAAAAAAATCTTAAGTCGCCTTTACTTAAAGTAAACATAAGTTTCTAAAAGTTATCAATCCGTTTTATTTTGGCAATTATATTAATTTTCATTGATACTTGTCTACATTTTTTTTCTTCTTGATTGATAACTTTTGTAAAATATTAAGATTTTTCTAACATTTTCTATTATGTAAATATTGGCAATTACTACAGAATAATAATTTTAAAAAAATCTTACCCACAGAAGCTTATACAAGATCAGAAATTAATGTCATCTATGTTAATAAATCATTAAGAAATAAAATACTTTTTTGCATAAAGTAGTAAGTAGATTTTGACAAGTTATTCATTTCCAATTTAAGGAAATGAATAGTTGTCAAAATGATAATTGTTATGAATTTCAGTATTTGTGTTGGATACACCAGTTGATTTTTTTTTTTTCTTTTTCTTAGAAATTTGGAAAATTGCTTGGAATGTACAAAGATCCAATGGCAAATAGCATTTGGGCATATACATCACAGCATATATTTAATTACAAAGTGAACCAAGAGTCAAGGTTTGTGATATGAATATATTTCCTTTTTATTTTCTTTTAACTCTGTTGTAACCATTTTATTATATATTTATTTTTATAGACAATTATAGTTCAAAGTTTAGAACAATGGTCTTGTAAACAAGTCTGCTCTAGCTCTTAGATTGAACTTTTAAATTGCTAAATTATAACAGTAGCACTTTCTTTTCTTTTTTATTTGTTTTTAGCTATAATATTTTGATTATTTAGCTTCAAATGGCTTTAAATGATTGTGATTTATGAGAAATATTTGTACTTCTAGGATTTATTTTTACTTTCTTTGTAGTGATACTTAAGCATTGTTTTCATTTTTTTTTTCTCTTTTCCTCCAACACAGAGATGTCTGGCGAATATATCTTGATCAGGGAAAGTTTGATTTGGCCAAAGAATATTGTAAGGTTAGTGAGATATTTTTTTCTTTATATGAGAGGTATTAAAAAGTTTTCTGCCTGATTAAGAAAGGAATGACCTAGAGCCATGAAAAGCACCTACTATTTCACTTATTCATCTTGTAGTTCAACACATTTAACATATTTCTCCCGGGTTTTTAACTATCAAAAAATTAAATGAATTTTTTTTTAATGAGAATTTTTTTTATTATTGTCCTTATGTGTGTGTGTGTGTATATATATATATATATATATATATATAATATTCCTCACAGCTGTTTAATTTAAACATTTCTCTAAATCTCCCTTTAGGGTACCATTTAGGACCTAAAATATATTGCATCTCCTGCAGAGAGATAAAAGACTTCTCTAAAAAAGATATCCTTGGTATGACACTGCATTGTACAACCTTAGAATCCTATTTAAACCATAGTTTTAAAAATTAAAAAAAAACTCTTGAAATAAGGATTAAAATTATGTTACAAAGCTATATATTAAGATATTTTTAATAAAAGAAAGTAAAAGTGCCTTTGTGTATATCATTTTGCTTTCTTCTGTAACTGTACATATAAATTTTTCTTGGAAGAAAAATTGTGGCAGATAGATGGTTACCATTGGCAACAGTTGTTCTGGGTATGACATTAAACTGTATCTGGTGGTGAGGCTCCAGTTCTGGAGCTCTGGGGAGTGTGAAGTCACCTTTTCACTGCCTTTACTCTCAGTTCCACTTTATTAGTAGGACCTGGGTTCAATCTCAGTTTCTGTCATACCAAAGACTTTAAAAATGGTACTTGATATCTCCTTGCTTAACACTCAGCATTATAAGGTATGTATC
This sequence comes from Sepioteuthis lessoniana, assembly GCA_963585895.1. NCBI lineage: Eukaryota > Metazoa > Mollusca > Cephalopoda > Myopsida > Loliginidae > Sepioteuthis > Sepioteuthis lessoniana. The sequence continues at coordinate 28,286,554 of OY757909.1, forward strand.
AAGAGTAAAGTGGAACAATCCAGGGAAAGGAGTAGCACCCTCCCTTACACCTCAGTGTAGTAGCTATTGAAAAGGGAGCCTTCAGGTCGCCCTCGACTACGGTCGCCAACTTTACTTACTTATAACCATGTGCAAACAAATGATTATTATTAAATAGGAATAGTTATTTGAAAGTATATAATATAAATATAATATAAAATAACTCAACAAAGTTGAACATGCTGTAAAACCAATCAGTCAATAAGAATGAAACATTTTCTATCAGCTGTAAGTAACAAAATAATAGTATAGAAATAATTGTCTGTTTGGTAATTGTATCTTTTATTTATATTTTCTTTATCATATTATCTAGCCATGAATCCCTTCTATGTGGATATGTTTTTTTAATTTAAGAACCTGTTCCTCACATTAGCTGCTGATTATTCTAAACATTTCTATAAATCTCCCTAGAGTACTTTGTTCATTCAATATTGTTATAAGTATGAAACATTCTCTATCAGCTGCAAGTTCAACAAAATAATACCAAAATAGAGAAATGTCTCTTGCTTATATTTTCTGAATCCTATTATCAAGCATTAGATCTGTTAAGACTATAAAATATGCTGTTTTTGTTGAAAAATTAACCAGTGTATTAGTAGTATTATTAGAAGTAATATTTTTCTACCTTATATTCATTTGTTTAAATGTGAAAAAATATATATTGCAGAATAATCAAGCAAATCTTGACCAGGTTTTGACAAAAGAAGCTGAACATCTCTTTGAAGAAAAAAGGTAATTTTTTAAAAAATTTATATGTTCAGAATTTGCTGTGGTAAGAGTTTGAGAAAACATTTACTAGAATTTTTACAATAAATATTTTAACCCCCCCCACCAAAAAAAACCCTCCAATCTCCTATATTTGAATTATATATTAGCATAATTCCTGTTGAAATGAGGTCATTTATATATAGATTGGTACTTCTGTTTAGGATCAGAGTGTAGTATCAGTGCCATCTGCTGAGAATTAGAGCATAGTTCTTCAGCCTTTGGGTTCAGATTCATCTGTAATACCTGCTCCTCCTCTTTAGGTTATATGAAAAAAAATATCAAAAAATTATAAAAGTTAAAAAAAGAAAAATAGAATGAAAGAAAATAGAAATTTATAGAATTATTTTAATATATTCATACAGTTTTAAATTGATAAAATTTGAACCAGAGATTAATAATACTTACAAAAATTAAATAATTTCTTTTTTTTTGTATAAGGAGTTGCTGAAAAGTTATTGGGCTGACGAAAAAGTGAATGACCTTCAACCATGAAAAATACATACTATTTAACATAAGGGCCATTGAAAAGGTTATAAGTCTCATTCAGCTACGGCTTATAGCTGAACATTTTTGCTGTGGCTACACATTAACACTTCTTATGAAACTAGAAAAATGAATTCAGATTTCAACCCAGCTGGATGGAGCTTTAGAATATACTGACTGCATCTCTGCAGAGGGTTAACATTACCCCACCCACCACCCCAAAAAGTGTCCTGGATATGACACTAAACTATCTGATGGTGAAGTTCCAGTACTGGAGCTCTGGGGAATGTGGGGTACCGCTTCATTGACCCGGAGTGGTAGTACCTGTTAGGTTCCCATCTACGGATCAAATAACCATTTAACTGTGAGGAAACAGATATAGAATTGAATTGTTAGTATTACATAATGATGCTTAAAATCATTCAACTGTTTGCAGATAAAACTATTTGTGTTAGATAGCAATACTTGCAGCCATTTTAAATGTGTGCAAACAAATGATTAATACTAAATAGAATTATTCATATTAAATAGGAAAACTTGAAATCATTTAACTGCACAAAAACTGAATTATTGGTATTACATAGCAGTACTAGGAACCATCTAACTTTGTGCAAAAGAATGAATAATAATGTTGAATAGAATTATTAGTATTAAATAACAATACTTGAAACCATTTAACTGTATGGAAATAAAACAATTTGTATGAGCAATACTTGAAACCACTTCACTGTGCGCAAACAGATGATCAATACTAAATAGGATTATTAGGGTTACCTAGTGATGCTTGAAACCATTTAACTGTGTGCAACTAAAACTATGTATTTTAGATAGCAATACTTGAAGCCATTTAAATGTGTGCAAACAATAGCAATACTTGGGTGCTAACAAATTAGCTCTCATTTAATAAGATTAACTACAAACTGTTCACTTATAAATCTATGTGCAAACAGATGAACTCTAGCTCATTAAAAATGATATCCACAACCTACTTGTTTACAAATTAAATATATATAAAATAAAAAGAAAGCAAAAAAAAGTATTTTGTTTCTTGGTTGAGCTGAGAACTTTCCAGAAGTCCCTTGATATTTCTTATATTAATATTTGGTCCACATTCTATCAAACAGTTGTTGAAGCTTTTTATAATGTGTGAGGTGTTTCCAGAAAGTAAATGAAAGATTGTGTAAAAAAAATATCAACTTAATGGGAGGAAAAAAAGAGAAAACTTTACCTCCTTCTACATAGTTCCCTTGAAATGCTACACACCAATTAATATGCTGTTCTTATTTCTTGAAACAGTGCTGGAAGTCTTCAACTGACACTGCTTTCACTTGGTCCATCACATCTGTTGCAGGGTAGTTACAGAGAGCTGTGGACAAGTTTTTGATCAGAAAAAATATTCCTTATTCCCCTGATCCTTGTGAATATTTCTAGTTCTTGAAGACTAAAACCCAACTCTATTAAGGAATTGTAAAGAGAGGTGGGAAGAACCTCCCTCCAACTCTTATCATCTGGATTGTACAGCTAAAAAATAAAACGTCTTAGAATTGAAATCAGCAAAAATGTTCAGTCGTCCAAACACTTGAAGTAATGTCTTCTCAAGTTTACTGAGGTTTTGATTGTATTATCAAAATGTCAAGAGTTCATTTTACTCATTAGATTTTTCCTAACAAGTCCTTTCCTTTATTTATATACTTGATAGTCATCTTGTATTAATCATTTTCAAGTTAATTATCATTATGAAATAATTCAATCTAGAAGCTCAATCATTATGAAAGGAAAGATCAACACTGCTAAAAAAATTACTTATTTAAATTTTTTTCATACCTTAAAAACTGTTCCCTTACTATTAAATAAGGTTAAAATAGCTTATATCAGAATATAAGTTCAAATAAGTTTCTTAAATTTTCCTTCCTTTTTCCACAAAGACTTTAATTTTTGAAAGGTTCAGTTTTTTAAAAAAATCATTTTCGCTTTCTCTCTTTTTTAAATTTTTCAGATATGAAGAGAGTGCTGTAATGTATGCAAACACCCAGAGTTCATTTGAAGAGATTGCTTTAAAGTTTATCAATCTAGAGAACAAAGACCCTCTCAGTGCTTATCTAACACAAAAATTGAATGCTCTGAGGTCTCAGGTAAATACTTTTTTTTGTGTCTTTCACACAACTATTTTTTAGTATTTATATATCAGTTAATTTATTCATAGCAGGAAGAGTAAATGTGTATGATTGTTAATGATCTCAACTGATTTGGTGAGTTAATTTGAAGTTCTAGTTGTGGCAGCAACTTTTGTTATTTTCATGCTAATAAATCCAGTCCTTCCTATATTCTGCTAGTCATCTTTATCCCCAGTATATTGTAATGGTTGAATGGGAAGATAAGGATTGACTGGCAGTCAACTCCACATAATTAGCTGTTCAGACAATAGCAACAAAACAACTATTACAAATGACCAACTGGCCTTTGTGTTGGAATCAGTGTGGTATTTGTTCATCTCTCACTGACATTTTCTTGTCATTGAGCAGAATAAAAAAAAAAAAAAAAAACTGAGCAAGTCTGATCCTGGAGATTCTAACTTCAGGGCAGCTCTTCCTCCTTTTCACCAAAGAGGAAAATCAAAATAGTCTGATGCCTTCATGACGCAAGTTACAAAGATTAGGTGATTTTTGTCTTTTCCCACACATTAAACTATGTTTTATGTACTACCACCATGTGCTTCAAAATTCTCCCCTTGTCGTTCAACACATTTATTCTGTCAAGTTTTTTTTATTAATTTTTTATTTTTCTTTTAAGTGAAAGCATCTCTGAAACTGAAGCTGCATCATTGTATTTCTTTTAATAACCTCAAATCCATGTAACTGCACTATTGAATAATTCAAATGTTGACCACCTCCCTAAAATTGCTGGAGTATTCAGTTCTTATTCATATACACTGATAGAAAATAAAATTGCAATAACCTGAATATGTTTTAACTTACTCAAGATTAGATGTACAAGTAATATAGCTGGACTACTGTAACTGATCATATATACAGATTAGTATGAGCACAGGTTCCAAAATAAAGGGTATATCAACAATACTCAGATGCTATGTCCAGCTCAAAATTGCCATCATTCTTTAGGTGTTGCAATTTGATTTTCTGCCTGTATATTTTGTGCAAGTTCATCTATTTTGAATTTTAGCTTATGTCTGTTTTGTTTGTGTGCATTCAAATAAGTCCATTTTATGAAAAATTACTTGGGTAACTTTGAATTGACTTACCTAAAATAATAAATTAAAAACCAAAATGTAGGTATTTGCTTTGTTTTTAATTATTTTATATTAATCAAAGGCAGAACTATCATAAAGAGGAATTAACACTGATACAATACAAGGGATGCTCTGAAAAATAGGGCCTTCTATTTATAATCTATGGAAACAACAATAAATATAGGGAACACAATAACACTATTGGATAGAGCAAGTTTTTAACTACAAAACATTATTTATTCACATAGACATCACCATTGTTTATGCATTTTTGTCAGTAAACAAGAACCTCTATTTTGGACTTGTAAAAATTGGTATTTGTTGAGACAACCAACTTTTATGCTGCAGCAATGATGGCATTATTGTCGGGAAAATGTTTTCTGTATAGTCCATTTTCTACCACCCCCATTGATATCGATGAGCTGATCAATGCGCTTTTCATTTGATTGGCTGACAGCTGTGTGAAATGTGGTTAGCCACTCACATCACTTTTGTCACTGCTGAAATGCATTACCCACAACCTAACTGCACTCATACACTGTTCAGCCTCCATAAACATTCACCAAGCATCAATGAATGTTAATAAGTGCAATTTTAGAAGAATTTAATGATACATTTCTACTTTCATATCAGATGCCATTTTGCCAGACTATCATTCAGTTGTCATCTGTAACAAGGTAAAATAAATTATTGATTATTTGCCGGAAACTTCAACCCCTACTGCAATACCATCAACATTAGTGCTCTCCATTTTGTGGTCTTGTCACTCACATCATTGAAAATGCATTACCCACTGCCTAACTGTACTCATCCACTGTTTTGTTCCTCTAAATGCTCATCAAGTATTGAGGAATGTCAATGGGTGTAATTTTTCCATGTGGAGAAATTCACACCTCTTTCATGTCAAATATTATTTTGCCAAACTGCTGCTCAGCTACTGCCTGTGAAAAAGCAAAAAGAAATATAGGTTAATGATTGGAAGGTTCAACCTCTACGACCATGCTACCAGCATCTGCTTCTGATGTAACATATCAAAATAAGAGGCATTACTTTTTGAGTTACTCTCTTATAAGTGCAATATGCAAGCTCTTGTTCATTGCTGACAAAAAGGTATAGCTAATGGTCATGACTATTTTGTTGCTGAAAACTTGCTCTATTCAATAATGTTATTGTACTCTTTATACCTGTTGTAGTTTCTGTGTAAATAATTAAGAGGCTTTACTTTTGGAGCATCCTTTGTATAGTGTAAGCACTATCAGCTCTTAACAAATATGGATTATAACCAGTAATGTTGCAGTGTTCACATCAGATTAACTAATCTCTTTTCAGCTATTATTACAAGGATAGTAAATTTATTTTGTTAGTAGTTTTATCATTTTAACTAAGTATGGTGTGTGTTGATGTATTAATGTCATGATTTAGAAAAGAAATGTTTTCTTTTTAGGATCGTACTCAAATGACAATGCTTGTCACATGGTTGACTGAGATCTACCTTAACCAACTTGGGGAGCTTAAAGAGCAGGGATTGGAAAAGACTGAAAAATTTTTAAATGTGCAGGATGACTTTTGCAGGTTCTTAAACTCAAGTAAAATAAAAGTAAGCTTTATTTTTCTGTTCCAGTTTTTAAAGTATCAAATTAACCTTGGGATTTTAACAAGAACTTTAATTTTTTAATGATATTTTTTTTACATATTATTACTGGTGTTTTCTCTTACAGATACTTATCTGAAATAAGGAAAGTATTGATAAAAAATATATTAGATTATCTAAAATATTAAAATTCATACAAATCAATTTGACTTTATTAGGAATTCTTGTTATGATTTTTACATCTATTTTATCATTTGTAATATTTGAATATGAATTTTATATATATATATATATATATATATATATATATATGATGAGACAGAGAATATAGTAATATTCTCTGCCGAAATAAATTTATGACAACTTAACCGAGTTTGAGTCTCCATCAAAATGTACTGTATATATAATTTTTTTTTAGTAATTATGTATATTCTTTAATTCTTTGTTCTCTGTTGTATATTCCATTTATATTTAACTGAAAGTCTAGTCTCAGTTTTAAGACTAGATTTAAATATATATATATATATATATATATATATATATATATATATATATATATATATATATATATATTTCTTAATAAATCATCATGAGATAATGAAATCTTTTCTTTGTCATTAATGATTGCTGTTGATTAATATTATTTAAGAATTAACCACTAATTTATTTGTTCCTTTCATTTTAGGAATGTGTTAGTAATAATCGACAAGTGATCTATGATCTTATCTCAAGCCATGGAGATATTGAAGATTTGATGTACTTTGCAAGACTCATGGAAGGCATGTTTTATATTATATACAAACATATATTTATGTATTATGTATAGATATGTTAAAATTACATGTCTGAAAACCAATTTATTTCAATTCCAAAGAACAAACTACATGGTTTCCTCTTCAAAGTAATCTTCCTTAAGTTTAATGCACTTTCTCATCCTTCTCTGCCATGGTTCTAGGCATTGCTGTAAGGATTCTTCTAGGATACGCCTCAGCTCTGTCATTATGGCCCTCTTGATGGCCTCCACACTTTCAAAACAGGTTCCCTTGATGATCCTCTTTAGCTTAGGAAAAAAGAAAAGCTTCATAAAGCAAGATTAGATGAATTGGGAGATTGTTTCAGTATAGCAATGTTCCTTTTGGCTAGGAACTGCTGGATACTCACGGCATAGTGAGCAGGTACATTGTTGTGGTGAAGTAGCCATGGTTTATCTTGTCATAACTCTCTCCTCGTGAAGTATACACCACAAGATCTTTTCGTAGACTTGCTGATTCATCTTTTAGCTCTGTGGCAAGAACTCACAATAGATGATACTCTTCATATTGAAGAATGTGATCAACATGACTTGAGTGTTTCTTTGGCCTTAGCAACTTCCACTGACTGTTCTGGTGCTTGGTTTCCAGGTCGTACTCAAAAATCCATATCTCATCATCAGTAATGACTTTATAAAGCAAGTCTGATTCAGTTTAAAGATTCTCAATAATGTTCTGATTCACTTACATGTGGTGTTCCTTCTGATCATCATTCAGCAGTCTTGGCACTATTTTTTCACAGACTTTCTGCATGCCCAAATCTTCAATGACAATCTTCTAAACACTGCCTTTTTTCATGTCCAGCTGACTTGCTATCATTCAAATAGTCAACTGACAATTGCCATGCATCACCTGCTTTACCCACTCGACATTGCCATCAGTCCTACTTATTGAAGGCCTCCCGCTCCTGGAGTCATCTTTCACATTGTTGCTCCCCTCTTTAAATCTCTTGTGCCATTCAAAGACATATGCATAACATAATCTCATCTCAATACATTTGTTGAAGCATTTCATGTATTTGTGACAGTTTTCCTCAACTAGACCAAAAATTTCAGGCTTATTCATTGCTTGGTGTTCATCATTATGAGCAACCAGTGCTCATTGCTGAATGAGCTTCTTGGTGTTCATCATTCCTTCCTCAGTACTCATAGCTAAATGACCTGGTTTGTATTCATCATTCCTTCCTCAGTGCTCATAGCTGAATGACCTGAAAAAGAGGTGGTGTAAATAAAAGCCTTGGAAACAAAATGCAATGATTGTAGAAAGCTAAGTTTACAGTAAAATACACAATCTGCTTATCCCTCTTTTACTCATAGCTCACACAGTACACCCAGTTCTATTACTTTTCAGACAGACTTTGTCTCTAATATGTTTTATTGTATATTGTGAATAAACAGCAACTCTGATAATACATCTTTAAGACTTTGTGTTTTAAAACTTTTAAACTGTTAGAAGTTTCAAAATGATGAAAATCTTAATAGTAAGAAGGTTCATTCATTTCACAAATTTTTTCTTTTTAATTTATAGATTTTGAACGTGTCATCAATCATTACATCCAGCATGAATACTATTCAAGAGCCTTGGAAGTTCTAACTGAACAGGTAAAGTCAAATTATTTTATGATTGTTTTAAAATAAAACTTTTAAAAAAAGGCTCTCTTGTGATGGATTATGTATGAGTCGGGTAAATACAAACTTATGATCACCAATATTATCTTGATATCACAGAATAATTCACATCATTTCTTCTTTTTTTTTTTTTTTTTTTTTTAAGTTTCAAAGTTGTCATTCAAACTGACATGTGTAAAAACTGTCAATACTTACATAAAAATAAAGTTTAAAATAAACATATTTACACAGCATATATATGAATGCCCAACAGTTCAATTAAAAATGTGAACTGCTAGACTGCTTACTTTATTCTCTTAGATTGGTTGCCTTACCAAGGCTAAAGAGCTCATTCTACCTTATTTTTTAGAATATCACATAAATATTTTTAAATTGTTAAGCATAGTGTTTAAGTAATGTATACATCAACAATGAAGAGGTTCTATCTTAGGTACTAGGTTGAGGGAGACTCATTATATTTCATTTTTACTTAAATACAAACTTATGATCACCAATATTATCTTGATACCACAGACTTCATAATATTTTCTTTAATGATTAATTATGATTTTTAGCTCAAGACCTTATGCTCTTCTTGGTAGTATTTAAAAATTTCATAAATGAAAAGAAAAAGAAATTCTATCATTATAAGAAATTTTATCTTTAATCAATGACTATTGTTTATATATATATATCCCACCACCACAGGATCAATTTTTAAGCTGAATAAAGCTGGTTTGAATTAAGAGTTTTCTATTTACTAGACTGGTTGTTATGTCAAGGCTCAAGAAGAACCCAGTCTGCTTTATTATTTACTCATAACTGGGGTGAGGAGAATAGATGGATTCATGCCTTTCCTTAGAGCATTTCAATTTTTTTTTTCTTTTGGGCATCAAGTAGAACAGAGGTTAGCTTTTAATTTCATGATTATAGAAATGATACTTGAAATAAAAACTCACTTTCTCCTAATAACTCTAAAAGTAAATTTACTTCTCTACTCATTTAGTTATGATAGTTTTTTTTTGTTTCTTTCTATTTCAGGATCAAATAGAACTCTATTACAAATTTTCTCCAGTCCTTATGCAACACATTCCTCATGAAACAGTAAATGCATGGAAAAAGCAGAGAGACAGACTGGAAGCCAAAAGACTCATTCCTTCTTTAGTACAGTATGATAGCAAAAAGCATCATCAATATGTAAGTAGACAAAAAAAAAATGTAAGTTTTCTTTTTCTTTTGAATCAAACTGAAATTAATAAAAATGGTTTATATCACCAATGGAATATATATGAAAGCTGACAGATTTGGCATAAGTTCTACTTGAGTTTTAGACCTCAGTTCTTCAAATGAATTTTTCATACACCAGTAACCAAATAAATTCCTCTGAATTTTAGTATTTTGTTTGTTTTTTGTTACAATTAAGATTGTCATAAAGAGCATATTCACATTTCTTATTATTAATACATTAAATTCAATTTTCCCTTAAATTTCATACCAACAGTACTAATGAAACCTGCAAAAATGTTTTTGCATCTTTTTTAATGAGTTCATAGTGACCATCATTTATGCTATACAGTCTCAACTATGAATAAGTATATTCCTAATAATTTAAAAAAATTAAATGTTAATTTTCTTCTAAACTGTAGTTAACAGGATTTTATTATTGCTAAGGTAACATTGTACCATCAAAACGGATATTAAGTATATATTACCAAATTCTACAGCATTGAAACTGATAAAACTGCAACCCCTCTTTAACCAAAAATGAAATTGTGTGTGTATGTGTATATATATATATATATATATATATATATATATATATATGTGTGTGTGTGTGTGTATACTTATTTTGGATTGCTCCTATTTATATTTGTGCTGTAGAATTTTGGTTATCAACTGTTTTGAATGTATGTCTCACCAGAAATAATAAAAAAATTTTTTACATTTTTTTATCTATGTATTTTATTTTTTTTTTTTTTTTTTTTTTAGAAGAAAACTAATTTTATAAAAATCTATTAGGGGTGTACTTATTTATGGGCAATACTGTGTATACTTGAAGTTTTCTCTAATAATTCAATCTTTTGTCATGTTTAATACATAGATTGAACTCTAAAGTTTAAGCTTCATAAATAGATGTATATAAGAATAAGGTTGACTTTCTCTTTCTCACAAATACACATTAATATTTATGTGATTAATAATTATACTGATAATATGATTATAAAGTTGAATATTTCCAACTCTTCTTATTTCAACTTTGATCTTGATGTATATATCTTAGTATTATCAGATTATTTTCTATATGATGCCATTTTAACTGGCTTCATCTCTGATAAATATACAATATACTAATCTTAGATTTTGTTTTGTAGGGGAATGAAGCAATACGTTATCTTAAGTTTTGTGTAGAAGAACTGAATGTGAAGGACTCTTCCATCCATAATTATCTGCTGTCACTTTATGCCAGAACAAGTCCTGATCAGCTCATGTCTTACTTAGAAATACAAGGCCAGGTAAGCAATATTTTATAACCATTTTTCATCATAAAATTATCCTGTTTTGTTGTTTTTAATACTGAACACATCAACAAAAGCTGGAAAATACAAAGATCTTTGAAAACAATGTTTAAGAAATAGCTGAATAACTATTATATTTCTTGTTGAAGTTGGATGCCAATGTTTGTTTTTTTTGCCAATTTGACCCCAGCATACCTGAGTAAAATTGGTTTGTTACCAACATCATCATATTGCCATCCATCCCTCTAGGACATTGTGTTTGGTAGGTTCTCACAGAGCTGATGAATGTAAATTTTTGCTGGTTAGCAAACTCTGGTATGTCCATATGTTGGAGTTCATAAGAGAATATTGCTTATGAATTTGTCCTTACTTCTTCATACTGCCCAGTAATATCTTTCTCATCAAATTGTAAAAATGTATGTATTTATTGAACTCTTCTGCTGCAAACAGGATGTGACACACGATCAATTTCTAAGTGAAGTACAGCTGGCTGAAATGCAGTTTTTATTTTCCTAGAATAGTTGCTATACCAAGTTTAAAGAAATTGTAAAAGTATAATCATCTAACTGGATTAACTTCATCTGAATTAAATAAACCTAGTAAAGTTTTAATCAATCAGATTAATTCAGAATTTTTTCTTTCTTACTGCTCATTCTTTATTTCAATTTATTCTGTCTCGTTGATGGACTTAAAATACATTAACTGTATTCTCTGCAAAGAGGTAAGATTCTCTCCCCGTAAAATATGTCCTGGATAGGACACTAAACTGCATCTGATGGTGAGGCTCCAGTTCTGGATCTCTGGAAGTGTGGAATTAAAAAAAAAAAAAAATTCCAATGATCAATGAAAATACAAAGTTTTCACAATGAAACATTTACAAATGAATCCAATTTTGGCATTAGATAATCCATTAGGAGTTGATATGTCATTAAACAAAAAAACTTATTTTAATGATGGTTGAGTTATTATATTTACATGAAAGCATTAAGTTAATGTAGTTCAACTTTTGATAAACTAGAATTAGTTATGATGTAGACCTGTAAAGAACTAAACAATAATGACTTGGCAAGACTATATTTTTTTTTTTTTTTTTTTTTTATGATCATATATTGATATTCAGTCAATATCAAAAAGAATCGTAATGAAAGATTTAGTAAACTTTTCTCTCATTAATACAAATGAAAATATTTTGATTTATTTATAAACTTGTATTATTCATATCTATTCATAAATTTGGAACTACTTTGATAAAGAATATTGCTTTAAAAAATAATGAAATCTTTGCTGGAATAAATTAAAGCTGTCATAAAAGCTTGATGAAACACAAATAAGTATTAATACTAATTTTTTTGTCAATGAATTCTATATTTTCCTCTGTTTGACTTGGAAAACAATATACTATTAATTTAAATAATTTAATCTAGTTTGTTTAAGGTATATTTTATGAAGCCAGAATGTTCAACTATTAATGAAAATGTTTTGTGTCTTACCTATTATTAGCTTATTTATTTCTAAATACCCCTTCCCTGCAAAAAAAGCAATATGAATATCCTCTGTGCTAATTCCATAATTTTTGGTAGAAGTAGAGTGCATCACTTTGGCTTGAATGATATAATTGATATCTAAATGAAATAATCATGAATTTTGCACAACATATCTGGATGTGGTGAATAAGCAAAGAATGATTGCAAACAGCTTTATGCTTCATTTTTACACCAAAATTTGGAATTTTTACGTTTATAACAAACAGATTATACACTGTAAATCTTAAATCCTCAAGCCTAGCTCAGTCCCATACCTAAAAGTTAAATAATACTTCATTTTAACCTCTACAATTTTGCTAAATTCTTAAGTATATAAACAATACAATAAGAATTCAATGCATCTGATCTGGTTGAAATAATTTTGCAATAAACATTCAGTATTATTTTTATTTTTTTTACTAATATTAATTTGTGGATTTCAGATGGATTGCTTACTATTTTTGTGGTTAATGATGGTTCATTGGCCTATCTTGTCAATCTAGCTTGTTAATATTTTCTGTGAAGGGAGGTCAGTTTGTAATTTTCAAAATTTTCAAAATGAAACTGAGTTTGTTTTGTAACAATCAAACATGCATTAAATGTCTTTATCTGATTCCTATATCTTTAACTGTTCATGGACTCTTTATTTCAGGATCCTAATTGTGTATGCTATGACTTAAAGTATTCTCTAAGGTTGTGTCTGGAGTTAAACCATAAAGAGGCTTGTGTGCATATTTACTCTGTGATGGGACTCTATGAAGAAGCAGTGGAATTGGCTCTCACTGTAAGATGATTTTTCTTTATTATTGTTTACATAAGAATAAAAATAAATAAATTGTGTACAAAAGAATGTTATATTACAACTAGACACAAAAGAATTTTTTTATTACCAAGTATAAATAACTCACTTGCAACTTAGCTATTTAAAGCTCTGTTAGATGCTATTAGTGAGCAAAGTACGTTAAGATTTTTATGGTGAGGAGAGATTTGCTGAAAAATTCTAATACTACCCATCTAGTTCATTGTTTACATTGAAGGAAATAAAAGTGGATCATAATGAACAAATTTTTAAAAAATATGTAAAAAGTATTTGTTTACTTCATTGGGAAGTCTAAATCAATAATATTTGATTTGCAGATTCTTTAATATCATTTCATATGATGGAATAAAATATCATTTGTTTTTAACTCATTGTTCTATTTGAATGATTGAAAATTTTGAGAAAATCAATTTTACTGCTGGGACTGCAGAATACATTGACTGGATCTCTGTAGAGGGATAAGACTCCCCCAATGGGTGTCCTGGATATGATACTAAACAATCTGATAGTGAAGCTCCAGTAATTAAAAATCTTTTAATGAAATTTTAATCTTAATTCTTTTTTTATTACTAAAAGAGTAATTTTTTTCCCACTTTAATGAATCTTCTTTGAAATTTTTCAATCAAAGATACAGTTGTACTTAGCAAAACAGAAAAATAAAAGTTTTGATTTTAATTTTACCTGATAGTTGATACATTTAGTATAGGAAATTTCTATGCAAATTTAGTGATTATAAAACAGAGGTAGTATATTTTTATAAGAATGATACTCATCTCTAAATCCTTCAAGTTAACTAAAGAAAAATTTGAGCTATTAATATACATTTTAGTATTTTGGCTTTTTGAATTTACTGTAATGTCCATAAATAAATACATCCCTTTATAATTTTTTAATGAAATGTTAATTTTCTTCTAAAACTAAATATACAAAAATTTTATCATTTTTATGAAACTTACACTCAATATGAATATTAAGTATTATTTATTACCAAATTCTGCAGCATTGGAACTCTATAACAAAAAATATGAATATATTACAATCTAAAAATAAGTAAATCTGTTATATGCAATTATATTTTTTATTTCAGTGTTGTAGAGTTTAGTAATGAATAATACTTAATATCAGTTCTGATTGCATAATGCTCTGCTAGGAATGATAAAATTGTATTTTTTCAAAGAAAATAAAATTTTCAATAAAAAAATTGTTTGGGGTGTACTTATTTATGGGTAATATTGTTTTACTTTACACTGACACAAGTCTTCTTTTGATGTAAGTAGTTGACAAATTTTATGCTTGTATTGTAGGAATAAATACTATTAAGTTACTGAACTTTGATGTAATTATTTTTAAGGTGAATGTTGACTTAGCCAAAGAACAAGCTGCTAAACCAGATGAAGATGATGTTGACATGAGGAAGAAACTGTGGCTACAAATTGGTTAGTTAATCTCTTTTTTATCTTTGTCTATAACGAATAATCTAATGATCATTTGCATCAGACCTATATGAAAGGGTAGAGGTGCATTTGATGTAACGATTATCAATGGGCATAAGGCTAATACCCTTGTGAAAAGTATGAATCCAACTAATGCTCTCTAACTATGAGTAAATTGTTGGGCAGACTGGGCTCTTTGAATTTGGTATGGCAACTGCTCTAGGTAAAGGAAAATTCTGAATTCAAACCAGTTGTAATCTGCTTAAAAAAATGACCTTGTGTTGCATTTTGCTTGTGATGAAGGGGTTGGGTAAATACATACATCAAAAGAAAGAATGGTGTAATGGTTAACAAGCTAGATTAGCAAACCTTTGGTCATGAGTTTGATTTTCACTGGGCACCTTGTGCCACATCTAAGCTTAGTTATAATTCTATACTGTTGTATACATTTAACCAGTCCCTCTGCCTCAAGGTCAATTTTTATGTGGAGTAGAGCTGGTTAGAACTCAGAATTTTTTTTCTGGACTGGTCACCATACCAAAGTTAAACTGCCCAGTCTACCCTGCTGTTTACCCATATTTGGTGGGTGAGAATAACTGGATGCATACCTTTCCCAAGAGTTGGTTGGTTGGGTTTTATGGCATATCAACCCTTGTAGGTCATTTAATGCCAAATTCTGTATATATATATATATATATATATATATATATATATATATATTTTCAACCAAAGATTTCTAAACAAATACTTAGGTAGGTAAAATTTTCTATTAGCAGGATTTCATTTGTTTGCACAAGATTAACCAGTTTTAAGTAGTCATATTTTTTGGTACAACTCTGTCTCTCTCAAGAAGGACAGAACGTCATCTATTTTGACGTTCTCCAACAGATCGGTTAAGCTATTTACTTTGAAAAATCGCTTTCTGATAACAATGAAAGCTCTGACTTCTATAAGAATGTGTTCAACTGTGCAAGTTGTCTGACAGGTCAAACACTGTGGTTGTGGTTCCTGTTTCAAAATGAAAGAGTGAGTAAGTCTTGTATGACCAATTTGCAATTGGGATATAACGACTTGTTCTCTTCTTGATTTTCTCAATGCTGGTCTCTACTCTCCCAAGGTTGGCTGAATTTGGAAGAGTTTATTGTGGATGTTATTACTCCATTATTGTTGCCATTTTGTGTGAAGGAATTTATTAATTGTTGGTTTCAGGTCAGTATATGGAATCCTGGATTTATCGGGGGGTCAGATCTAAGGCCGATTTGGCTGCAGAGTCTGCTCTTTCATTCCTTCATTTCATTCTTTCCCAAGGGTATAAACATTATGTGAAATGCAAACAGCCTGGTTCAGGAATTGAACCTTGGGTCACAATCCATTCCTATGACAATAAACATTACACCTCCTTCTGTACTGTTGCATGAACCAACTGTTTAATTTTATAATTGAATTAAAAAGAAACCATTATTATTAATAATTTAGTTTAATATTTTCATTAATGTTTAAATTTTGTTTTGATTTATTTAGGAATTCTTGCATATTTGATGAAAAAATTAATTTCTAATATCGTTCTCCAGCAAAATAATTTAACATTTATTATTTCATTGCAGCACGACATGTTGTTGAAGAAAAAAAAGATGTAAAACGAGCCATGGAATTTCTCAAAGAATGTGACCTTTTAAAGATAGAAGACATTTTGCCATTCTTTCATGATTTTGTCATTATAGATGACTTTAAAGTAAGTAGAATTATTTGATATCTATCTTTATGCATATTCTGCAGAGTTTGTTTGGCAGAATAATCTTCTGGATTTGAAATTGCTGCTGTGCAGGTACTAGTTGTAGTTGTAAGTGGGTGGGAGGTAGGTTTTTAAGCAGTAACAGCCATGCCATTTCAGTTGTAATGGTAAACATCATACATTTCTGATTGACATTTCTTTTTTTAAAAAAATGGTGATTCTATCATTGCACCACAACTGACCTGAGAAAAAGCAAGGTTATCATGCACAATTTTGTGTGCTATATGCACAGAAATTCAAAGTTGTTCAGAAATGCCCTCTATTGTAATTCTTCTCTCAGCCAAAATGTTGCCCAGTCAGCTGGGGCTGTAGAATACACAGACTGCTTCTCTGCAGTGGGGTAAGACCCCCACCACAACAAGTGTCTTGGATATAACACTAAACAATCTGATAGTGAAGTTCCAGTGATGCTGGAGCTTTGTGGAAAGTGGAGCACCCCTTCATTACCATCACTCCCAGGTCCACTCTGACCTGGAGTGGTAGCATCTGATAAGGGTCCTATCTATGGGTTAAATAGAACTAAACTATGATTTCTTGAGTTTACTGTTTTTTTGCATTTAAACTGCATATTTATGCTAAACTGAATTGTTTAAAATAGAACTTTTGACATTTAAACTGAATTATCTGAAATAAAACTGTTTTGACTTGAAATCTGTATATTTCCCAGTCAGCTGGGGCTGTAGAATACACTGACTGCATCTCTGCAGAGGGGTAAGACCATCCCAACAAGTGTCCTGGATATGACATTAAACAATCTGATGTTGAGGTTCCACTGATGCTGGAGCTTTGGGGAATGCAGAGCATCTCTTCATTGCCATTGCTCCCAGGTCCACTCTGGCCCTATCTATGGGTTAAATAGAACTAAAGTGTATACTTATGCTAAACTGAATTGTTTGAATGAGAACTTTTTGACTAAACTAAATAGCTTGAAATAGAAATGTTTTTGACAATTAAACTGAATTGTTTGAAATGGAACTGTTTTTGATATTGAAACTGTACCTACGCTAAACTGAATTGTTTGATATAGAACTGTTTTGACATTTAACTGTGTGTATAGAAAATCTATACTTATACTAAACTGAATTGTTTGAATTAGAACTGTTTTGACTAAAGTAAATAGCCTTAAATAGAAATGTTTTTGACAATTAAACTGTGTACTGATGCTAAATTGTTTGAAATAGAACTGATTATTTGTATTAAAATGGATTTGGCATTAAATAACCTACAAAGGTTGATATGCCATAAAACCTAAACAACCAACCATCAGCCAAAATGAGTGCATTCACTGAATCCACCATTTCAGGTGTGCTTACCATTGTGGGTTTGCCTGGCATGTCTTGAACACTATTTCAAACTTCTTGAAATATTTGTAAACATTTTTTGGCTAAAACATGTTTCTCCATTCACATCATACATTCTTCTGTAAATCTCACATAGTTTGCACTTCTCAGCCACCAAAATTTGATGACAGACCTCTGTTCAAGCAGCTGCAATTTTGAATAGCTTTAAAAATATTTCTGAGAGACTAAAATAATTTTTGCTATAAACCAATTTCAAACAATACATTCATGGAAAATTTTTTTTTTTTTTTTTTCACAAAAATTTACCTTTATTGACTAACTCTTGTATTATGTTACTAAGGCTATTCAAATAAGTCAAATAATCTAAAATTTAAACAAATTTTATAAATACATGGCTATTGAATGATCCTGAATAGAATGTAGTTATTATTAATATACCTAAATGATGCATAAATAAAGATGTTTTTGTTTCCTTCACTCTGTGTTTTTTTTTCTTTATTTTTAGGAAGCTATTATTGCTTCACTGGAAAAATATAATGAACATATTGATTCACTCAAAGAAGAGATGGATCGTGCTACAAAAAGTGCTGAAGAAATCAGAAAAGAAATCCAAAGTTTTCGAAACAAGTGAGTTTTTATTCTCAATCATCTCACAGCCTAGTCAGCTAGAGCTGTAGAATATACCGACTGTATCTCTGCAGAGGGGTAAGATCCCTCCCCTAATGAGTGTCCTGTATATGACACTAACAATCTGTCGGTGAGGTTTCAGTCCCGGAGCTTTGGGGAATATGGACTACCTCTTCATTACAATTGCTCCCAGGTCCACTCAGACCCAGTGTGGTAGCACCTGATAGGGTCCTATCTCTGGGTCAAATAGGATTGTTTGACATTTCAACTGTGTGCAAACAAATGACTAATGCTAAATTGAATTGTTAGAAATAGAACTCTTTGACCATTCAACTGTGTGTAAACAAATGACTGATGTGTAATTGAATTGTTAATGATACATAGCAATACTTGGAACCAATTGACTGTGTGCAAATAAATGAACAGTATTAAATAGAATAATTAGTGTTAAATAGCAATACTTGTAACTATTTAACTGTGTAGAAACAATAGCAATACTTGTATGCAAACAAATTAATTTTAACTCATTTAAAAATGATATTACCTACAAACTGTTTACTTACAAACCATATGTATATCCATTTAAATGTGTGCAAACAAATGACCGATATTAAATTGTTAGTGTTACATAGTAATAGTTGAAACCATTTAACTGTGTGCAAAAAAAAGCTCAGGCTTGTTTAAAAATGTTAACTACAAAATGTGTTTACAAATTATATATATTTGATATATGTATATACAGGATTTGGCATAAAATAACCTACAATGGTTGATGTGCCATAAAACCCAACCAATCAATCATTCGAGTCAAAATCTGTGATAACTGATGAATTTTTTTTGTATGAATGTAGTTTATTGAATAAGATATGTGATCCAGATTCAGTAACCTAATTCCCCATATTTTCATTTGGAACTGTCTCATATAATCTCACAATGTTTTATTATATGGAATTTAACTTAAAATCAACTGACAATTTTCAGTGAGATTGACTATTTATATATATCACTAAAATTCTCATTATGTTTGTATATATGCATGTAACCTTAACTCAGCAAAAATAGCACAATATAGCAAGTTTTTTTTTTTTTTTTTATTAAGAGTAATACACTCAAAATTCTTTAACTTAGAGAATAAAGTGAGTTCCTGTCTAATTTAAAACTCAATCATTATTTTATGGTATCTGCATTTGTACTCAACATCATTTTTTTAATCTATCAAATTTTCTATAAAATGTTAAAACCTTTCTCTGCTTCTTAAATAGAAACATCAATATCATGAACTGCTCTTACATAAACCCAATCGGTTCACTTGTCTATTTTAAATACTTGACTGAAAACTAAGAATTTTTTGTTCAGAGATGTAACTGCTTTTTAATTACAGAATCTGATATTCTTGAAAGGCTATGATTTCACAACAATATCACTTATAATCCAGGTTAAAAGCACAGTAACTTGAAGCTAAACTTTTTTCAACCATATTTTTCTGATGCAGGTATCATTGGGGAATGAAAGAAACTTTTCTGCACTGAAAAAAAAAAGCTTGGGTTCAGGTTACCCTCACTACACTTTTAACCTGAACTATTTATATTCCTTGCAGTAATGCAATATCAGCTAATTACTATTTTTTTGGTTTATTCATTAGAAATTAGGATTTTTTTTCTGGAGCTCTGGGTGTGTGGAGTACCTTTTCATTGCCTTTACTCCCAAGCCCACTCTGACCCCAGAGTGGATAGTATCTGATAGGGTCCCATGTATGGGTCAGATAGATCTATTTAAAAATTATTTTTATTCAATAGGACCATTTGCAAAAAAAAATCTCTTTAAAAAAACACTCAAAAAATGTAACTATGAATGTGATTCTCTAACCTCTAGGTATAAATAACCCTAGACAGGTTTACATGCCATTAAAACCAACCAACAATCAATCACAAAACAAAAAATGAAAAAAAAAAAAAAAAAAAAAATCCCCCTGATAATTAGAAGCCCAAATTGCAACTAAGAAGTTTTAAAAAACTGGATGCTGAAAAATGTTACTTAGCAGATGGCAACTAGTCAAGAAGGAAAACTCTTAATTCAAACCAGTTTTATTCCACTTTAGAATTGACTTTGTGTCACATTCTGCCTGTGGCAGAAAGAATGGGTAAATTACATACTTTGCAGATAAGTAGTTATCTCGGGTTGTTAATTTAATAGGATAATTTGCTTCAATCAAATAGGCATCTATAATAAATAGTTCACAACCCTTTGGCTGTTTACTTGACATAAAAGCTAAAAATTTTTTAAAATTAAATTAGGAGTAAATTTTGATAAAATGGAAACGGTTTATAGGAAGCTATTTGTTTAAATTTGGCACACAATATATTTGAACTTTTTGTTTATTTGTGTTATTAATTTTTTGTAAAAATTATTGAATTTTCTCAACTATGGTTTTTTTTTTTTATTTTCAGGTTTACATTTGTTAAAGCCCAGGACAAATGTTATATTTGTAAATTTCCTTTGATGACACAAGCATTTTATGTGTTTCCTTGTGAACACAAATTTCATCGAGATTGTCTCATCTCAGAAGTAAGTGCACAACGTGTATATTTTTCTCAAACACTAAAAATAACCAATAAGAAATTTTTAAACAGTACTTACTTTTTGTTTCACGTGTCAGTTTTTTTCCATGCAAGAATTGTTTTTAAAACTTTATCAAGTTCCAGGCTGTCTGACAGTGAAGATGATTGTTCCTTGTTGAAAAGGAAATTCATGTTAGGATTCAGAGAGTATTATGCTTTAAAAAGTCAATTTATATGTTGGCATATGCAGTATCCCAAAACAAATATAGTCAAATGTCTCTAAATATATTTAGGATTTTAGGAATTATACCTGAATTGAATAATATGTATAAATTAGCACAATTTAGTTAAGAATCTTAAAATAAATAGATTATTTGAGAATGAAATGTTTCATGCACCAGTTTAAAAATATAAAATTCGGAATGATAAAACTATAATGCTTATATGCTCAGAATATCTTTACTCACAAAAATATTGTTTTGTGACAATTTTTACAAGGGTCATTCAATAAAGAAGATGAATATTGCCAAAGGAGCTGGCAATAGAAAGCAGTTTACAGATGCAACTTTTTTTAAGAAAATCAATAGTGATAGGTCCTTTCATGTCACAGAAGACTGTCAGCATGATCTTCTTTACTGACTGCAACACCCGGAACTTTTTCTTTACCAGTCAATATATTTCCACTCCACTGATCATCTTTTTGACTCATGCTTATAGTGAAAAACCCATGTTTAGCCCATTTGTAAACATTTTTTTTTATTAAAACATGCTTCTCTATTAACATCACATATTCTGTAAATTTCACATTGTTTGCACTTGTCAGCCACCATAAATCTGATGTCAGACCTCTGTTCAAGCCAGGAGTATTTTCTTTGATTTGCTGCCATTTTAAATAGCTTCAGAACAAATATTTTTGTGAGATTAGAATAATTTTGTCTATAAACTAATTCCAAACAATGTAGAGTTTATATTTATGGAAAAAATTTTGGAAAAAAAAACCAATCATTTTGCTTTTTTCAAAAACATTTTCTTTATTTATTGATTGATTCTCATATATTTGCATGTATTCTAGGTTATTCCTAACCTTCCCCCTTCACGGAGGAGAAAAGTTGAAGAATTGCAGAAGAAACTAAATGAACCTGGTGTACAAAACTTAATATTTGCTATGCACTTACAATCCTCAACTGAAACCCTTAAGGTAAGTTGACATTTTTATTTCGGTTCAATCTTCCTTATAAATCATATGTAATAAAGACACATTTTGTCTATAGAATTCTAAGATCCTTTCAAGTTTCCTGATAAGTGTCTTGGTTTTAGGTTGAAATTGGTAGATGAATTTACCAAAATTATCCCAAGCACTTTCTTTTTTCTTAATATTCTTTTTTTTTTTTTTTTTAAAGAATATTTTCAGAATATTTTATTTCTATTAATAGTATTGTTTTAAATTCATTCGATATAATCAGCATCTCAGTTTTATCCAACTTTGCGTTTACGAAATTTTGTAATGTAATAAAAACCTAAAAAAAACTCTTTACACATGCAAACAACCCCTGATGATGGCCCATGGAAGGTCCGAAAGCACTCTTGAAACTTGAAAGGATCTTAATAAAATTATATAGACAAAATATCTTAAATGGAAGACTGCTGCCCGACTACACATTGTGTGTGTGTATATATATATAATCTTTGTTGATGTATTCAACTATGACTATATATATATAATCTTTGTTGATGTATTCAACTATAAGACCAATTATTTAGTTTGCACACCTGCATGATACAAAATGTGACAAGGTAATTTTTAACAGGGATTTCAGCTAAATACTTCTGAAGTCTCAAATCTTTAGTGTAGATATAAAGATATACTCTTTAATTCCTTTCAGTGAAATGGGGAGGTGTTTTCTAGGGAATAGAACCCTAACCACAAAGCATAATTTTTTTTTTTTGTTTCATGTCTGAAGAAAGCAGTAATCTTGTTGAGTAAAAATTATGAGGTGTAAACATTAAATAATTTTGTAAATAAGGAGAAATGTATGCACAGTGAATTGTATTGTTTGGAAAATAATGGTCAATTTTATTACATGTTTAAATGCAACACAACTTGCCATATATATATATATATATATATATATATATATATATATATATATACAGTCTAATATTGTGTGCCTTTCTGAGACCTAAATTTTAGCCTAATATTAGGGGGTTGCACCTAATGTGAGATACAAACTTTGTGTGTATAAACAGTTGGCCTAGAGTAGGCTTACAATTTCCTGTTGTAAAAATCAACAACAAATCTGCTGATATTCGAGTATATAGTGATATTATCAAAATAAAAACAGGTGTTTAGTAAATGAATAAAATTCAGTGGTTCTAAAATTCATTTTATATTTACTTTCACAGAAAATTGATAAGTCTCCCAAACCAACTTGGGTATGTATATGTTATTAACACAAAAAGTGAACTCAATTTTTATACTAAAACAAGTTAAGAATTCTTACAAAATTAACAACTTTGCCTTTTATTTCTTTTCTCATTAATCAAACATTTAATCTATTTTTAATCATTAAGTTCATTATCTTTAATGATACTAATTTCATGTAGGAAGAAAATAAACACTTGAAAATACTGTAAATATCTGAAGTTATTACAAATTTTCTGATATGTACAATCAAATCACTCTTTGTATATAGTAAAATTATTTGTAAATATTTTACTAACAAAAAATTAAAAAACTACTGGGTTTATCTTAACTTCATTACTTATATTTTCATATATCGAAAACACCATCATATGAAACATGATTGTTTCATCTGATAATTGTATTTTAACACATGAAACAAAGTAATGAAGCTGAGATAAGTTTCTTGTAGGTTTTATCCTGCTCAATGGGTCAGTATTTGAGCACCTGCTTGATTTAAGAAAAACGATTATTAACTTAATTTTGATCTGTAAATTTTTGCTGTATTATGTTTGATCTATATAATTAATATTTACAACTGTACTGAAAAAAAAAAGACTTTTCATCATTAGAGTCCAGATTCATTGATGTACATGTATACAGAAAACACACTGATGTTAACAGATTTTGTAAATTTTATTCAACAACACAAGATAAAAATCAACAGATTTGCAAAGTAGATGTTTAAACCTTAAAAAAAATGGTTTAGTCCATCTAGAGTTTGAAAGACATAGGAACATGCTGGTACTTATCTGTTTGAGATTTCCAACATATACATCAATAAGCTTACAGAATCAAAAATATATGTTGGAAATTTGAAAAAGGTGTATTTCGGCAGCATATTTGCATTTAAACAGGTGTGGCTAAATAAAATGGAATCCTTGTTTCCTAATTTAAAAAAAAAAAAAATTTTTTTTTAATGTTATGATCTTTAAATTCATTAATGATTTCTCCAAATGTTGGAAATTAAGGATTCCTAAACAGGCAGCCCTACTTAGAATTTGTTGTTCCTGTGTGTTCACTCATCAAAATATTGAGCTGACTCCTCACTGCTTAACTTTGACCAAGCAAGGACTATAATTCTGAAATTTATTACTTTGTGGTTGAGTTATTTACTCCACCCCATTGATAAGTTAAGCTCCAATGACTCAGCATTTTAACATTCCAGTAAAATTTAACACATAAGTGGGCCTTTCTAAATAATGTGAAAGTGGAAAAGGATTACATAAACATTTAGCTCTTAGTTTGAGAGTTAGAGATGTCTGTAATAATAATAATAATAATAATGATTCAATTACCCTCAGAATAATATAGATAAATACTCTTTTATTGCTGCTCTCTTTCTAGACAGGTTACTTAAAAAGTATTGGTAATATACCTCTTTATTAGAATAAACAATCTATGCCTACTCCATTACATTAAATCAAATATTAATCTTCAAAGGGTACAAATAAGTAAAGGGAATATTTTAAGCTGAGATTTTAATGATTGTCAATAGGTTTTACTAATAGTGTAGAACTGAGAAAGAGATTTCTTTAGTTTAACAATGAAGATTAAATGGTATGATTAGCTGCATTTTTCTACCTTCTTAAACATGGCCACTTATGTTCAATGCATAATTAAATGAATAAATTGAGATGTATAGATATATTTTCCTTAAACCTTTTTCAAAATTTTAAGCTAATTTTTCTTTGTCACTGATTTTCAACTCTTTTTGGGTTTTTCTACTAAACTAAAAATATAATTATCTTTCAGGGAGAATTAGAAGAAATCATTGGTGCTGAATGCATCTACTGTGGGGAGATGATGATCAAGTAAGTTTTAGTTTGATTTTCATTTAAAACTAAACCATTAAACGTGTTTTATATTTGTTTTCTCATCATGAAATCAAATTATACACTTAAATTCTTCTCACCTAAATTTATTCTTTTTGGTTAGATTGTGTAAATAAGTGCCAGTTATTCTGTCAAAGATAAAATTTTCTATGGATTATATACTCAAACCAGTCACTGTTTTGGCCATTGCACTTTGTTTTACTTAAAGGAATTTAAAACTGAATCATTTAATCAATCCCTGGGGGATAGATTGTTCTTACTCTGCTATTCATGCTTAAAGACCATCTCATATCAGTTAACCATATTGTTTGGAATGCGGACAATCTATGAGAAAGTATGCATTAGAAAAGGTTATTTAAAAATAACTTTGATATAAAGTCCATTGCTGTTGCTATTTAAAATTCAAATCATGACAAAGTCACAATATGTAAATTTGCTTTTTTTCTTAATTAGTGGTGGTTGATATATTGATGTCTTTTTTTCCCATTGTAGATTAATTGACAAGCCTTTTATTGAACCTAATGAAATGGACCAAGCAGCAAGTGGTTGGCTGTGATTATCTTTCTTTTGTTTCATCTAATCATAAGAAAAAGAAACTCTATGGAATTGTCTATTTCATTCTGTGATATGTGAACACATGTTGGCATCACATGTATCTGATCATCTTTATGAAGATGGAAAACAAAATTTGATATCTACAAAAAAGACATTGAAGGGTTTTTAATCATCTATTCCTGATGAAACAGGAAAAGAAAATTTGCAATGCAGCTGTAAAGATGTGGAATTTACTGACATTATGAAACATTTTATCATCCTATCACTGAAATTAACTAAATTCCAGTCTTCTTCAATCAATGGGCTTATATGATGTGCATAAGTACAAACAATTGATTCTGTGGTCATCTTAATATAGTTTATCAAAATGATGGATAACTTATTTCATGAATATCTTTATAATTCAAACAAATGTGTGGATTCACCCTGCCAAATGCCTAGAAAAATATACTTCAACTCCCAAACCATATCAAACAAATACTCTGCACAATAAGATTTTTTTTTCTTCAGGGTATGCATTCCATTCAAAATTAAAGAAAAGTGTTTCTTTTTGAAAATGACTCAAGATGAGCTTGAGAGTGTTTTTCATCAGTTCTGGTTGAATTTGATTCTATTAATTGATGAAAAAGACAAGGCACATGCTGGTCAATTTATTAAAAAATAAATTATACCATGATTTGAGTTCCAAAAGATGACTCTTAACAACATGACTGAGAGATTTTGTTATTCAACCCTAGATTTATAACTGCAGACTATTGGAAATGTTGGCATCAAAAAGAAAAAGAAAAAATTGCTTGCCATATTCAACTTCCATAATAATTCTACACAAAATCATGTAAGCCAGTTCTTTTCCTGTTGCTGAAAATCTTGTGCAGAAATATTGCGCACAGCTTTGCCCTGCATTAAAATGTAAAAAAAAAAAAAAAAGTAATATATATATATATACTGTAAGTATTATTGTTTGTTTGTTTTTTGTTCAAAGTGGTCACCAAGTTATTTTAAGGAAGAGTCCCCTTAGTATAGTGACTAATGTACTGGACTTTGACATCATAGTTCAAACTCTAATTGCTCTGTCGGCTGGAGCTGTAGAATGCACCTCTGCAGAAAGGTGGGACCCCTTCCTCCAACAGGTGTCCTGGATGTGATACTGAAGCTCCCAGGTCCACTCTGGGCCGGAGTGATGGTACCTGATACTTATGCTAAACTGAATTGCTTGAAATTTAATTCAGCGTTAAAACAAGACAACCAACCACCACCCCAAGCTATGGGTTAAATAGTACCACTACAATGTTTAACTTTTCTAACATCAAGAGACTTACAACTGGTTTGAGCATGGTATGTGTCCTTACTTGGTTGTCAGTATATATTTGCAATGATGTTAAAATAAATTTTGTGACTCACAGGTACTTATAAAATTCTAATCTGGGAAATATTAGTTTATGATTCTTCTCAAACCCTGTCTAACAAGTATGTATAAAATATCACACTTTGTTGTGTTTTTTAAATTTTTTATGAGAAAATTCCTGTGTGCATAAAATTAATAAAGAAAATAGCATCATATATAAGTAAAACATAGTTTCATTGAAACTATAAAAAAAATTTCCTCAATTGCTTATGAGAAACAATAACAATGTTTTTGTGTATCAGCTGTCCACAATAGCAAATGTATGGCCAGTGCCACTACCAGCATCGATAGTGTGAAATGATTCAGGTATCAAAGAACGAACAGGAGTTGGTTGATTCACTTCATCTCCATTGCCACACATGCCATGCTCATTCCAACCCCAACAAATCAATTTACCTCCATCTGAAAGTTTAAAAAAAAAATGATCATTTTACAAGTTATTTCTCTTTAAAGTTATTGCATATGTGTAACACTCACAACTATTTTGAATTTAGTCCATATCCCCACCTTAACAACTAAAATAATTTAATCTCCCTTCCTTACTATATAATACTTTTGCCCCCAATATGCCAGTGTTACTAATCTTTTCCACAAAATTATGCATTCATTCAGTAGGGGCCTCCACTTAATATCTCACCCTCAAAGCTTTATCAATGCAATAAGTAAATTGTTTAAGAAATGTATACGATAGTAATACTGATACATTTAAAAAGTAATTTTGTAGGGGGAAGATATAGATTGTAATCACGAATATTTTGGAAAGTATTGATATGGTATCTCGTTATTGTTTACTAGATTCTAAAAAAATATAAAGATTTCTTTAATCTTTTGACAAATAAAATTATAAAAGTAAAAATTGGTAACATTATTCTTAATATTCAAAAATGATTTATTTACCTCAGGATATAAAAATTAGAAATTATTTGTTGATAATGTTAAACCATTATATAAATAAATAGCCATATTGGAGAAGATATTTAAAACTTAAACTTACAATATGTAGTACTTTACATTTTTTTATCTAAAAATATTCAAATTGAACATAAATTAAGCAACAAAGAATGCAATTTAGGGGTTGGCAAAGCTGACAGTCATATTTTGTCTTATTTCAAGCGAGGAAAATACTTAAGATCTAAGTTGACCAACCACAGTCGAGAGTGACCCAAAGACTCTTTTCAATAGCTACTACACCAAGGTGTAGAGAAGGGTGCTACTCCTTTCCCTGGATTGCTCCACTTACCAAGAAGGTATCATGTACTTTTTTATTTATTTCTTTAAAAGTCTTTGCTATGACTCGAACTGGTATCAAACCCTGGTCTCCCAAGCCATTGGCAAACACAATAATTATGCCAATAGCCTGGTTCAAAGATCTATAAAACCCTAATACCTTGTATAGAATATTGTACTTAGGCCAGAGCTCCAATGTTTAAACATGGAAATTGGAAGGCATACAAATAAGAGTAAAAATATTTACAGGGATAAATTGAAGAAGAGCTGATCTAATTGAAATTTTCAAAATGATTAAAGTTTCTAATTATGGTAGATTTTTAAAAAATATTTTCCCTCAAATTGAAAATTTAATGTCAAAGCAGATTTCCAAGTCTATTCGTTAATAGATTGCCTAATCAGATCAAAAAGAGCAAGTGTTAAAAAAAATTTTTTTAAATGAATTGGGTAATTTCATAAATAATGGAAAGAAAAACAAATTTTTGAACTATGAATTATTCGGATATTGTATATGTTCCATACTTTCATTTATTTTTTTAAGGTTAATGTGAGATGATAGTAAAAAGGGGAGATACCCAAGAAAGAAATGGCTAAAATAATTTAATGCCCACCTACCTCCTTCACCCTTGCTATTCATTTTTTTTAAAACCACATTCATTTAGCAAGCTACCTTGCTGTGCTGATAAGGGTTTTTTAATTCAGTTTTTCTTCTAGATGATTTGCTCAGGCTATCCTGCATTTTTCCCCCATAACATAAAGGGAGAAATGGATTCTTGCTTTTCCTTGCAGTGGAATTGGAACTTTATTCTCCAAGTCGATCTTTTATAACAATAATCAATATACCACATCATTTATTTAGTGAATAATAAAATATAATAATCACTATAAGACAGAAATAGTATATTTGATAATTCTAAAACTTTATTTTAATCATCACCATTGTTCTATTTGCAATTATTTTAACTGATAAAAATTTAATTTAAATTTTTTTTTTTTTAAAACATGTTAGAAAAGTTGGACTGCAGCTCAACTACACAATAACTTTTATTCATGGCAACTACAATAATTTAGGAATTTATTTAATGTTGAATATACCTTAAAGCTTTGCTCATAGGTTTTCAAGTCATAGATTAACCCCTTATCTACCAGTGGATAAATACATTTCTACAACCAGATAGCCACTGCATGCCAGAACATGAAACACACTCCAAATTGGTAAGTAAGAGATTAAATGTTTCTGGTCTCGTGTAAAGTTCAAATACTCACCTACAATAGCAACATTGTGTTCTGCTCCACAAAAGACTTTACACACAGTCTGGTCTAAAGCATCAATTGTTTGTGGCTTTGGGTCATAATTCTCTCTCTCACCAGTTTGATAAATAGGCCGTCCAAGCTGACCATAATCACAACGTCCCCAGCTGATAAGCTGACGCTTTTCTAAATGGAAAAATTAATGCTAGTATGACATCTCTTACAAACAAAAACTTTTTTGCCAACCAAATATTAAAATATATGGTATGGAAAGTTACATTCATGAACTGATGGTTGGCTTAATTCTGACACAAGGTCAGAAGTATGGAGTACATTGAGAACTGAATTTACTTGTAATGGTTTACTACCGAGCTTACTAACCATTGTATTATTCTCACTTAAAACAAAAACTAGTTTAGTTATAAAATCCTATCATGAAACAAATTTTAATAGATTAGTACACATTTAATCTATAGCTAACAAGAGATTAAATATTGTTTAATCAATAAAACTGGTGAAAAGATAGAAATGACATGTAGAAACTAGAACTACAGACAAAATTATTTATCTTTAACATTATTAATTTTGACTAGTATTTTTTCTCATCTTTTTGATTTTAGTTGATTTTTATGGTAACTCACTCAGGTCATCAAATTCTACAACAGTGAGGAACAACATATATCAAAGACAACAATAAAGGATGAATTCTCAGTGTGACTCAAAATACAACCTGAGTGAGTTTTGATGAAAACCAGCTAAAATTTAAAAAAGAGGAAAGATCTACTACAAAAATTATAAATGATAATTACAAAATAAATGTGCTATTAATACTACTAGCATATAAAAAACAAAAACCATGGTGCCAACTGATTAGAGAGAAAGTAGGGAATGAGTTATAGGTGTGATTTAGGCTACTATGATACCAATTATTTTCTTGTGACAGAGTTGGTAATGCATCTAGTATGGATAACCAAAGCAGTAGGGGATACGAGTTTGTCTAACTGAGAGCTTTTTTTTTTTTTTTCAATTTTTTTTTATTATTATTCTTGCTGTGCATTTCCTTACTGTTGTAGAAATAGCATTAGATTGCTAAAATTAAAAAGATGAAAATCAAAATTATTAATAATGTTTCATCTAAAAAAAATTAATGATTTCATTTAACAATTACCATATTGGAAGAAATAAAAATCTGTGATTTAACATCCCATGAAAATAATTCTCAAACTAAATGTATGAAAATTTGTACATTTCAAGAAAAATGGACACAAGTCTTTATAGACATTTGATAAAATAAATAGTTTTAGGTCGATAGTTTCCTGGATATAACACTAAGTAGTGAGGCTCTGGAGAATATTCCTTCATTGCCATTACTCCTAAATCCACTCTGACCCAGAGTGGTAATACCTGTTAGAGTCCCATCTATGAGTCAAGTAGATCTGTTTAAAAATCATGAAACTAACTGTATGCAAACAATTATTGAAAATATATAGTTATATCTATAATCAATCATTTACAAATTAATCAAATTTCAGCATTAAATAATCCATAAGGACTTGATATGGTGTTAAATTAATTATCTAGGCATATAGAAATAATGTTACGTAAACCAGATTTGTGTCTAATAAAGCACAAAATGAATGACCATTCAGGAAAAAAAGACAAGTACTTCTAATAGACAAAAAGTAAAACTAACTTACTGGTCAGTACAAGGAGATGTGACCATCCTGAATGAAGCTCTTTAATAAAATCACAGGCCAACAATGGGAAATTACTTGCTGGAATTTCAGTTGGTAATGGCATTGTTTTGGGTTCTATCTGTGTACTCTGGCCATATTTATTACAACCCCAAACATAAACACTTCTTGAAGCTGTGCAAAATGGAAAATTTAAATGAATGAGAAGGAATCGACTGTTTCACAGTTCAGAGCAATGAGTTTATATTTCTACTCTATTGCTTGTAGAATGAGTAGAATTGGAATTTGAAGTCGGTTCAATTGATACTGTCAAGGAATATAAAAATTGAGCTGCAATAGAAATCATTATGACTTTGAGTTTTCAGTAGATTCTTATTACATATCAAGGACAGAAAGTTATCAATTTCTAAAATATCTTATTTTAGAAATTAACTTTTATATAAATATAAATCCCAATCTACTGTTGAGGAAGAAACCTTATATATAACATTGCCATCAAAATATAACCCTTTTTATATATATCTGATCATTGTTTCTGCAATAGTGATTAGTAGTGACTGATTAATTGAATTACCATTAATGCTGCAATTGTTAAT
Organism: Sepioteuthis lessoniana; assembly: GCA_963585895.1. Lineage (NCBI taxonomy): Eukaryota > Metazoa > Mollusca > Cephalopoda > Myopsida > Loliginidae > Sepioteuthis > Sepioteuthis lessoniana. The sequence continues at coordinate 28,318,692 of OY757909.1, forward strand.
GACGTGAAGTGGGTAGGCAATCAGCAGCAAGTTGTAAAAGTTTTATTTTGAAGTGCTCTCAAATGAATCAGTGTTAGAACTAAAATGTTTTAACATGAATTCCAGCTGTTCAATTAATATAATCTAATCTAGTGCTTGAAATAAATGATACCATAAGCTCTTTAGTTTCTGGATGCATATATGAGGATCATTAAATAAGTTTCCAGACTTTTTTCGTATGGGCACTTTTATTGAAAGTACACATATGAAACTCTAGTCCCCTTCGAAGTAATCGCCTCTGGCTGCAATGCACTTGTTGTACCATTCCAACTACTTCTGGAAGGCCTCATGGAAGTCCTTTTGTGTGAGCATATCAATGACCTTCGTCACAGCCTCTTTCATCTCCTCAATTGTCTCATAACAACAGCCTCAGAGCTTAGGGAATAACCAAAAGTCACGGGGAACAAGGTCTGGACTGTAGGGAGGCTGAGAAACTGTTTTGATGCCTATCTCGGTCATAATAGTCTGTGACAAGGATGGAGTTGTGGACTGGTGCATTGTCCTTGTGGAAATGCCACTGACCCGATTTGAAGAGTGCTGGCCTCTTCTGACAGAATCTCTTGCTGAACTCCCTTAAAACCTCAACATAGTAACCCTAACCCTTTGGCCAATCAACTCTGGTGTTCTGACTTCCTTACTCCTCCCACATCTCTCATCATCCCTCACAGACTCCCTGCCTTCCTTGAATCTCTTATGCCACTCAAAAACTGATGCTCGATTCATGCAAGATGGTCGAAAAGCAGTCTGAAGCATTCCATATGTTTCTGAGGCATTTTTTCCAAGTTTAAAACAGAATTTTATTGAATATTGTTCTTCTAAAGTGTTCTCACGTCCTTGAAATTCACCAGCTTTAGTAGGGTGTATTCCAATTGCTGCTGTAGCTGTTTATTTGAACCTGAAATCATAAAAATTGGTCAGTCATCTCATAAGACGTATAGCAATAAGATATTGAATTTTCAAGAGTCTAGGACAATTTTAAATGCCTGTACAAAAAAAGTCTAGGAACTTATTGAATGCACCATGTATTTAGGTATAATAACGCATATGGGTACAATCTATGTCTATATGAGTATGTATGTATGTAGTTGTAGCATATCTATACAGGTGTAGGTAGTGTATTTGTATGTATGTTCATAGGTGTGTGGGTATAATAGTATCAACAGGATAACAATAGATGATGAAAGAGAAGGATTTATCAATGAGGATGAATGAGTTAGTTTTTAATAGACCTTTAATATCATTTTTTTTTTTTTTTTTTTAATTTTTTTTTTTTTTAAGTATTTAGGTTTTGAGGGGTCAATGTGGAAAAAACGATTTTCTTTTCCAGAATGAAACAGTCAGGAGTTGGGCAAATGAGTGGCAACCTGACCAGGGACAGTTGGGTTGACCATTGGACCAAGGGGGCCTCTTCCCCCCACCATAGTTGGTCACATAGACCGCAGAGTTAAGAGTTAGCTGTTAGACAGAATGGGATAGGAAATACCAAGTCTTTGTCTGACACCCATATCGTGATAGAGGATCAACACCCAAGTCCATATTGCAAAGTGTCACATGCAACCCCCGACCAGGATAAACTAGAAGAGACCATACATGTGTATACTGAAATTCATTTTTGTATCTTTATTTTTCTTTGTGGAACTAACCCATGGTTTGTATGGTTTCAACTAAACCTGTTGATTGATAGATCTCCTTTGGAAATAATCACAATGAGGGAAGAGAGACTGGGATAATACTGTCACATGAAAACCACAATAGATCTCCCCACTTTTTTTTTTTTTTTTTTTTTTTTTTTTTTAGAGTTGGAGCTTTAGAAGCACATCTGATTAAGACTGTACTTATCTGTATGGAATAAGCAGTAAGATGAGTGTAAGGTTAAGGAGCTGATAATCCTTTCTTGCCCAGGGGGTTCAGATCACTGTAAGAGTGCTAAAATTAGACAGACAAATATATCAGATTAAACAAAATATAATTTTATATCTTATCCAGTTGTACATATTTATTTATCCAACTTCGCACTAAAAATTTACATGGAGTAATCCTATAGTGGGTTATCTTATCAAGTTGTTGGTATATGCAAGCTTTAAAGAAGTTACGACCAAAGTTAGAATTATATGATAAATTGAGTAAATATTATGTCTTTTGAGTCAACAGAATGAAATAAATATAGATTTTTTTTTAAATTGATTTTGATTCTATAAAATCTATCTAAGCTTGTGTATGGTTATATGCATGTATATAAATACAATGAGAATTTTAGTAATATATACATACCATGGAAATATTTTGAATAGTTTTAAAACTTATTTGAAAAATTGAATTCATCTGTAGGATACGTTATTATTTCTTTTTTTTAAGTTTCTTTATTAAAATATAAAAAAATACAAAAAAATGTATTAACCTTGGTGTCTTCTGTATTTCCTTAATGATACTCTACTGTAAATATAACTTTGATAGATACCACTGTCATCATTTCTGTCTCATGTGATCATGGATCTGGACAGAGGCATGAGCAAGATTGTATTGTATGAAAGACTGGCAGGTGCTCATGCTGCAGGTATCTCTTCTCCATGACAATGATGTTATTGAAAATAAGAGCAAGGACCAATACAACTTGGCATCATTATCATCACAGAAGTTGCTAGAACAAGGATGAAGACAATGCTGGACTGCCTTTGAGTCTCCATCTTGTGTTCTAGAATTCAAGTATTGTTATTCTAATCTGGTTGCCCACCAAGACTAGAACAGTGTCTTAGAAATATATGTAACCAAATGAGTAACAATTTTGCTCCCCGCTTATATTAACTATCAGATCACACCATTAGTAATGTTCTACCTTAAGGTCAAAAGAAAAATCAAAAATTCAAAGTTTCCATTATCATCAATAAACTCTTTCTAATGATTCAAAAGTTACTACATAAGTTTTATAACTGAGAGGAAAAGAATGTAGAAGGTAGTTTCCATCTTTTCACACATTTTCAAAACTAGACCATCATGATGGTTCTGTAGACTCTAGTATTGGTAGTAATCAGATGGAACAATGTCTAGGAATTGTATGAACACATATTGATATGTATTATTATTTAGTCATGGATAATTAAACCATCATTCAATCTGCTGCTGTTGAATTTAACTATTACCCCACAGAGACTCCCCTCTTTCATCTTTGCAATAATCTTTAATTAAAACATCACTTTGGCTCTGTTAACAAACAAAAAGAAAACCTGTATACACCTCCTGTAACAAATAAATAAAAAATCAGGATCATATAAGGTTAGTTGTCATTTATTAAGCTTAGTTTAGTTTGGCACAAGGCCAAAAGTACAGGGCAGTTAATAAGAACTAAACTCAGTAACCATTACACCATACCCATTTATACAGGGTTAGTTGAAAGTGAATGAATAGATGATGCCTACCTGTGAGAACCCCACTGTGGAAAGACCCAGCAATTACCTGGACAATATCTTTTAAACCAGTCACTGCAAAAGACAAAAATCAGTGTGTATATATATATATATACACATACATACACATTTTTTTAATTATAGAAATAGAAGTAATATATGAATAGCAAAATTAGATAGAGTATTTATATATTTAATATAATTAAATCTAGTTCGTTTAAAGATATATTTTATGAAGCCAAAATATTCAGTTGTTAAAAAATGTGTCTTATCTGTTATTAGTTTGTTTACTGCTAAATAAACAAACCTAAGTGAATATCCCCTAAGTCTGTTAATTCCATAATTTTTTACAGGAGACAGTATAAATTTGATAAAATATCCAACAGAATGGAAGAAATATGGAGTGAAAACCAAAATTTAGTGGGTGGAGTGTCAATTTTTTTATATATTTCAGTCATGTGTTTCATAACAATGATTTTGAAAAAATTTTAAGTGTTGAAAAAGAAAACTTGATATTGAAAATTTTTCCATAGATGAGTGAAACATTATTAAAAAAAACAACAAATAAATTAAAAATTCAGACAGATATTAAATATAATTTTTTAAAATGATTAATAAGAACAATTCAAATAAGGATATTGTAACTATTTAGAACTAATTCAACTAAAAGAGATGAGTTAACAAAAACCAGGCTTTTGTTTGATATTGTTATCATTAAAAATAATGTGAGATGTAACAAGCTTTCTCGGTTCATTATGAGTACTAATATTTTAGAATTTGTAAAATCAAAACAATTTCCATTAATTGTTAATCATTTATAAAATATAAAAAATAATTTTGAATAATTAATTGCTTAAATGAATATTTCATTTTCTCATAAATATTAATTTGTAATGAGGTTCACTAACATCTGAGATAGAACATTATTAACCACTGTTCAACTTAAGTACTACTGAATAAAGAAAGATATTTTTAGAGGGTGGAAGGATTCTTTGACTTACATTTAACTGGTTTTTCTGATTTGGTCAAACATTTACCAGAAACTAAAAACCCAAGTTGACCTTTTCTTCCTGCACCCCAAGTATAAACTTCATTGTTCTCTGAAATTAAAAAGAATTACATAAAATCTTTAAAATGAGAGACAAGAAATCAATTAAATATTTACTACTTAAGAAAAAATTCTTTATAATATTTATAAGAATTAGAATCTGAGCAGCTGATATTTGTATGTTACCTTGAAGTACATGTACCTAGTTGGCCTGAATTCTGTTGGAAGAATTCCTATTTCTACATCGCTATTGCCTATCATTAACTATTATTTCTACATAATTATGATCTGTTAAATAACAGATTACAACATTTTAAAAATTTTCAGCTATTTTTCATGAAGGGCCTACAAGCTTCTAAGGGTTAAAGTTCCTGTCAGATCACCAAAGTTAAGGTATCAATGAGTCAATTCAGTAGATGGGTGACTATTTAGGAACAGCAGATACTGTAAGTAACCTAAGGCTTGTGAACCAGATTAAACAAAACTGAATAAATAACAATATAGACTTTAATTGTTGTTACAACAATAATCCCTGAAATGTACCAACTCTGAATAAGTTCATCATTGGATGATCAACCTGTCACCAAGTGTATCCTCTGTAGACAAAAAAGGGGTGTCAGTTGGATAGTGTGAAGTTACCCCTTTGTTATCATTATTCCCAAGTCTACCCTGACCTGGAGTGGTAATACTAGTTAAAGTCTACAGAACCCAATAGATCTATTTGAAAATCATTATTAAATAAGAATACTTTAAACCATATAACTGTGTGAAAATTATTTGTATTAAGAATAGTTACTTGAAGCAGTAATTATTATTATTATTAGTAGTAGTAGTAGTAGTAGTTACTTAATATATAATTGCTTGAAATACTTGAAACTGTGTGGAAATTATTTGTATTATATAGGAATACTTGAAAGCATATAGAAAATAAATGATTATTATCAAATAGGAATAGTTGCTTGAAGAAAAAAAACTCATTTCAGTATTAACCCAACAAAAGTTGACATGCTGTAAAATCTATCAATCAACCAAAATAGAGAATTTCCCTTCAGTAAAGTAGGCCTTTACAATTAGAAGAATCTAAATCTTATTCCCATACCAGAGGTTAACCCAATCAGAAAAACTTCATGTTAAAAACTTTTATTAAACTAAAAATAACTTTGCAAAATACATTTTAACAGTTTAAAATACAAGGTGTGTTCAAACAGTATCAAGATTAAAGCCGTTTTTCCCCCCTAGATAAAAAGGAACAATGAAGGAAACATTTTTCTTCAAAATAGTCCATTTGACATTCAACACATTTATTCCAGTGAGTTTTCCATGGGTTGAATGACTTCTGAAACTTCTTTTGATAAGATATGAAATTGGACTGTTGAATTTCTTTTAATGTCCTCAACATCATCAAATCTTGACCCTTGAGATGAATTTTCAATCACATGAAACTAAGATGCTGAACTTGCACAATCCTGTATTGTTCTAAAAGTATTGAAACTGGCTGCATATTTTTTTCAAATTATCACTAACTTGTTTTGATGAAGTCTGTACAACAGACTGCTAGACATCATTTCTTTATTATATAAGTTGCTCACAAGGTGTAGACACATCTCCATTTAAATGTTATCATTGAAAAAATTTTTATGTTCAATCATCTTGTATAATAAAGAAAAGACAGACATAAAAAAAATCTTTGACAATATTTTGAAAATACCAAAAAAATTATCAATTTAAACATCTTCGAAGTCTTGAATTTTAAGACTTGAAAAAAAATTCCTTCAAGACTACTGAAATGTTTTTGTCTAATTCATTGTTGTATTACTTTTGTCATGAAATAGGTTTATTCTATATAGTCAAATTTTGATCAGCTTATAAATATAACTGAACAATTTATGTGAAAATTGATTACATTTTTTTTAACAAAAAATTTGAAGAAACTATACTTTAAAAAGATTTAATTACATTTTTAAGAGTGAAAATATTTGAACATATCTAATATATAAGTAAATTTCATTTCTTGAAACCAATCTACCTAGAATAAGGAGGTCCTATTGTATGTCATTTTACATCTCAAATCTCAACAAATAGAAGTGCAAAAAGCTTGATTGTTTTTAAAACCCAAACTAAATAGATTCTCAAGTGATAATAAAAATCGTGATAAAGAGATGCATTTATGTACGTATTATTGACTTACCTGTTAAGACGACACAGTGCCTGATCCCAGCAGCCACTTGAGTCACTGGCAAAGGAATGTGTTGATCAGTGTTTGGTTCAATCTCTCCAATGAAAACTTCAACCTGCAACAATCAACCCCACCAGCAAAAAATCAAAATGGATTGTAAAAGTGTATGAAATTTAGAAATCTAAAGGGTTTATTCAAATTTAATTGAAGATAAGAAAGTGTTCACACTTTTTCATCTTTAATCAAATTTGTATACTGGAGTTTTAGAATAAGATGATGGTTGGTTGTGTTTTATGGCATATCAACTCTTTTAGGTTATTTAATGCCAAATCCTGTTGATACATATATATTAAATATACGATTAGTAAATGAACAGTTTCTAGGTAACAATTTAAAGTATATGTATTTAAGCAGCATTTCTTTATTGAGGCATATTTGATTAAATATTTTAGATATCCTTTGTTTACATATTTCTATTTCGATCCTCTCAAATTGCCATAATCTCTGGCTGGAATTGACTTATAAATTTTCCATATTTAACTGGTTCCCAAGTACTTTTGGATCTTTCTCAGGCCATCATCAGGGGGTGTGTATATTACAAAAGTACAATACAGCATTTTATTTATACTAACGTAACTTTTTTTTAAAATTTAGTTCTATATATGACAACAGTAGTATTGAGTACATTAGCATTGGTTTTAAAATTAACTTTGTTGAGTTTGGGACTTTTATTTTTAATGTGTAGGGCTTCAAGAATTTGCAATCTTTGTTTGCTATTTTGTTGTTCCAATATTATTGTGTTATCAGTAAGAATTTTCCAAAGTTCATCTGTAGAACAGGAGTGTTTTTTCAGATGTTGTGCTATTGAGCTAGTGTCAGAAAGATGCATGGTAAGTCATCTTGACAAAATAGTTGACATTAAACGAATGTATATATTTTTGCTTTTGGAGGTAACAGTTTTTAAATAAGCCAATGTTCACTTATTTGCACACAATTTAATGTTTCAAGTATTGCTATCTAACATGAGTTTTATTTGCATACAGTTAAATAGTTTCAAGTATAGTAAATGATTAAACATTTCAATTTGACCCATTGATGGGATCCTAGCAGGTACTACCACTTTGAGTCAGAGTGGTCCAGGGAGTAATGGCAATGAAGGGTACTCCACATTCTCCAAAGCTCCAGGACTGAAGTGTCACCATAAAATGGTATAGTGTCATATCCAGGATACTTACTGAAGGGGGGAGGGTCTTACCCTCTCTGCAGAGATGCAGTCAGCATATTCTACATCTCCAGCTGACTGGACTTTAACAGAAGACGAGGATTGATTACCAAAACAAGAAAATTCAAATTATTCTCCTTAAAAATTCTTCTTAATAATGAATCTAAATAAAACTTTTGTGCCATGGGTTTGGCATGAAACTGCGTATGTTAGTGATGGAGCTTTGGAGAGTGCCACCCCTTTGTTGCAATAATAGAAGATGTGTCCACAGCTGAGCAACTTATATAATAAAGTAATGATGTCTAGAAAAAGGAGTGCCAATTGGAAAAAATAAGGCAACTAAAATGGTAATACCTGTTAGGGTCCTATCTATGGGTCAAATAGAAAATGTTGAAAATGATTTTGAAATAAACTAACATATTGGCTCCAAAAATTCATTTAAAATGATTGAACTTTGTACATTAGCCATTTTAACATTAATATTGCAATTAAGTATGAAGTGTTCATCTGTTTAAATGATTATGAATGTATATTTTCGTATTGTATATAATTAGAGACCACAATTGTTTAACTGATTTTTGCATAAAATAACCCAACATAGTTTGACATGCCATAATACCAACCAAAACTTTCTTCAAAAAAACTTTTAAAAAAGATAGCCAATTAAGAAAATTCAATTTTTTTTATTTGTTTCTCCCATCCCCATAACAAAATTTCTAGATATAATGTTATAAGAATTAAAACTGAATTACACTGTTTATAATTAAAATTCAAATAAATACTCAGATAACTGAACTCCTTGTTTTTGTTGTGTATATTACACCTAAAGAAGGTTGGAGAATGTGTGGAATGAAACACTTCATGAACAACAAAAAGGAGGAATTCATTTTTCTGAATAATGCTTTTTATGTTTAATTTTTTAAGCCTTTACTATTAAATGAACCATTTCAGAAAAAAAAACTGGTTTGGTTTGTTTTTTTTGTTTGATGACATATCAACCTTCATCGTTTATTTAATGCCAAAGCTATCCTTTAAGAAAAACTGTAATGGTATTATTCAATCCATAGCTTTTCATGCCTTTCCCAAGACTGAAAATAAATGTAATAGCAACGAGTTCAAACTTGCTTACTATAATGTCATAGTCTAACACATTAACCACAACACTATGAGGTTCCCCCCCCCAAAAAAAAATGAATATGCTACCTTAAGTGACTTAGAGTTGACTTATTCATATTCTATTTGTGATTAAAGTTGACAAGTCTGCAATGATATTTTTCATATTAAAATGGTTCAAATTGCAAAAAAAAGTTGAGGAGTGCCATACTAGGAAAAAACGGTTATTTTCAATTAAAAAAAAAAAAATCTTCATTACACTACGAGAGATAGAACCAAAGGCCAACCCTAATATCAGTAACAATAGCTGAAGGAATCCTATAATTTCTGGATGACTCGTCATAAGCTGCAAGTTTATATTGTATAAAAGATGAATATATCATCTCCCATATAAAAAAAAAATGGCAATGTCACATTCTACCTTTGGTAAATTAATTTCTACAAAACTATCTTAAAATTGAAGATGGCTAACAGCAAAAACTAAAACTTAATGAACTTTCCTTTCCAAAATATCCTGAAAATGTTCCAAGAATAACTTTTCTTGATTTTAAAAAGTAGTTGTTTATTTTTATGCAAATGAGACAAATTTTGATAATTTATCATTTATTACATGATTAACAAATGATGGTATTAAAAAAGATTTTCTTTTAATAAGAAAATCTTTTTTAATACCATTGGCAGTGAACTTAGAATACACAGTTATTGCCCCTTACAATATAAATTCAACAATGCAGGATTAAACAAAATTGACTTCTTCACATTACTTAGTATGTACAAGTTATCTACAAATCATGAAAGGCTTACATCTAAAATATCTCTTTATATCTATATACTATATTAGTGGTTCATAACCATCAAGCTGTAAGGATACTATGATTCATTGGTATATGAAACAAAACAAGTTAGCTACATCTTTCCACATTCCTTGTAATGCCCACTGATAAAATTATATTGATATTCTTTTATTTTTTTGATAAAATAAAAACAAATCCACTTTCAAGCATCTTAGTATTAAATTCATTACACATTTTGGGAAACAAAATTGAGTGTTTCAAGACTTATAGTTGTCTTATCACCTATATTCCACCTGGGATTAATATCACTGATGCTATTGTTTTTTAGGACCTTTTTTTATTTTAATCGTTAAATTATAATGTAAATGTATAGTTTTAAAAAATATACTAACATTTTTACATACATTTTTTGAAATTTAGTTGAATTTTTAATACTTTTAAAGTCTCCAAATTCTTTTTTGCATTTGAAATAATAATCAATAGCAACACTTTGATAATCCTAAGATAAAGGAATTTATCAAAAATCATTATCTGTTGAAGTTTTAACAATCATTTGTTAACCAGAAGGTATAATTCATCAATGTATGGAAGCCCCATTACATGAACTTTCATAGTTTGATTTGTATCCTTAAGAAAAAAAAACAGTATTGTATTTATGCATACAAATTATAATATTTCATTTTCCTAGTAAAAAATATGAAATATGAAAAAATATGAAAATTAAAAAAAAATAAAACAAATGAAATTTCTATGGATCTTAATCTTAAATTCATTAGATAAAGCTTTTTAGAAAATTGAGTGTGTTAGCTAATTATAAGTTGATAATATATTCTGGTTGTGATAAAAGTTGGCAAACTGCAAGAATATTATCATAAAATTGGTTGAAAGTGCTAAAAAAGTTGAGGACTGCTGGGCTATTTTCCTTGACCAATGTCAGTTCGAGGAGAGATACTTATCTCTTACATTTCCCTCTTCATCTGGAGTTGAAAGACATTTTGTAAAGGATCTTTGAAAATACCAACTATGGATCACTGTTTGACATGTCATCAGATCAATTTGAATCTGAAATTTTCACAGCATATGATAATCTACCTAGATGTAAAAGATTTTTAATAATAGAGTAATTCTCAATTGTTACCAATTCAAATAATTAGATCCAATATTCTTTAATTTTTTCCTTGTTCTAAAGGTGTAAGTAAAAAATTAGAACTGAAAGAAACTTTAGGCACCAATTCATATCATTACCTATTATCAATTCTTGACAATTTTTTTAAGTCATCTTATTTTTGTCATTTTCTTTTTTATCACAACACTCAATTCAACTTTCTATGGTCATTAAATACACAGCATGAATCAAAAATAAAGAATTAGTAGCCAACAAGATTTTAACTCATATCCACCATTTTTGAACATTTGTCTGACAGCGATAGTACCATATTATTTAAACTATAAAAGCCAACCAACAGATTATCATTCAAATTTAGTTGTACAGCAACATTTTTATTATTTTTGAATGTAAAATAACTTGTTTTTATTGTGTATATTACACGTGAATAAGGCTGAAAAATGGAATGAAACGTTTTAGAAACAACAAGGAATTCATTTTTCTGAATAATACTTTTGTGTTTAACTTTTTAGGTCTTTATCATTAAATAAACCCTTTCAGAAAAGAAATTGAGTGTGTTAGTTAATTATAAGTGACAGTTAATTTTTCACTTATATTCCAGTTGTGATTAAAGTTAGCAGAAGAATGCATGGAAGACTGAGTGAACTGCAGTCATATGATAAAAAGCAACAAAAATAAGATGAAAAGAAAACTCAATGAAAAGTTAATAGTGACATTACATTTTTCATTTTGTAGTTTTGTTTTTAGTATGTCCAATTTTACTGAAACTGGAAAAGAGAATAGTTTAAATGAATAAGAGAGAAATGTGAAAATGTTTTTAAAAGAAAATCGTCAACTTACAGGACTAGATGATTTAGGAATACAACTGACTCCCAGCTGACCAAAACTATTGGATCCCCACGTAAAAATTTGACCATCATCTGTAAATGTGAGGATAGTCTTTTAGATGATTAAAATTCAGAGATAGAAAAATAAGCTATCAAATTTGAAGTTGGTTGGTTGTTTGGGTTTTATGGCATATCAACCTTCATAGGTTATTTAATGCCAAATTCTGTTTTATATATATATATATATATATATATATATATATATATATATGTTTAACCAAAGATTTCTAAATGAATACTTTGTAGATAATATTTTAGATAAGCAGGATCTCATTTGTTTGCAGAGGATTAAATGATTTCAATTCATCATATTTTTTGGTACAATCCTGTCTCTATCAAGAAGAGAATGTTTTACATGGCACAATCAAAAAATTCAAAGACTGTCTCTGTTGTGAACAAACTAAATTCCCTTGAGTGATGCTCACATAGCAGGAAATTAGCCATGATTATCTTGAATCAACATGCCACATACTGTGACACTATAAGCTCTTCTGTCTCTGGGCACACATATTCAAGTACAATAATACATATGCTGGTAGGTGCTAACATGTCAGTATGAGGCATTTCATATATGTATATGCATGTGGGTATGAATGTGTGTGTGGTATAGGCATAGTATGTATGTATGTATGTATGTATGTATGTATGTACACGGATGTGTGCATATGGTAGTATCAAAAGGATAGCTGAACAAGTTAAAGAGATCAGCAGATTTTAATAGAGGATAAAATTCTGAAAAAAAAACCCCAGAAAAGCTTTCAAAGAAATTGCTCCACAACACCATAGATTTTAACAATCCATTGAATCATTGGAGTACAAGCAAAGAATCTTAGGGCAACACTACTGTTCACAGATTTCTTCAAAGCATTCGATTTCATACACAGAGGAAAGATAGAACAAATACTAATACATCACTCAATAAGTCCCGAGCCTGACATATAGATGGTGCCATTAATAAAAAATCTATATGATTTTTATAAAGTACTAATCTTCAAATGGCTCCTGTCAAAATTTGGGCCCAATCGGATTACTAGTTTATAAATTATAGTAATCTAAGTGAAGCTACTGCTGCAAATTTTCAAAACAATGGAAAAATCTGAATTTTGTGTGTTGATAAAGCATTGCTTTCTGATGGGAAAAATACTGTTTATTTGGACTCTGTTCCATCAGAAACTACAGTTAAGACGTGGTATGCTGACTTTAAACGCGGTCGTACAGACACAAATGATGCTGAACACTCAGGTCTCCCAAATTCAGCAGTTGTCCTAGAAAACAACAAAAAACTTTACAAACTTGTTTTGCCCGATCACAAATTGAAGTTGCGTGAGATAGCAGAGGAGTTGAAAATATCAGAAAGGAGTGAATTCACCATATTGCATGAACATTTGTCAATAAGAAAGCTGTGTTCAAAGTAGCTGCCATGTTTGCTCAAAGTCGTTCAAAAACAATGCGTCAACAATTAAGAGCATTGTTTGCAACTGTTTCAACGCAACAAAAAGGAGTTTTTGTGTAAATATGTGACAATGGCTGAAATATGGACCAACCACTTCACTCCAGTGTCAGACTGGCAGTCAGCTGAGTGGACAGCAGGAGGTGAAAGCCATCCAAAGCAACCAAAGACGCTAACATCCGCAGGCAAGGTTTTGGCCTCCGTATTTTGGGAGGTGCAAGGTATTTAGTTCATTGATTACCTTGATAAAAGAAGAACCATCAATAGTGAATATTATATAGCATTATTGATGCATTTGAAGGAAGAAATCTAAAAAAAACGGCCATAAATGAAGAAAAAAGGGCTCTTTCACTAAGAAAATGCACCATGTTACAAGTCAATCACAACGATGGTAAAACTACATGAATTGCACTTCAAATTGCTTTAGCACCCACCCTATTCTCCAGATCTGGCCCCCACCGATTACTGGCTGTTTGTAGACCTCATAAGAAAGCTCCAAAAAAAGAAATTTGGCTCCAATGAAGAAGTGATATTGGAAACTGAGTTTATTTTGAGGCCAAAGACAAATCATTCTACAAAAAAGGCATCGAATTGTTAGAGAAGCATTGGAATCAGTGTATCACCCTAGAAGGAGATGAATAAAGTCGAATTTTGCCTAAAAGTTGTTGTTTTATTAGTTAGGCCTGGGACTTATTGAGTGATGTGTTACTTGCATATGTTTTTCCCAAAGAAACTGTTACCGCAATGATAATGCTTTAGAAAAACACGAAACCAATAGTTTGCTCATTTGATAGAGATACCAACTTCTTTGACATCATCACTGGAGTCTTGCAAGATACACCAACATCTCATCTACTGAAAGTGATGTCAATATACACCTAGCAAAGGCATGCAATGCTATTGACAGGTGATCAATCAGATGGAAGTCTGATCTATTGGATAAAATTAAACAGGATTTCTTCCAAGCTGTAGTAGTGTCCCTACTACTACTACATGGATGCTAACATAACACAAAGAAAAAGCTAGATGGGAACTACAAAAGAATGCTGCCTTGAACAAATTCTGAAAGCAACACCCCACAAAACAGTAGCAGTACGGCCACTAGCCTCACATCTCAAGTAAGATGAACAAAACATGCAAGGGTACTGCTGGAGAAGCCAGAACAAAGTCATAAATGACGTTCTATGAACTCCTGCACATGGATATGCCAGTGAGGCCAACCAGCAAAGACTTACATCAGCTTAGTGAGGATACAAGATGCAGCTAGGAAGACCTGCCAGGAGCAATGGAAGATAGGGATAGATGGTGAGAGAGAGTCAGGGAACTCCATGCTGCCAGCATAACATGATGATGATGATGATGATGATGACTTAAAACTATTTGAGTGCAAATTATAACTATTAAGAGTAGTTACTTGAAGCTATGATTGTTTACTAAGGATTATCATTAGATATTTGAAAATATGTAACTTTCCTGAAAAGAAAAAAAAAAAAAGAAAAGAAAGCATGACTTAAGCATTAAATTCAACAAATGTTGACGTCATGAAACAAATGTTGACATGTAATGAAAACAACCAACCAATTTTTTTTAGGAAACAGTTTAATGAAGGTGAATCAATAATTATCAACACTTTTGTTATACAAGGTGTTTCTGAAAAATTGATATCATTTTATAATTTAATAACTTGACCAATTCTTGTTCAAATGATCTCAGATTTTAACAGCATCCATAGAAACAAGTCAAAATTCTATGTTTAATACTTTTCAGGTATAGAAATGCCATTCACTGCGAAAGAAAAGGTATTTAAACATTAAACATAGAATTTTGAATTGCTTCTACACTGTTAAAATTTAAGATCATTTGAACAAGAATTGGTCAGGTTAGATTACAAAAAGATATATATTTTTCAGAAACACCCAATACATCGCAAATGATATCAAATTTTTTTAAACACCCGGTATATTAATATTATATTAAAAGTGAAAATAATTGACTGTCATACATTTTTTTAAATAAAATCATCAAAAACTAAAATATCCAAATGTCTAAAAGAAAAAGAAAAAAAAAATCAAGATTCATTTAATATCAGATGATTTGTTTTACAGGAGAAAAAATATCAGTTGCCACTTCGCATTTGGGGGGGGTATTTCTGAAGGTCAGATTCCTTTTTGACAAAGCAAATTCAGATAAAATGTCTTTTCTCCATCTCCCATTAAAAAAAAATCAAGTCTTGTACATTTCAATTGACTTTTTTCAATTCATAGGAAAAAAGAGGGATAGGCTGATTTAAAAAAGATTGAACATGAAAATTCTCTCCCCATTGTTTTACTATATACTTGTTCTAAATATAGCAGTTGACGGACAACGAAACATATGCAACTTGGGTTTGGCAGTTACAAACACACAAAAATGAACAAAATAATAAACAAGCAGGTATTCTATAAACACTCATTTCAAAAGCCAGCCATTTTTATTTTAATTCTAGAAATGCAAAAATCTTGCAATAATCATTTATTAAGCTTAAGTTAGTTTGGCACAAATCCAGAAGTATGGGGCAAGCAGTGAGAATCAAACTTACTAACAATGGCTTGTGAAGCTATGCTCACTGACCATTACCAGGTGGGGTGACCAAGTTCTTTATATATATGAATGATGATTGCTACATCTTGTCAAGAGATGGCCATCTCTACAAAATACAACCACCTTGGTGGTGTAGTCATTATCGCCGTAGAAAATGAACACGGCGATACGAGTTCAAATCCTGGACGATACTGATTGCATTTCACATAGCACTAATACCCTTGGGAAAGGTATGAATCCAATTATTCTCCCTCCAACTATGGGTAAATAGTAGGACAGACTAGGTTCTTCAGCCTTGGTTAGGCAACTAGTCTAGGAGAAGGAAAACTCTGAATTCAAACCTGTTAAACTCCACTTAAAAATTGACCTTGTGTCATATCCTGCCCGAGCGGAGGGGTTGGTAAAT
The DNA here is from genome assembly GCA_963585895.1 of Sepioteuthis lessoniana. NCBI lineage: Eukaryota > Metazoa > Mollusca > Cephalopoda > Myopsida > Loliginidae > Sepioteuthis > Sepioteuthis lessoniana. The sequence goes on from OY757909.1 coordinate 28,334,934, forward strand.
AGTACCACCTTGTAAGTATTAATAGCTGTGGTACAAGTATGAATAAGATGACTAGCAGCTGCATTAACCATATCTATTAAGAGTCCTACACATGGGTCAAATAAATCTGTTTGAGATAGTGAAATATTTACTTGTTTAAATTCATTGTCAAAGTACACATTTTGTACCATATATAATTAAAGACCATAATTGTTAAACTAACTTTAGCATTAAATAACCCAATAAGGGTTGCCATACAGTAAAACCAACCATTGTGACTTTAACAGCAGCAACTGGGGCCAAAAATCAAAGACACGAGTCTCGTACTGATGAAGATGTATATCTTTATTTGCGCACGTGTTCAGCGTAAAAGACAAGTGTACACATTCTCCAACTATACATTCTCCAACATGAAAACTCTTTTTGCCTTGCTAGTGACCCACAAAGAAAAACGTCAGTCTCGCATGCTGGTCAATTTGAAAAAGACCGAATTCACGCCAGCCAGTGTTCAGGCCGGAAGTTCCTCTCGCACCTTCCACCTGGAAGCGACCGGTGTGGGAGGCAAAGTTCAATCTAAAAAACTATACCGGTTGAAATGCAAACTCTTACATTTACAGTGACCCTACAATATATACTGAGCTCTTTTAAGAGGCCAATATGGAGTAATAGGTCTAAGTTGGGCCATAGCAAATAAGTATAATGATTACAAAAGAATGGTACAATGAAAAAAATGTTTTTTTAATCATGAGCAAAACATCCTCTAGATGTTTTCTCAAATGTACATAGACAAATATAAAATTATTGAAGAAGAAAAAAAATACTATGAATTAATCTTCAACAAATATATTTGATATGCTTTCTATGGCACTTGTTCTAGGTGAAGTATTAACCTTCAGGGGCCTGTCACTCTGCCAGGCAACATCTGCCCTCTTAATGAGGTATAGGTTCTATTTATTGCCCAGTGCCTGAACTATCTGAAAGGAGATTACTGACGAACCCGAGCTATTTTTGGAAACTACCCTCATGTGAGGACCTTTGCAAAAAACATGATCTTATGTTGTATTCTGTCTTTAGCAGAGTAAAGTGGTAAATACTATACAACTGAATCCTGTTTTTACAACATACTCAGGTGTGTTAGATCCATTTTGGGATTAACAAATCTCTGGAAATAAATGGCTGTTTTTGTTAAGTTTTCTACATTTCCTGCCTTGGTCCTACTGACTAGATGATACAAGAGATACTTGCATCTCAATACAATTATGTATCATCACATTATATTACTGATCAACTTTGTTAATGAAACACACTAGTAGTATCATCATTGTATACCATATGTATGAAATTATGGATGACCAGTCAGTACACCTAGTAGGGGATACATTTGAGGAGTTATAGAAAATACCTTGGGCAGACGTTCATGTTTTTTATTACCTAAAAGCAATAAGAAATAAATGTGGTTTACTCATGGATTTAATTCATGGATTCAACTATATTTTATACTGCTCGGGGGATAGGCAAATAAATAGGTAATAAAATTTATGGAACCGACAAATGTCTTTTTTGCTTAAGAGTGATGTGTTTAATCATGGTTTTAATTAGTGGTTTCTTAAGGACTTATTATATTGGCAGAGAAAAGGTCTTTTTCAGTCTAAAAATATCAAAGATATATTCGATTTATAGATAGGACCTTAACAGTTACTACCACAGGGGTATTTACCCAAATCCCTGCCACAGGCAGTGTGTGACACAAGGTCAATTATTAAATGGTCTGAATTTAAAGTTTTCCTTCTCCTAGACTGGTCTAACCAAGGCTAAGGAACCCAGATTACCCAACTATTTACCCATAGCTGAGAAGAGAATGAAGTCATGCCTTTTCCAAGGGCATTAGCACAAAGTGAATGCAAACAGCCTTGTCCAGGATTTGAACTCGGATTACTGATTCCATTTCCAACAACAAAAACCATTACACTAAACCATATTGCAGATGGGTGCAATGAAAAAGATTCATTTCAATGACGAGCAAAACATCTTATAGATGTCTTCTCAAATGTACACTGACATATATATCATTGAAGAAAAAAAGAAAGAAAGAAAGAAAAAAAAAACAGTACAAGGAAGGAGTACTCTACACTCTATACTCAGGATATCCTTTTGGGTGAGGCCTTACCCCTCTGCAGAGAATGCAGCTGGTGTAATCTTAGCCCCACAAACAAGGCAGTGTTAAAATTTTAAAATTTCACAGTTACAAGTCATATAAATGTTTCTTATACAGAACACAATCCCTTTTTTAACTTAACAACAAAACTGTAAACAAAGGAAAAGGACACATGGTGCACTGGATAAGGAGTTTGGTTGGAAAGTGCTTCTGAGTGGAATCATCTAGAGGTTGCAGGTTCAATCCTAACAACAGGTAAGAATAACAAGGAACACTCACTATAACCTAACACTTGTACCCAGTCATGGTTAACAGAATTGGAACAGTCAACCCCTGTGATTCATTTAAAAGGTTCAATTCAGAATTCTGTGTGGACTCCTGAGATCAACATGAAGCACCTGAAGAAGGCTGAAAGACATATCGACCAAAACTTTGTGAGTATAACAACAAAGATGAGGTCAATAGTCCAAATATTCAAGTAATAACAAAGAAAAAGAAATGCATCACTTACCTGTGAGTGCCACTGAAAAATCCCAGCCACATGTGGCTTGTACAATTTTATGAGAACTGAAGAAAATTTCTGTAAAATTCAATTTCACATTTGTATTGCCACAACTTTCTCCTTTGTAATTAGAACCAGATGAATAAATATGGCCACTTTCTGGGAAGAAAAAAAAAATCAAGAAATAGTCAGCATAAAACCAAGAACAAAAAGAAGTGCTACAATGTTATTCTTCCCAAAAGGACATGGCATAAGACCTATTTAATATATCAAATCATGAACAAAAAATTCCCTTTTGAATAACAATGAACATCCATCTATGTAATTTTTGCTTTTATTATGACAAGAACACTATCATTGAAATATAAACTTTACCAAGTGAAAACAGTGTTTTAGTGAGAGGTTTGCAATAGGTGGAACTCTTTTATTTAGTGAGAGAAGAGAATACATCTTTTTTCTTTGAATGCATAAAAAATCTGGATTCACAAATTTATATTGATTGAATGTCACTCCACAAAAGCAATGAAAGTTATCTAGATAATGAAATATCTGATTTTAAATACTATAATTTTGATTATAGTGCTAACCAATAATGCTTTAAAAAAATCATTTGGAATCATATATAGACTACATTATATAATTAGTTATTTCAATTGTTAAAGTTTTTAATTATTTCAATGAAGCATAGATAAGTGTTCACTTATTTCAATGCTGATAAATACAGATAAATTGGTCAACACAATTTTTGGTACCAAGAAATAAAACACTTTTTTTTTAGCTAATTCAATGGTGCTGATTCCGAAAATAAACTTAGTTTTTCATGGTTAGTTACCATTTTTGCTGTATTGTAATTGCTCATTTTTGGAAGAAAAAAAAAGATCAATTTACAATCTTAGCTCACCACAAAATTTAGTTAATAAAGGTCATAGAAACGCATCAATTTTCAGGTAGGCCAACCAATTTATGTCAGCCACTTGAAATAAACTATTTTGATAAGAAAAAAGTATTTTTCAGTCAAAAAATTTTAAATAGATTTAATGAATTTTTCCAATTTATTGTTAAAATCCAAATTAACTGATAGACTTTATCTGTAATACATTTTAGTAAACCTAATAATTAAGGGGACATAAAAAAATGAAACTCTAAAATCTGTTTGATGTTCATAAATTTATCCCATCAATTTTTCCCCTTCACTATGGAAGGAAACTAAGCACATAGAAAACTTTTGTTTTCACAGTTGGAAAGAAACTCCAACTAAAGACATCCTAATTGAATGCACCGATTCCATTGTATATGATGAACATCATGAAAATGGTTTCACCATAACATCAGGAAACTCATTAAGGATGATGAATTTGTTAATTCAATGAATGACTTGGAATTATAAGCTTGGACATGGTTTGTTGATGTAGTGAAAAACTTCTTAAACAATTGCCAAGCCGAAAACTACAAGGAGTTAATGGAAAAGCTCTTGAAAAGGCTACAGGCCATAGCCGCTAATATGAGTATTAAGGTTCATTTTTCACATAGCCATCTAGATAAATTCTCAGATAATTGTGGTGATGTGAGCGATGAGCAAGGAGAATGATTCCATCAGAATATCAAAACAATGGAAGAGCACTACCAGGGACAATGGGACAAACAAATAATGGTTGAATACTGCTGGAGTATCAAAAGGGACTTAAATAACATTGAACATGACAGACAATCAAGAGAAAATTTTTACCATAGTTCTTGCAAAAATAGTATTTCTCAATAAGCAGAACAATATTTGTTGGTTTAAATACAAATTGAGAGGTTTCAACAATTTTACTTTGAGAAATATCGGCATCAGTCAATATCATATATACAGAAAAATAAAAAAAATGCTTTTTTCAAAAAATTTCTGTAGAACAAAAATGGTAGCTAACTAGGGAAAAGTAAGGTTATTTTCAGATTCAACGCCCTCAAATTAGCTAAATATATAAAAAAAAAAAAAAAAAAAAAAAAAGATGTTTGGTGCCTCGACACTATTTCAAAAATTTTTTTATACATCTAACTTTACTTTAATTCATGCTTATATATATAAATTATAAGAGAACTTGAAGAAAACTATAAGAAATTGGTACTTGTGTTTTTATGTGTAAAATTTAAGACAAATTAACACCTTTGTATCCTTAAACAAAGAGCCCCTATACACCCATCTTTTCACCTTTGAAAATTTTTTTTTTAATGTTCTGAATATTTTCAATCCTTCTTCAATAACATGGAAAAAAGAATTAGCCAAAAAATGATGAGTATATCAGAATTCAAATAATTTAGAATTTAATAGTTTTTTGTTCCCCCACCCCCAGTGTTTCTAGTTCAAAATTCACAAAGAAAAATTTCAAAGAAATTGATATGCATCTTTATACTTACTAGTGACCAAAAGAGAGTGTCCTCCACCACCAGTGATGAAAGCAATTTCTAAAGCTGGAACTGGACAGTTGGGTAACTCTGTAGGTAAGACCAGATCCTCATTATGTCCCTGGCTTAACTGACCATGGCTGTTAGCTCCCTGAAATAATAAATAAATACTTTAAGAACATACAAGTTGTGCAAAATTCAACTGAAAACTTGTTTAAAATGACATATCCCAATCTATCAGAAAACCAAGAGGCTGGGTTAGGTTGCCACATGACTAGCTTATATCAGTACATGGTTTTTCTCTCTTCTTGACTGATCAGCCAGTCATTAATATTTTAATGTAAATTTTTCCCAGAAAAAATAAAAACTTGTTTCTCATGACCCCAAGGGTCAGACACCAGCATTCCACTTTCCAGTTAACAAACTTAGCCAAGCAATAACTTTAACACTTCGCAAATTGAAACTTCACTACTTTTATTTTCTGAATTAGAATTCACCAGACATATTTTTTTTTAAATAAAATCTTGCCTCCTTTAAAACAAAAAAAACCCCAAAAAACAAAACATTAACACTTTTAAACTTATGGAAATTCTTACAGCATAAAATCTACAGCTCCTTAATATTTCCACAAAGGTTAACTGGCCCAAAGTATAATTCACTGGGTTTATTCCAATAAAGAATTCATGCTAAAATATTTCATTGCCAAAATTGTAAGTTTTAAAAATAATGGATATCACAAATCAAGATATTTTCCCAACCCCTCTGCCATGGGAAGGATGCAATACAAGATCATTTTTTTTAGGTGGAGTACAGCTGGTTTAAATTTAGTTTTCCTTCTCCAAATTAATTGTCTTACCAAGGCTCAAGAGCCCAGCCTGCTCTATAATTTACCCATAGCTGAAGAGAGAAGAGATAAATTTATGTCTTTCCCAATGGCATTAGCGTGAAAATGAAACATGGCTTTGTACAGGACTTGAACTTGGGTCCCTGTGTCTATTTCCTAAGATCAATAACCGTCATGCCATGTGCCTCCAAAATTAAGCTAACTGATAAAATTAGAATGTGAAAAATCATGCCTAAACTATGCTTAGTAATGCATACATTTATCATTAAAGATATGGGAAAAAATTTTGACTCAATATTTAATTTCAGATTACAGTGTTTGTCTTCTTATTCCAGATTAAGACCAAGTATAGTAAATATAGAAAAAGATGACCAAACACATTTTGGAAAAAGAAGAAAAAAAAAAAAGAATTATAATAGGGTATGGAAAAAGTTAAAAGTGGGAAAAAATATCAAGAGCAATTTCATTGGGGAAAAAAAAGGCTGAAATCCTTAAATGTTCAGAGACAAAGATAAAGAGACAATAATCAATTGCTGACCTGATTGATTTTAATGTCAATCAACCAGAAAGAAGTATTGATTGATTGATTGAAGCATGTCAACCTGTCTGGGGTTATTTTATACCTAAAGGTTATGTAATTGCATACATTGTACTAGCAATGCTCATGAAAAAATTTAAAATGGGATTTTGCTATAACTAATATAATATTAATAAACTATAGATTGATAGAAGATTTTGGTTTTTTAAATTATTAAAATCCATCAACTTTTTGAAATATAAGCACTTGAAGTTGAAAAAAACTACAAGAAAAAAAAGAGACCCTTTTTTCTTAAAAAATTTTTAAAACCAGGTATTGTTTTCATTGACAAATCAGATTTACAGCAAAAACTATATAAGATAAAACAATGAAATTTGGCATATATATGTAAAATTTGCTTGTGAATACCACAAAATCATTTAAAAAGACATACATGGTGCCTTCAATAAGTTTCCAGACTTTTTGGTAAAGGCATTTAAAATTGTAGTAGACTCTTGAAAATTCAGTATCTTATTGCTATATATCTTATGAGATGACTGGTCAATTTTTATGATTTCAGCTTCAAATGAACAACTACAGCAGCAATTGGAATACACCCTACTAAAGCCTGATTGTCACAGCTGGTGAATTTCAAAAATACAATCTGGATGTGAGGACACTTTAGAAGAACGATATGCAATAAAATTCTGTTTTAAACTTGGAAAAAATGCTAGAGAAATGTATGGAATGCTTCAGATTGCTTTTCAACCATCTTGCATGAATCGAGCATCAGTTTTTGAGTGGCATAAGAGATTCAAGGAAGGCAGGGAGTCTGTGAGGGATGATGAGAGATGTGGGAGGAGTAAGGAAGTCAGAACACCAGAGTTGATTGGCCAAAGAGTTAGGGTTACTATGTTGAGGTTTTAAGGGAGTTCAGCAAGAGATTCGGTCGGAAGAGGCCAGCACTCTTCAAATCGGGTCAGTGGCATTTCCACGAAGACAATGCACCAGTCCACAACTCCATCCTTGTCACAGACTATTTGACCCAGATGGGCATCAACACAGTTCCTCAGCCTCCCTATAGAACAGACCTTGTTCCCTGTGACTTTTGGTTATTCCCTAAGCTCAGAGGCTGTCGTTATGAGACAATTGAGGAGATGAAAGAGGCTGTGACAAAGGTCATTGACACGTTCACACAAGAGGACTTCCATGCAGCTTTCCAGAAGTTGTTGGAACAGTACAACAAGTGCATTGCAGCCGGAGGAGATTACTTGGAAGGGGACTAGAGTTTCATGTGTGTACTATCAATAAAAGTGCCCATACGAAAAAAGTCTGGAAACTTATTTAATGATCCTAGTAAATCATCACTTGAGTTCCTTATTCAAAAATAAATTAGATATCAGTGAAACTTGAATTAAAGAAAATTTCATTAACAGTTAAGTAACCATTATTTTAAAAAAAAACACCAAATTTTCTTTAATTCTAATATAAACTGTTAACCAAATTTTCTTCAATTCAGGTTTCACAAAGATATAATTTATTTTTGAAAAATTCTCAAATTAAATGTTATCCCTGACTTTTCAAAAATCCAATCCAAAAAAACTTTTACTTTGATGTAAAATCAAGTAACATTTTTTTTTCTTATAAAGAGTTTTGTTTTTTTTTTCCCACAAAAGAGACTGTTTATAATATCAAAGATTTATTTAGTTATTCTTTTAAAATTATAAAAAGCAATATTTCTTTCAGAAAGTAAAAGATTCAACCTTATAAATATAAATATAATAAATATCTACTTTGTTCCAATGAAAATTTTACATTAAAGCAGTTAGTGGTTTAAGAGAATCTCAGGTTTGCTGGTTTTTTTTAGGTAAACCTGTGTAGATGATGCCTGATTTTTACTGTGATTAACAACAAACAGCTGGATATAGATTTATTAAAAGATACATGAAAAATTAATAAAAATCTGTTTCAGATTTGCAATTGAGTGGAAGTTTTACAACAAAAGTTTACTATGCCACAGAAGCTGAACTTTGAGAATGACTTACAACAAAAGTAACTGAAACTATGGAAAATGACATTCTTTATTCTATTTTTCTGATAAATTTTATCAGATTCACATTACTGTAAGTTTTTGTAAATAAGCAAAATATACTAACAACCTCTCATGTAAATGAACTATATGCAAAAAAATGAATGTTTGAATATTCATTTTTTCTCCTGCATCATTGATAATTAAAAAAAAAAAAACACTATATTCATGTTTACATTTTTCATGTAGCTTGTAAAGTTTTTTGCATATGGTTATAAAACATCAAGTATTCCAATCTAATAGAAATAATTTGTAAACACATCTATTTAACCCATAGAAGAGACCCTAACAGATACTACCACTCCAGGTCAGAGTGAACCTGGGAGCAATGGCAATAAAAAAAGTACTTCACACTCCTCAGAATTACAGAACTAGAACCTCACCACTAGATGCAGTTAAGTGTCATACCTAGGACACTTTTTTGAGGGGTTCTTACTACCCTGCAGGGTATACAGTCAGCATATTCTAAGCCCCACTGAGAGGGTGATAGAAGAAAAAAGACAACTGAATAATACAAAAGAAAGTACTAGTTAAAAATCAATAATAATAATGCTTCAACTAAAATTCTTATTGCTTGAACATATGTATCTCACTGTAAACCAGAAAAAAATGGTTTTAAAGCCATACACTTAAAAATGCTTAGAGAATAAAGAAATTTCCAGTTAAATTTGTAATTGAATGATGATTTAGTGGAGTTTGCAGTTACACAGAATGTCATTTTTTTTAATGAAATTCATATTGTAAGGGAGATAATTAGGAAATGCTAATTAGAATTCTTCCCTTCTTTAATAGAAGCCTCAGTATCCTTATAGACAAATTAAGATAGAAACTCAAGGTGTCAATTTAGTTTAAAAATAAATTTTAAAATGCTATAAGAACTCCTAGTGTATAAAAATAACAACAGCAAAATGTGACACAAAGATTGAGAGACAGTATATATAGGTTTGAGTGAAGCTTTGGTAAACCAATGACTCTGGTAGCTTAATTGCTAAAACAACATCCCTATGTTGGAGCGGGGGAGGGGTCATTTATTATTGTTTCTGATCTGTGCTGTTCCAAACTGTTCTAGACATAACCTGAACAAATTACACACACACACACACACAAAATTGATTAAAAACATGAAAGAAAATACTCATCAAAATAAATGAGAAAAGCCAACATGAAACAAACAACATTCTATCACCCTTTCCTAGAGTCACAGCCTTTATCAACAACTTTTATTGCCAAAATCTCTTATGTAAAGGAAAAAAGTCAAAGTAAGAATCAATATGTTTTATTGCCTTTCAGAGATGTTGGGATATTTAAAATAAATACTTAATCCAAGAATAAACTTTATGGCTATGAATCAAAGTTACATCCTCATAAGTATAGTGAGAATAGAGGGGGAGGTGTATTTTTTCCTCTCCACAAGGACAGCATGTGACACAAAGGTTAATTTAATATGAGGAAGGTCTTTTTTTAAATTTGTTTTTTAAAGTTAACCTAGGTCAATGACATCTAGGTCTCCTTCAAAGTATTCCCCATTAGGACCTCACACTTCATCCCTTCTACTTTACAAAGTCTCAAAATTCTTCTTTTAGTATTGCTGTCAGCTGACTCATCATATGTTCCTTAATCCCATCCCCAGTTTGGAATCTTGTTTTCAATTGTTAGTTGATTAGTTGGTTTTACAGCATATCAACCATTCCTGTTTTTTTAATCCCTAAGTCAGTCTTTTTTCAAGCAAGTATCTAGTTTCATGTAACTATTCTTCTAAAGATACTTCCACTCTAGATCAGTGGACTTGAGAGTGATGACAGTGAAGGGGCAACTCCATATTCCCCCAAGCCCCAAAACTGGAGCCTCTTCCCCAGATTATTTTTTTTTTTATCGAAACCCTTCATCACAGGCAGGATATGACACAAGATCAATTTTCAAGCAGAGTAAAGCTGGTTAAAATTCAGAGCTTTCCTTCTCTTAGGTCAGCATACTAGTGTAATAGAGCAGTTGCCTAACCAAAGCTTAAGAACCCAGCCTGCCCTATTTTCCCAAGAATTAGCTAGAGATGGATTCATACCTTTCCTAAGGGCATTAGCCCAAAGTGAAATGCAATCAACCTTGTCTAGGATTTGAACTTGTGTTGCCAATTCCATTTCCTATGTCAACAGTTACACTAATTCCACCTCCTACAGAAAACTGAGTAACCTCATAAGAGAGTGTCTGTTCAAGCATGCATAGTAAGGTCCCCTTGGAATGGTTGCTAAATTATGCAACTGAGTTTTAATGATTTACAAAATAGCTGGATACTTTCTAAACTAACCTCATATGTTACAGCTTCAGTTAATAACACACATGAATTTCTCCTCATTTCTGGTACCATATAACACAGTAAAACCTGTCATTTTTACTTAAAAAAGAATTATTATCCCAAGAATGCTATTTAGGACCAGACAATATAGGTTGATGATCTATTATACCATATCATGTTTGTATTTACCCAACCGTTCCATACAACACAAGGTCAATTTTTAATCCGAGTACAATTGGTCTGAATTCAGAGTTTTCCTTCCAGTCCAGTTGCCATATCAAAATTAAAAGAACCCAGTCTGTTCTATTTACCCATAGCTGGAAAGAGAATAGTTGAATTCATACCTTTCCCTATGATGTTTGCACTTTGTGAAATGCAAACAGCCTTATCCAGAATTTGAACTCTGGTTACCGTAACCATTATGTTACGAGCAACTCCACGTAGGTAGCATCTAACACAGTCTCATGTTACTTGGAGAAGAGATGGACACTGCCATGTAGTTTTTATTAACCTGGGAAATCCCATTAAGGATCTGGCATGATACCTTTCAGATCTACTATGTTAGGAGACTCAAACACTTGGCCCATGTGCTATTTATTTATGGTCCATGGTGGAACCATTTTCATACCCAATATTTTTTCCTCCAACTTAGGTATTTAATAAAAAATTATTTCTATTTTATTTTTATTTAAATTGGAGTTAGGCTTTTTTTGTTTTTTTAACTAATTCATATACTCTCACTGTCACATACACATTCATCTTGATAAATAAAGACTTTTTCATAGCCTATTATCAGTATTACATTTAACTAATGGAATTTACTGATACCCATCTCTACCTTATTTCTAATCAAGAACATGAAAGCTATTTTGTGAATTTCAAACCTCCTGTATGAGGCCACAGGATAATTCTATTTGACTCCTAAAGTACAGGGGTGGAAGTAAAATATGGAATAATTTTAAAACGTTTTCTTTTTTAGTCTGATTAGCTCAATTTTTGAAAAAAAATGTGATAAATCTAAATTTTCATGATTAGCGCTATTATTCAACCACTTTTTCATTAAAATTCAGCCCAATATCAGTGAGCAAGAAAAGAAATGACAAAAAAATCTATGATTTACTTAACATTGAAACCAAGCCAAAAAAATTTCCAAAATAATTGGAGTTCCTTTATGGCCGCCATCAAGCCCAGACTTGAAACCCTTTGATAACACTATATAGTGCATTTAAAAAAACAAAACAAATGCAAATTCACATCCAAATATTGGTTCAATTAAAAGTGCTATTGAAGAGGAATGGAATAAAATGTCTGAAGAATTTATTTTGAAGGTGTGTTGGAAAAAAAAAAAATGAAAAAAATGGTGGCCATATTGAGTAAATTTACTATTTTGTGTCTATCTTATTTTGTTGGGTTTTTTTAAATTAAAATTAATCTTGTTTTATAACAGAGTTGTTTATTATTATACTAGAATATTCCTAATATTGCTTCCGCACCCAGTATAAAAAATAACTTGAACCACTGTCAGTTTAGAAATTACTCTTTCTTGCTTGTACCATATCAGTAAAATCTGTTATGTTACTTAAAGAGAACATGAGCATTGACGTAATTTTTATGATTCTGAGTAATGTCTTAAGGACTTAAGACAGAGTATTGAAACTGAAGCTGTATTTACCAAGAAAAAATGAACAATGAATGAAACATTAATTTTCTTCAAAATAGCTTCCTTTGTATTGAGCACACTTATTCCAGCAAGTTTTCCATTGGTTGAAGCACCTATGAAACTCCTGAAAGTTTAATAAAATAAAATCAAAATTTTAGAAAGCTGGGCCATTTTCATTAATTTAATTAAAACAAATTCTGTAGAAATTCTTGTACCTTTGTGAGGGGACACAAATTTAACAATTTGTGGGTGTGCTGTCAGAATAGCACCACTACTAATGACGCTAAAAAATAATCTTGGAGTTAAAAATAGTAAAAAACTTTTGCATTGGCAACATTTTTTTAATAAAAATCTTTACAACACAGTTTTGTTAGCCAAGATAGGTATGTAATCCAAATTGTATCTAAAAAGAAAGGTATTATTCTACATGTGTACCTGTTCAAGTTCACCAGGGAAAAAAATTTTCTAGGAATTATTTTTTGTGATTTGAACTAATTAAACCCTCTATCTCACCACAATTTTATTCATTTATTTTTTTTTTTTTTTAAATTGACATTTTATAAAGATGGAGTTCATTTTTACCTTCTATTTTAATTTCGAATGATCACCCATTTCCAGAAAAAGTACAAAAAAATTAAATAAATAAAAAAGAACCTCTACTCTATACCAACAGTAAAATAAAAAGAAATTAAAATAATTAAATAACTGCTAACTGTTCCGGAAATGGGTGATCATTCTACATTGAGTTAAAATGTGAAAGTGAACACCCTTATAAAATTTGTTTCTTTTCTTTTGGAAAAAAAATAAATAAATCGCACTGAGTTTGATGGTATGATTAATTCAAATCACAAAAAAAAAAAAAAAAAAAAAAAAAAAAAAACTTCAACAAGTGCACATGTATAATTTTCTCATTGGCTTAGTGGGTAGAGTTTTCACCAATGGTCCGGGAGACCTGGGTTCAATTCCAGGTTGTGTCATACCAAAGACTTTAAAAATGGTACTTGATACCTCCTTGCTTAACACTCAGCAATATGAAGTACATATCAAGGGTAAAGTGGAGTAATCCAGGGAAAGGAGTAGCGCCCTCCCCTACACCTTGGTGTAGTAGCTATTGAAAGCCCTTGACTAGTCACCAACTTTACTGCTTTTTATGTACGGATTATTAGACACACTAAAGTGTCACAACATACAGTTTGGAAAGCTGTGATGTATCATATCCAAATGATCTACTAGGATAACTTTATCTCTTAAAAAAAAAAAAAAAGGAGAAATCTGAACCACTGTCAGTTTAGAAATCACACTGTCGCTTGTACCATATAACCTAGTAAAATCTGTCCTATGTTTCTAAGAGGGAAACATTGACAATTAATCTCCATTATTCTGAGTAATGCCTTAAGGATCTAGGATAGAGCTTTCCAAACTTTTTGCATTAGTGACACTTTTTTTAAATAAAAATTTTTGCAATACATTAGTTTTGTTAGCCAGGCCAAGTATTTAATTCATATTAATTATCAATATAAAAATAAACAATTTAATGAAAAATTTAGTTAAAAATTAAATAAAGATTTAGTGTATAGATTATTAAACATAATAAAGTGTCACAACACACAGTTTTTAAAGCAGTTACCTACTACATCCCAATGATAGACAATTCTATTTGACTCCAAAAACATTATGAGGAACTTGAACCACTACAAATGGCAAATGAACAGAAAGATAGATTGTCTCACTGATAAATCTTTCAAGGACAAGGAGAGAGAGGCAGGCTCTTCTACTAAGAAAAGATAGCACTGAATAACCTAATCACAATTTAATCTCCATAACAAGCTAATTCTTATAATTTAGTGTTCATGCCTTTACCTAGGTATGAATACCAAACTATGATTATTCGGATTCAGTTGTGACTAATTAGACACAGTCACCACTATCCTCTTTTACTTTCCTTTAAAAAAGAAAAAAAAAAGGATTTTAATGGCATATCAACCTGTTTGGGGTATTTTATGCCTAAAGGTTAGAGGATTGCATATATTGTACATTTATATTTACATTTTTGTGTAGTTGTTTAAGTTTTTTGCACAGTTATATATCTCAGGTATTCCTAATACAAATAATTTACAAACAAATCAATTGGACCCATAGATGGATTCTACACCAAGTCAGATTGAACCCAGAAGTAAAATAAAGGGCCACTTCACATTCCCCAGAGCTCCAAAATTGGAGCCTCACCATTAGATAAAAATTTAGTGTCATACCCAGAACATACACACCAAAAAAGCAGAAGTTTGAAATAAATCCAGGGTACTAATATAAAGATTATCTTTTTTGTATCATCCAGGGCCATCCATTTGATATATTTATAGTATAAGGTAAGCAGCTGAAAATAAAAAATTTGTTCTCAATATATTCCTACTTGAAGATGACAAAAAATAAATAAAAATAAATCAGATATTACCAAATGAACTGTCCTTTACCAAAGAGAAAAGGGTTCAAGATCAAAATTATTTTAGTCCAGGGTGACCCAAAGGCTCCCTTTTCAATAGTAACTACACCAAAGTGTAGGGTAGGGCCCTACTCCATTCCCTGGATTGCTTCACTTTACCCTTGATCCTTGCCTTATAGTGCTGAGTGCTAAGGAAGGCGGCATCAAGTACCATTTTTTGAGTCTTTGATATGACTCGACCTGGGATTGAACCCTGGTATCCCGGACCATTGGCAAATACTCTAGTCATTAGGCCAATGGCCGGGTTATGGACAAAGTAAACAGTTGTCTAATGTCCTGTGTACAAAACATTCTTGGTTTGGTTTCTTTGTTTAATGGCATATCAACTCTTTTTAGGTTATTTAATGCCAAACCCATTCTCCTAGAAGAACAGTAGTGGTACTATTTAACCCATAGCTGGGCGGATAAGGGGGTTCATACCTTTCCCGAAAGTGAACGTAATAGCGTGACTGGAGTACGAACTCGCGTACTACGATTCCGCAGTCCATCGCTGTAACGATTACACCACGAGGACACCCCCTATACATTCTTGGAAAAAGATTCAAGCTTATGAGTATATTCACTATTTCAATTCAACAAGTGGCCTCTTTTCAATTTAACTTGATTTTTCACTTTTGATTAGTACAATAATTTGGTGGAACTTTTTTGTTAGTCCCTACCAATGATTCATAATTTAATCCACAGTAGCTTTTTTTTAAATTTTTTATTTAAAGATTGTTACATTTTTTGTTCGACGAGAAACTCAATTCGCGGCGTTAGTCCAGGATGAAATTTTAAAAGCAATTTGATGCTGAAAAGCAAAACATTTTCAACCATTATCCCAAACGCTTAATCTGATTAGTCTTTTTAGTTGGGTCCCAGATCAGTTAAACTTTCATATTTTTGCCGCTTTGCGAAATGAAGAAGCTAATGCTGTCCGGTGTTTTAAATAAGAAAAACTGAGCAGTAGAGCTGAGCATTGTTTGGTTCGTTAATTTTCTCAGCTATATTTTGTCGTGGTGGGTCTAATGAAAAAAGACCCACCATTTTGGGGGTCTTTTTCGATAGCAAAAAGAAAATGCAACTTATTTTCTTTCTTTCGGCTTCCGTACTTTAAAAATTTAAGGACGTTAGTTTTTGATGTGACTAACAATGAAGATTCGTGAAATCTTTTCAAATTCTTCACAAAACATTTTCAATAGGAAATAGATGAATTACATCAACTTTTATACCAAGAAACATCAGCAATGCAAGATTTTAGAGTTAAAAGTCGTACACTAAGTAAATACCACCAGTTGAAGTGTTCAACCTGTCACGAACATTTTTCCCTATATCTCACTGAAAAATTAAACATTGAAGTAGTTATAATTAACATTAAAATAGTTCACTATTTACACTGCTAGTAAGGAAGAAAACAACACACATGCAAAAAAAAAAAAAACTACTACTACTACCACCACGACCACTACTACTGATAGATTATACTTTAACTAAAAAGGATTTTTATAACAACAATTTTTTATTCTTTTAATTCAAAAATGACATTAAAGCATGAATTTAAAAAGATAATTTTATACAATAACTAGAATCATTAGATCATATTTGTACTTTCTTAACGTCAACAAAACCAACTACAAGTACTAAACATTACGTTGTAAATTAGCATTTAATTTACTTTTTTCTAATCTTAAAAATTAAAGATGTTTAAGTTTTTTAGCATAAGATTCATTTGAATAAACCTCACCAAGAAAATTTTGAGGAAACTAAAATGAATGAAAACAATGTATTAATTACATACAATACATAAAGGAATGCCATGTCCATGTGTTTACTACAAATGAATGTACGGGAAGAGAGAGTAGTAACATACCCACGAAAAGACTTTCATATCTTCACTTTTTAGTTATTCCAGGATGATCTTAGATATTTAAAAATAACTAAAAAAAAATCTTTTTCATTCCATGAACTAGAAAAAGCACTGACGATACAATACAAAATAACAAGAAACGAGTTGTTTGGAAACAAGCGAAGACTTAAAACAAGAATACGAAGTGGAAATACGGCCAACAGCCATTTTGGCTCGTCGCTTGGAATTAGCCAATCAGATCGCTTCTCATACCGGACAAGAAGAGGCTCTTACAGTAATCGGCTTTTCCTCCCTCTGTAAACAGCTTCTCAACCAAATACGTGAGGACTGCAAATCCACCGCAACTCAAAACAGACCGCCTTCCTTCTCAAGTACTCCGATACAACTGCAGCAACGTGATATTTACACATTTTTTTTTAAAATAAAAGTCTGCTTTCCTATCCTGCCCACATCTAAGTGCGGGGAATTTTATTTTATTTTTCTACTTCTGCTGCGTAGCAGTTGGCACGTATCTGGAAAAAGAAAATCTGCTTTTGACACCTCCTTAAAATGTCAAGGGGTGGGGTTTTCTTCCCGACTTCGCGCGAAAAAAACTTTAACTTTGATTAAAAGGATGCTACTTTTCATTTTTCTTTCATTAAAAAAAAAAAAAAAATGATACTAAAGTATTGGAAAACCCGTGTAGAAAAGGTTGGATTTTCTACATTAAAGAATATAGTATTTAGTTTTTAGAATTTTCCTCATACTTTTATATCGCTTTATTTTTACATTTATTCTCGCAAAAACACGCAGAATCATAGAAATAATTTTTTTAACTTATGACTAAAAAATTTATAGAATCGTTTTCAAAGTTAAATTCACTACTATAATACCACTAACATTAACAAAGAAACATTGTTTCAATCAGAATCAAGAGTTTAAATTTATTTATTTTTAATAAGAGGAATGTGTATGTATGTAAGAACGTTTCCTATACGTGCAGAAATTTGGTGTTTGAAGTTAGCTGGAAGGCTGTGTGAACAAATCACGATTTGATGCCCTAACATGCTTTTGAACGGTAATAAGTTTAATTTAAATAAAAAGTTGATATTGATTTTATATCTTTATACAGCTACCAAAGAATTGTGCGCTCTGAATTTAATTTGAAATTGTTTCTATTGAATGAACTGCAGTTGGCCACCATCAACTCTAGTACCTTAGCCATCAGCCGATTCAAGTTTCACTTCGTGGACAGTTGCATGAAAATGCCTAACATTATGAAGGAACTAATGTTAAAACAGTTGAAATTACATCAATGCATATAATTGCATTACTGGGTGGGTAGAAGAAAAATTTGAATTATTGCTAATGGAAGAGATTTCGAAACAGAAACGTATATAAACACACACACACACACACACACACACATTCGGGGTCTTTCACGATTATTTAAACAAGTGACAGGGCCTCTGAAATCTTCCCGAATAACTTTATTCTTTTAATCTTTTCATGTTATTGCTGGGAAATAGTTAACATTTTGATATATTCAACCAAATATTGTGAAATCATACCTTGGATGATGGAGTAGAAAATATTTTGTGTTAAGACATATTACGAAATTAAGTCTTTCAAGATTGTTCAAGCAAGACACATTTCCAAACGGGAGTCAGATTTTCAAGTCAGTCAAGAACTTTGAAGTTCATGGCACTTGTGAAGATAATAGCGCAACAGGTTTCCCACCATCTTGACCTCCGATAACAATCTGAACACCCAAGAATGTTACAAGAGTCAGTTGGTCAGAGTCCGTTCAGATCTTTGCAATGACGAACAGATCTTTGCAATGACGAACAGATCTTTGTAATGACGTTGTTCGGCATATTCTGATTAATGGACTTTATCCCTAACGGATCCACATTAAACACTATCTGACTCATGCTGATATGGGAAATAAGGTAGCCATATGCCAGCAGTTTTTGCATCAGACCGACGATAACGAGAAATTCTTGAATGATATCTCGGTTTCGAATAAAGCCCACTTCTTCTTGGATGGTCGTGTTAACTTTAAGAACTGAGTATTTGGAGGAAGCGAGAACCCTCGCAGAGTTATTCGACACCGTCTGCAATCAAAAAAGTGCATGTCACCACCATGAAGCATTGTACTATTGGACCATTTTTCTTTTAAGATGATCTGGGTAACGCAGTGACAATAACAAAAGAGCATTATATTCCAGTGCTTGAGCAGTTCTAGGGAGAACTCAAGGAGCGTGAGGACATTGATGAGAAAGAAACAGTGGTTCCAGTAGAATAATGCTCCTCCTCATACCACTAATGTTACCATGACATGGCCCCGCGAAAAGTTTGGTGAGTGTTTTATCAGTTACAAAGCTGAAGTGAAATGGGCACTTCACTTGTGTGACTTGAACCCCCCACCCCACATTTCTTCCTCTGGGTGTTACTCCAGGACACCACCTACCTAGGCAACCCTCGCACCATCGCTGCATTGAAGGCAGCCATCTCTGAGAAAGAATCAAGCTATTACCCCGTAGGAATATGTACACGTTACCAATAACTTTGCACCTCGCATTCAACAGTGACTTCAACTGAACAGCAGACATCTGGAGCATGTACTCCGGGGATCCTCTTGACATTTTTGATTTATGTTCGATGCTAAATAGTTGCAAATCCTTAAACATTATCTTTTTACCTTTCAATAAATATAATTTAAGGAGGTGCCCATGGTGTAATGGTTATCGTCGTAGGAAATGGACACGGCGACACGAGTTCAAATCCTGGACGAGATTGATTGCATTTCACATCGCACTAATACCCTTGGGAAAGTTATGAATCCAATTATTCTTCCTCCAGCTATGGGTAAATAGTAGAACAGACTAGGTTCTTCAGCCTTGGTGAGGCAACTAGTCTAAGAGAAGGAAAACTCTGAATTCAAACCTGTTAAACTCTGCTTAAAAATTGACCTTGTGTCATATCCCGCCCGAGCGGAGGGGTTGGTAAATATGATATGATAAATATAATTTTCATTACTCTATTATTTAGGAACTTAGATTTGTGCCCGATCATTTTGTTTCAAAAACTGTGAAACACATTGTAATAAAGATGTAAAGTTTCGCACTTCTATAATGCTCAACACGAGGTCATTACTTATGATTTGTAAACTAGTTCAACAGTTTTAGTCACTTATGACTATTTCCATTTTTTTTTATATCTTTTTAATAAGAATAACTGAATGAATAAATAAAATAAAAACAGAGTTGCTTAAACTTGTTAAAAAAATTATTATTAAATGTTTAGTTGAAATAACTCCAAGACTCATGTGTGACAACGTACGTGTTTTATTGCTGCCATCTTTTTCTGATTGTACCCCAGTAAAAAGGCCCCTTAAGGCATTACCAATATTAGGCCGCTTATGTATATAAGTCGACCAACATCAAAGTTCTGAAATGAAAAGTTAACGGAGAATAGAAAATATTGAATGTTAACCCATTAACTAGCAAGTGAACGGGTGTCAAATGCAAAAGACATTCTGAATGAAAAATACCCAGCATCTTTTGTATGACAGATTTTAACAAACAATACGATGTTTCAAATTAGGAATAACGCATTGGTAGTTTCATTGAAAACAGATGTAGCAAACAACTTTACCGCAGATTTTTTTTAATCAGTGCGTGAAAGTGGGGATATTCGGGATCGGTAAGAGGTTGAAGAAACGATTTGCGTAAAAGTTTTGTGGCTGAAAATTCATGTCCGTTTCTTCTGGGGAGAAGATGAAATTCTTTATCGATAATTAAGTGGTAATGTTTTTCTGTGCAAATTGAGGACAAAGCATTTTAGATGTCACGTTTCTAGGTGTTGTATTGGCTACTGATTGAATGAGAATGTTTTGACGGGAATTAGAGGGATAATTTTGAAAAGCGCTATAAATAAGTTTTTTTAGTTTTTAGATTACATGTTATGTCTTGTTTTTTGTGATTGGTCATGATCTCTACTCCTATCTCTCATAATTTTAAATTCTTTGTAACGAAATGCTTTATTGGTGGTGAGGAAGACATTTCAGTCGCGTACCCACTTACCAAGGACCAATATAAGCATTAGTGTATCCATGATATACTAATACTGAACACAATGAAAGTAGAGACAAAATAAACTAATTTGTACATACCAAGAACATTTAATAGTCTATATACACTATATACCTACAAGTAGTATAAAAAGGAAAGAATACACAAACTTGTTCTAACAGCTAAAACTATACAAATATTGTTCCATGAATAAGCAGTATATAGAAGGGGCACAAAATAGAAAAGGGTTTATTAGGTAAGGGTGGGTAAGATAGCCATATAGCTTTACCGTTCCCTGGTGGAGGCCAGAGACAACGTTTCTACTATTTAAATACTAAAGGCGTAAAAGAGCACAACGTGGGATTTTTGGAACTGTCATGTGACCCTCTTGGTGATCTTACAAAAATCACGTTATAATTTTATGTACTAGACGAACCGTTTTTATGTAATGGCTTCCTCTTCCAACCTATTGGATGTTACAAACAGTTAAGGGAATTGATTGACAGTTGCCTGATCAGAATTCAATTCCTAGCAGTTCCAACTGTGAGAAAGGCACGAACACTCATTTCATTGGCTGTGGACAGTCACATGTGAAATAAGAAAGAGTTTAAAAACATAAAGAATTACGTTTTAGATGCTAAAGGAAATTGACGTATATTTGGAGAGTAAAACGAGACCGCCTACTCCAATGAGGATAGGCTGCGATTTATAAAAGAATAAATCTTTCCTTCATCGACTGAACATAAATTACTTTAGCCGTATGTGACCATTTTTAGCGAGTAAGAAGTTTGTTATTGTTAGCGAGGAAGAGTGTAACGTATGTGTGTTTACGCTGTGTTGTTTCCTCGCTAAGTGTTGTTAGTAGTCCCCTCGCTAAGTTTTAAGGGTAAATAAAGGTAGAACGATGACGATGTAAGATGGTGATAGTCGAAAGATGTTTTTAGAAATAAGTTTTATTTTGCAGCATGGAATATTGGGTTTGCTTTTGGTGCTGCAAGACTCGTAGAGAGGTTGTGTTTTTGAGACGAAATTGAGTTATGAGAAGTTGAGAAGGTTGAGATGGCAGCGTGTGTCGTCGGACGTGTGAGGGATTGAACTTTAGAGTCACCATGTAGTTTCGTGTGTCTGGTATTTTTGGGGAGGAGAGTATGCGTTGTCTCCATTGAAGTGGCCCAGAGGTGAATTGATAGCTAGTGTGTCGAGAGCGGAATAAAAGCATCGCGTTGACATAGCCAATTTTGGGGTGACATGAAGCTGTGCCTGTGCGAGGCATGGAATATATCTAATTTATATTCAACTGGGATTCCTTGAAAGGAATCCATAAATTAGATGGGTTCCCTCGTGTGTCCATGCTGCTGCTGCTGCTATTCTAGAGCCGCAGTGAGACGTCTGCACTAGGCGGCGTTGTCCAACCAAAGAGAGTGGAGTTGCTATTGAAGAACGACCAGTGTGACGTCTGCACTGGACGGCGTTCTCCAGCCCAAAAGACTGGGTTTGGCAGCTTACCCAATTTGCTACCTGGAAAAGAAAGGTCCGGGCTGAATAGGATAGGTCATCCTGATTGGGTGAAATTAAGTGTCGAATTAAATTGCGCGCCAAACCAAAATACGAAATTTCCCTTCCACTACATTACCTCTCATCTTATAAGACTGGTTCAAAATGAACCAGAAACCTTCGAAATAAAAATGAGTGGGAATTTGTAACAACGTCTTTGTTTGTTCTTTTAAGACTGAGATGAAATGACAACCCCATCACTTTTACATCATCCACCACTGTTCACCTCGTTCGTCACCATAATTTTTTAAACCACCAACAACGTAATACCGTGAACCCGTTGAGTTCTCATTGTAACAGTTATCCCTGACAGTATTGGTGCTTCTATTTAGGAAGAAGTGAAAGTTGGTTGGTTGCTTGGGTTTTATGGCATATCAACCTTTGTAGGTTATTTAATGCCAAATCCATTTTTATGAAAATAGTTCTATTTCAAACAATTCAGTTTAGCATAAGTACGCAATTTAAAAGTAAGTACAGTTTAATTATCAAAAACATTTCTATTTCAAGCTATTCAGTTTAGTCAAGCAGTTATAATTCAGTTTAGTATAAGTACATATTTTGTTTACATACAGTTAAATGTCAAAACAGTTCTATATTAAACAATTCAGTTGAGTGTAAGTACAGTTTCAATGTCAAAAAACAGTTCCATTTCAAATAATTCAGTTTAGCATAAGCACGCAGTTTAAATATAAGTACAGTTTAATTGTCAAAAACAGTTTTATTTCAAGCTATTCAGTTTAGTCAAACAATTCAGTTTAGCATAAGTATGCCGTTAGTTCTATTTAACCCATAGATAGGGCCCTATCAGGTGCTACCACGCCGGGCCAGAGTGGACCTGGGAGCAATGGTAATGAAGGGGTGCTCCGCATTCCCCAAAGCTCCAGCATTACTGGACCCTCACCATCAGATTGTTTAGTGTCATATCCAGGACACTCGTTTGGGGGGGTTTTACCCCTCTGCAGAGGTGCAGTCAGTGTATTCTACAGCCCCAGCCGACTGAGTTAAATGTCAAACAGTTTTATTTCAGATAATTCAGTTTAGCATAGGTACACAGTTTAAATGTCAAACCATTTCTATTTCGAGCAATTCAGTTTAGCATAAGTACGCAGTTTAAATGACAAAACAGTTCTATTTTAAACAATTAAATTTAGCATAAATACGCAGTTTAAATACAAAAATCAGTATTGTGAAGAAAGCACGGTTTAGTTCTATTTAACCCATAGATAAGACCTTTGTCAGGTCCTACCACTTTGGGTCTGAGTGGACCTGGGAGCAATGGCAATAAAGGAGTGCTCCGCATTCCCCAAAGCTCCAGCATTACTGGAACCTCACCATTAGATTGTTTAGTGTCATATCCAGAACACTTGTTGGGGAGGGTGTCTTACCCCTCTGCAGAGGTCCAGTCAGTGTATTCTACAGCCCCAGCCGACTAGGCAAAGAAGTGAAAGATTCTACTAAGCATTTCACAGTTGTCTCTGTTATATCGAGAACTTGGATGATTAAAAAATGGCGTTCACTATGTATGCAGACCCTACAAAACTATCCTTCACTTGCAAATTGGACAAGAAATTGCCTTATTCTCTTCGAGCATTCTAAGCGTATTGCTTTTATAAAAATATTCACGATATTCTCCGGTATGATAATTATCGTCGTAGGAAATGGAACCGGCATCCCGACTTCAAATCCTGGATGTGGCTATTTGCATTTCACTTCGAACTAATGCCCTTGGGAAAGACATGAATCCATCTGTTCTCTTTCACCCCACCCCCAGCTATGGGTAAATAGTTGAGCAGACTGGGTTCTTTAGCCTTAGTAAAACAATTAGCCTAGAGGAAGGAAAAATCTTAATTCAAACCAGCTGCTTTACGAAAATATATCTGGTTTTTCAGCCTTTTGTAACCCGAAACCAATAAGTAACTTAAGCCTGTTAAACGAGGATCTCTTACCCTAAACATTGAGAGGCGCGTGTAACATAGCAGTGATCGTTTGAAGAAATGGACTTAGCAACCCGATTTTAAAATCTCGACGAAGCTGTTTGCGTTCGCGATAAAGCTATTGAGAAAGGCATAAATCTATCTCTCTCTTCCTTCAGCTACGAGTAAATAGTAGGACAGTCTAAATGGCTTCGACCCTTCCTCTGATCTCAAGTTTCCCCAGTCTCTTTTCCAGGCATTTCTTAACCGTTCCAAGACACCAACTACAATTGGTATCATCATAACTTTCTTGTTCCAGTTTTGTTTTGTTTTGTTTTTTAGGGGTAGGGGGTATTATTTATGCTTCTCATCAAAAAAGCGTCCTTAGCTTCAGTCTGTGGTGACTGCCGATTAGCTGAAAAAGGCTTAATTCCTTGTCACGAGATTGCTCGCTGCAACACTCTTATCACTTATTCCAGCGAGTCCTCCATTTGTCAAAAAACCTCTGAAATTTTTCCTTTGACGAGCTATTGTATCTTTTAACAATATCCATCTCTAAATCTCACCATTGAGAGGAATTTTCACTTTAGAAAATAAGAAAACGTCGCTTGGAAGCTGTTTGATAAGTGTGAGTGGAAGATGCCGCAGTTGCACAATTCTGTGTCTCGCCAAAAATATATTGTTAAAAAAGGTATTGAAATCGAATATATATATATATATATATATATATATATATATATATATATATATATAACTCAGGGCGGTTTTTAATTTTTTTTCACTCTCCTCTCCCCTGGTCTTGCTATCATTCTCATTTTCACCCCTCTTTTGATTAATCTACATTGTTTTTAAACGACTCCTGATGGCTGTTGCTTGACAAATGTCAGCTGAAAGGGCCCTTGCGATTTCAATAGATTCCATATGTTGTAATCTCCCAATTTTGCATATGTCTCTTCGTATTTGCCTGTTTAAATTGTATGTACCAATAATATATATATATATATATATATATATATATATATATATATATATATATATATATATATTAAAATTGGCTCTGACTTATTGTCTAGACGTTCAAATTGCTGACATAAATACCTAGCTATATAAGTTACTTAGCTGTACGCAAGTCTTCATTTAAATTTGGAATTTAAAAAATAGAGATTTAGTCATGATACCTGTTGATCACATCTCGTATATGTATGTATGTATGTAACCCAGCAAAAATGGCACATCATAGCGATATATCTATTAGATCAATGCACTTAAGATACTCTTAGAGAATAAAGCAATTTCTAGTCTAATTCATGACTGAATGGTAATTTTGTGAGTTCTATAATCGTGCTGAATGACATTTTTAATTCTCGATATACTGGAGATAACAGTGACGGTACGTCTCAACTCTACTATTTGTCTGATCCCACGCTGTGTTTATTGTACACAGCCCGAGGTGATGTCACAAAAGACAAAGAAGAAAAAAGAGAAGTTAAACTCATAGTTTGAAGGATTGGACTCGCTCACATGTGGAGATGTGTGTATGTCCCCTTGGACCCTACTTTGGCTCTGTCCTCCCCTCATGCATCCGGCTCGAACTATACCTTGCCAGATCCTCTCATATCACCCCAGCTTTAGGGGAGCCAGCAGATTCTAAGTGCATCTCTCCAGTCACTTTCTTTTACTAACTCGCTCCGACGGGTTCTTCAACTAACTAACCCAGACGGATTCCACTGACCAACTGACTCTTTGCACTCCGGGCTTCAGGAAGTGCTTGGTCATTTCCTGTTTCTTTGTTTCCTTTTCCTGCGTGTTGTTTAGCCCCACGCTTATTCAAGGTTGTATTTTTTTACATACCGCATAGATACATCTACACACATATATACATATACATATGTACCCACACCCGCTCACACGTCCACCGTGACTCAAACACGCACACGTCTAACTTAATACTACCATGCCAAAGATCCATAGTGTCACACAACTATCAAATGTTAACTAGAATCCTTCCCTTTTTCCGGAAGAGAAGAATCAGTATCACCATGGACTAGTAATTGTTAAACATTTCGATATTTTAATCACATCTGTGAAAAAAGCTATTCTTTATAAATGATTTCTGTAAAAAAAACAAACTGATATAACACATACAAGAGTGATCGCAAAGTGTTGTTCCCAAAAAGACAAGAATAGTCATTCCCCGCTCTTCTCTCTGATCTAATATTACTCCACTCAAAATCAGTATTAAGATTGTCTCCTTATTGGTCGATAATAAACATTCTTGAAACTATGTCGTTATTGAAACTCCACAATAATAAAACTCGTGTAATTTATCAACAGGGATTTACTCAAAGATTTGGTCTTCGTTTAAAGACAGAGTTATCATTCATTAAAATCAAGGATCCTCCAGTTAGTCGATATCAACCCCTGGAGGTCGATAGGACAATTCAAGAATCAGTAGACGCAGAAGATTCGAAAACTGACAGTAAGAAATCCGAATAAATTGATTTTTCTACCAAATAACAGCAAACAATTTCTCCTCTGCGTATTTATCTAAATTTCATGTGATATATTTATTTATCATCGTGAAGTTCTACTTATTTTGTTGAAGTTGAACTTTTATATTAAATTCTAGAACCTTCAGTATTTTATACATTTCTCATAGCTTTCATAAAAAGCATGACACTTTTTTTTCCTTTTTGCATCACTATATTTCAAGAGTTATATTCAAAGGAGGAATGGATACAAAAACAATGTCTCGCAGGATTTGGTAGGTTTAGACTGTTTTGGTTTAGTTTTACAGCATATCAACCCTTATTGATTTATTTAATGCCGAAGTTAGTTTTACAAGGAGTTATTTGGTTTCAAGCAACTAATAATTATATCTAATAATTTATACACAATTATGTATAGTATCTAGTATTTCTAATACCTATATTTCACACACAATTATATGGTTCTAAGTAACTATTCCTTTTTAATAATAATCATTTGTTTACACTCAGTTATATAGTTTCAAGTATTCTTAACACCAATAATTTACAAGCAACAAAATAATTCCAAGTAACCTACAGTAATAATCCTTGGGAAACAATTATAACTTGAACTAACTATTCTTAATAGAAATAAGTTGCTGTTATTTCTATCTAATATCAATAATTTTCAAATACAGGGTGACCCCCCACAAAAAAAAACAGAACCCATAAACCTTTTTATTACTTCTACAAAAATAAAGCAAAATAATTCTAATTTTGTACACTCGAACTTCTATCTGCGCATGATTATGCCCAAAAGTTTCAATAATCTTGGATGCTTTGCACAAAAGTTATGGTCTCTCCAGAACATGTTCCAAATGACCTCCTCGGCGTTGGAGACAGACTAGCAACCATTGGGCAAAATTGTCAATCACTCGCATGCACTCCTCTTTGGGGATTTCCCTGATTTTTGCAACAATTGTAGCCTTGAGCTCACCAATTGTTTGAGGATTGTTCTGATACACATGGTCCTTCAGATATCCTCTCAGATAAAAATCAGGGGGGGTCCAAGTCCGGTGAATAAGATGCCCACTCGATGTCACACTTCTTGCTGATCAGCTTTTCCTGAAATCGCTCTCTCAGCCAGTCAAGAGTGTGATTTGATGTGTTGGGGGTCGCCCCATCTTGCTGGAACCACTGGTCATTTCGATCAGTCCCTCTGTGACGTCCGAGTGATGCCCAGAACTTCCTCAGCACTGCCACATAACGTTCCTTATTCACCGTTTGAGCCCTCTCATTTTCGTCTTCAAACCAATACGGACCGATTATGCCATGTTTGGAAATGGCTACCCATGCCGTGCACTTTACTGAGGGAAACAGTCTCTGTAAGACTTCCTCCGGAGGTGCTGTACCCCAGTAAACATTATTTTTGCTATTGACATGTTCTGACAGCAGACAGTGCGCTTCGTCAGAGAACCAAACATGATCCAAAAAGTCTGGATTGTCTTTGATTGTGTCACAAAACCATTCACACATTGCAACACGTTTTGCCATGTCAGCCTCAGTGGGCTTTTGCTTTATTTGGATCTGGTAAGGATACAAATAAAGATCTGATTTGAGAACACGCCTCAAAGACTCTCGAAGAGATCCCCAGTTCTTGACTACGCCGTCG
Organism: Sepioteuthis lessoniana; assembly: GCA_963585895.1. Taxonomy (NCBI): domain Eukaryota; kingdom Metazoa; phylum Mollusca; class Cephalopoda; order Myopsida; family Loliginidae; genus Sepioteuthis; species Sepioteuthis lessoniana. Next base: position 28,363,363 of record OY757909.1, read on the forward strand.
AAGCGATTTCTTTGGACTGACTTCCGTACTTCATTGATGTTTCTTTCTGTCCTAGCACTCACCCTCCGACCGGGATGAGTCTCCGTGATGCCTTGAGAATTAAAATTTTGCACAGTACCATGCTCTCTAAACTTCTTAACCCAGTCAAAAATTCTGCTTTTTGATGGAGCATTTCGACACCGAAACTCACTCCGAAAATTTGCTTGCACGACCGTGTGTGATTTGTTGGCAAAATAGGCTTCCACACAAAATGTCTTTTCCTTGGTAGACCAGGACGTTGGTGAATACTATGGTCCCAATTTTTCATGCACAGAATCTACTTCATATCCCGAAAAAAAAGAGAAAAGGCTAGAATTAAATTTATTGAATTTCAGTCAAAAATATATGGGTTCTGTTTTTTTTTGGGGGGGGGTAACCCTGAGATCTATTTGGCTCATAAATAAGACCCTAACAGTTACACCACTGCGAGTCATAGTGGACCTGGGAGGGTTCACTACATACTTCCCAAAGTTCCAGGACTGATACCTCATCACCAGATTCAGTTTAGCATCATATCCAGGACACAGCTCATTCAATAAAACACTACTATGATCAATGTGTAATATACCAGGTAGTATTATGTATGAATTTAATAGAGTTTACTAAGGTTTCCTTAAGGTTCTGGACTGCGAAATCGTAGTAAACAATTTCGAATTCTAATCGCACTATAACGTTGACTTTCAAACTAATACCTTTGGGAAAGGTACGAATCTCCGTATCTCCCTGATTATGGATTAAACAGTATCACTACTGTTCTTCTACAAGGATGTCTTTGACATCAAATAACCCACGAATGTTGATATGCCATTAAACAAAGAAATCAAACCAAGCCTCCTTACTCTGGTACACTGGTATCTAATTTCTTATAGTACCTGCTTTTCCTAAATGGTCATTCATTCAAGTTCTCAACAGGCTTATCGTTGCTTAACTTCGATCATCTAGCGGAAACCGGTACTTTACATATGATTTGGTCGTAGCTCCTGAAGTTTTCTACTTGGTGTAAAATCAGTAAACCTGTTAGAGTCCTATCTATGAGTCAAATTGAAATGTTCAATTTTTTACTCGTTATTATAATTGATATCTAATAGAATTATTAGTGTTAAATTACAATACTTGAAACCAATTAACAGTGTGCAAAAAAGAATTAATATTAAATAGAATATTAGAGCTGGATAACAAAACTTGAAATCATTTAATTATGTACAAATAGAACTATTAGTGCAAGATAGCAATACTTGAAACCATTTGATTGTGTGTGTTGGGGAACTAAACATAGTGGTCTCGCTTTTTAGGAGTTATGGGCGGAGCTTGCAAAAATCACGTGACCGTTGGTCATTTGACATTTCAAGAGGCGAGTTCAATCTCTTTTTGGTAGCAGACACCAGTCGGAAAGGACAACTTGTCTTTCGTCCCCAATTTTCGAGCCTCACACGTGGGCAAATTATTCTATGTGAACCATTTCACTGTATCAGAAAAAAATGTAAGTTTTTAACCGCTGCGATCAGCACTACTGTTTTATGGAACATCTTTTGTACCTTTTTATAGTTTGGGACAGAATGTCATGTTTTCTAATTATGTGTATTATATATATGTCACTGTTGTCTAAATGGACTTCATTTTTCCTTACCGAAATATTTGTTGCCTGCCCCACCTAACGGGCAAGTATGGCACAAGGCCTTTTTATGGTGGGTCCGGGTGCAGGGCCGTAGCCCACACGCATCCGGCAGTTTCCAAAAATGCCCTCGGCCCCGTCGGCATTCCCCTTATTAGGGGCGCCTCAGGCGCCGGGCGATAAACCCAACCCCCCCGAAGGAGGTAGAAGCCTGGGGGGAAGGCCCCCTGAGACCGAAGGATAAAAAAACTTCTCGCTGGCCAAAAGGCCGAGGAGCGATTCCTTACCGAAATATTTTGTATTAGGTTATCGTTTAGAAAGCCTAATGCATTATAAGAAAAAGCTGGTGGTAGTCACAATGAATATCATACACGCTATAAAAATCCCTACATGTGCAAACAATAAATAGCAATACTTAAAACCATTTAACAATGTGCAAACAAATGATTAATATTAAATAGAATCTTCAGCGTTGAATAACAATGGTTGAAACTATTTAACTGTGCAAACAGACGAGCTCTGGCTCATTTAAAAATAATTTTATCTACAAACTATTTGTTTGCAAATTATATATATATATATACCGGCTCATTGGCCTAGTGGGTAGAATGTTCACTAATGGGCCAGGAGCAATCCAGGGGAAGGAGTAGCGCCCTCCCCTACATCTCGGTGTTGTGGCTATTGAAAAGGGAGCCTTCTGGTCGCCCTCGACTACTTTCGCTAACTTTAACAAACAAATATATGAACAGGATCTGGCATTAAATAACCCACAAAGGTTGATATGCTATAAAACATGACCAAAATGAAATAAAATCATTGAATACTTGAACATACGAGTAACTGCAAAAATTAGCGTTACTTAAGATACATTTTGTTGCTGCTTGTAACGCTCAAATCATGTTGTTAAATGCAGTGTGCCTGTGGCTCATATATGTAAAGTTCGCTGCTGTAACTAGCTTTACAACGGATGTTGATATGTAGCTATTTGAACTTCTTGTTTCATCCGTTTTGTTTTTTCTTCATGTTGCCTTTTCCCCTTTTCTACTTCAATAGATCTTTGCATTATTTACATCCGTATTTCCGAACGGTGCTGTATCGACCCCTCCACTTGGGGTGTATTAGAAGTTATCAAAAGACGATGACCAAAATTATTGCACCGGGAAGGATTCAGAGGCTTGAAAGTGCAGTAAATAAATTTGCATATCATCATCGTCATTATCATCAGGGAAATATAGATAAGGGAAAAGCAACATTGTGCAATCAAATTTTATTAGGTTTAGGTTAATATTGTGCGCACGTAGCAACTATGTACAGTAATTAGCGGTGCAAGTTGGGAAGTTCATAGTTTGGTTTCTTTGTTTAAAATCATATCAACATTCGGGAGTTATTTAATGCCAAAGCCATCCTTTCTGGAGAACAGTATGTAAAAAAGTAAAGTTGGCGACCATAGTCGAGGGTGACCAGAAAGCTCCCTTTTCAATAGCTACTACACCAAGGTGTAGGGGAGGGCGTTACTCATTTTCCTGGATTGCCCCACTTACCCTTGATCAGTGTAACCAGGATATGAGTGACCCGGATATAAGAGAAGCCCGGATATAAGAGATGTTTTATCTGGTCCCAAATTAGAGCCTGTGTTACCTAAACAAAATAGACCAAAACCGGATATAAGAGACTTATTCTCATCTCCCGACAACTCTCTTATATCCGGGTTACAATGTACTTACCTTATATTGCTGAGTGTTAAGCGAGGAGGTATCAAGTACCATTTTTAAAGTCTTTGGTATGACGCGAACTGGGATTGAACTCCGGTCTCCCGGACCATTGGTGAACACTCTACCCACTGTGCCAAACAGTAGTGATACTATTTAACTCATAGCTGAGGAAAGTGAACATAATAGCGCGACTGGAGTTTGAACTCGCTTACTACGATGTCGTAGTCCAGCACGTAAGCCACAACGCCACTGTGATTCCCGCAATTTATAATTCCTGGGTCAATTTTTAAAAATATTTTATGATTATTATGATGATAACGTACTTTTCTTTTACATATGCTGAAGATATTCAAAAATATAGCAGCAACCATTATTTTACAAACAAGAAAATTTAAGCAGATCTAACCGCAAAGAAGGACGCTACATCAGTGTTTTCGATGAAGTCTGTATTGCCCCCTAGGAGGGTGTCATGAGTTAGAAGGGGGCGGTTGCTTACATAAGGGTATAATTTGAATGTGGGAGAAGGCATCCAAGTGTACTGGGTAAGCATTCACACAGAAAGTTAGGAAAATGATCTAAATCGTCCATTTTTTTTTTCTTTTTCCTCTATTTTTTAAAAACTCTCTTTTTCTTTTTCAGTTTCTTCCGCTTTTTCAGTATAGCTTCTTTATTTTTTTATTTTTATTTTTTTCTATTTTTTTCTTTTTTATCTTTAAAATTTTTAACGGTGTTATAAACTTTATCTTTTGAAGCAAATTTTAGAATAGTCATACACTCACATATGCACCCGCATTTAAAAGTTATCTTAATAAAAATAAGTTTTGTCTATTTATCAACTTTTTCTTACCACCCAACAAAACATTCCATTAAATAAACTATTATATAGACATAAAGATAAAATCGCAAGACGTTGTGAGTACACACACACACACATATATATATATATATATATATATATATATATATATATATATATATATATATATAAGAGATGAATTAGTACCAAATTTGCTTTTAAAGCACTTTGTAGATTTCTACAATTAATGATGTCAGCTAATGTCTCATGTCTAAGGAAAGACCAACAATATCCTGAATAGCGAATAGCGAACATCACTAGAATTTCTGTGTAAATATTTTTATATTACTAAAAATTCTCATTATGTTTGTATATATGTATACAACCGTAACCCAGCAAAAAAAAAAAATCGTTCTGAAAAGAGGTATCCTGGTATGACACTAAACGGCATCCGGTGGTGTGGTTCCTGTTCTGGAGCTCTGCAGAATGTTGAGTCACCCCAGTCATTACTCCCAGGTTCACTATAACCCGATGTGATAGTATTTGTTAGAGTCTCGTCTATGGATCAAAGAGAACTGTTTAAAAATTATTAGAATTAGATAGGAAACCATATAATTGTTTGAAATACTTGAAACCATATAACTGTGTGCAAACAAAATACCATTAGATAAGAATACTTGAAACCATAAAACTGTGTGCACATTATTTGTGTTAGGAATAGTATGTAAAGTTGGTGACTACAGTCGAGGGTGACCCGAGGGCTCCTTTTTCAATAGCTACTACACAGAAGTGTAGGAGAAGGTGCTACTCATTTCCCTGGATTACTCCACTTTACCCTTGATCTGTACCTTATAAGGCTGAGTGTTAAGCAAGGCGGATTGAACGCCGGTCTTCCGGACTATTGGTGAATTCATATTAATGATGTTATTCCTATAGCGAAATATAACACTCAAATTTTTCATAGTCTTCATTTTTTCTCTTCCCGTCGGTTTTCATTCTAAAACTATATATATTTTTTTTTCTATTATAGGTTTACAAAAATAGTACTGAATCCATATTTCACCTTCATTTATATTTAAAAAGCTTCTTTTTTATATAACTTTTTTATATGGCAAAATTTTCACGCAAACTTAACTGATGCATATAACGACTGTATTCTAATATAAAAATGGAGATATAAGAACACTGAAATTAGGATTTGTGCATTCATCATTTCTGAAATTTAAATCCGGCCATGCTAGTTAGATCAGTCAGTTTTAAATAAAAAAAAAAATAAAAAAAACTATGACTAGGGCATTGGGAACAGGTTGATTGTGGGCAGCCATGCTGGACGACTCAATTGAAAACGTATTTTCTCAACGTAGAGACGAAGTAGAAGTCTTAGCATTTCCCCTAAAGCAACCAGAAATGTTTAATTGATAATATTTCGTAAGGTTACTTGATATTTACCGGGTTAAATCGATTCATCGATTCTCCTCAAATAAGTATTGAAAAAAGTTCAATGTCAAATATTGTTAAAGAAAAAATAAAGAAAGCAAAAAGCAAAAACAAACAAAATAATGAGATAATAAAAGTTCAATTCTGTTATCTTGACTTAAAAAAGAAATTGACTTATTGTATTATTTATATTTTACTAAATGTTGCTTCTAGAATTTGTCCAATATGACTCGTAGCATTCTTGTGCAATTTCTGTCTGGCCTTTTCTCTATAGGCTTAGTCAGCGTCCATGTGGTGCGTCCATATTGTAGTATCATAACTCTCACACAAACCAAAACCTATTACATCTAAAATTGTTAAATTTTCTAATAATACGTTAGGGCCCTTCAAATGCCCGATTTATATTAAGATACCACGTATTAGGTTGAGCCGTCAAAATCTTGTTGAAAAAAATTCTTAGTGGCTGTGACACGGCACTTTTGTTCTACTGTAGTATTAATCATTTTTGTATAAGGAATGCCTACCCCTCCTTTCATAAGAATGAAATCCCTACCTCCAAATAAGTTTTGTTGTATACCACTTTAAATGTCTGTGAGGCTGACTATATAGCTCGAACTATCCAAAGATTCACAGTTCCATAAGGACACACATGTTAGGCCATCCAGTCATTCACAGGTTCAGGAGACCGCCAATAGCGGACATTTAATAAATATAAAAACTTGTTGTGAGCATTATTCAGACGAGTGTTTCTCCGTCTTGTCCAGGACCCGGTTAAAAAAAACACCTTAACATTCTTGAAGTTATTCTAAGCTTTTTCCAGAAGTTGAAGAAACAAGACATTTTTTTTTAAACTATTATTTAACATAGTCCCCATTGGCATTAATGCACTTGGTCCAACGATGCTCAAGCATTGTAATCCTATAACAGAAGAAGGTGGAGTCTTCATTCGGCAAAAACTCCTGTACAGCACCTCTCATCATAGTTTCCAAAATGGCGACCACGCAGATCGGATTTGATTTAAGTAAACAGAAAGAAGTCAGATATAGCTAAGTTTGGCGAGGGAGAGGAATGGGGTTGCAATTCAAAGCTACAGTTGGCTACTTCAGCTACTCCAACTTGAGCAGTGTGAACAGGCATGTTATTTTGGACAAGAGCACATCTGCCCTCAACTTCCTTCTGCGGTTCGACTTGATTGCTTCTTTCACGTGTATTAATTCTTATGCATACAACTATCTATTAATAGTTTTCCCTTTTCTGACTAGTATATGATGAATAGAACAAAAACAGAAGCCGTCAGTTTACCAATGGACGCTGTCTGCTTGAACTTCGGGTGGAGAACCAAAGTATTTCCACTATTTGCTTTGAATCTGGTTCAAATATATAAAATATATATGTATACCGGCCAATATATGTATACCGTTCGCCACTGGTCCTGGAAACTTGGGTTCTATCCTAGGTCGAGTTTTACCAAAGACTCAAAAATGGTACTTGATGCCTCTTTGTTTAACACTCATCATTATAAGGTACAGATCAAGGGTAAGTGAATCAAACCAGGAAAAAGGGAGCCTTCGGGTTGCCCTCGACTACCGTATATATATATATATATATACACTGAAAATTCTCGTAATATATAAAATAACCGTTCCTCATCATGGAATAGCTTAAAAGTTTACTTAGAGGAATTACGATTAAGTATTCTTTAAGGTAACGGTTCCTACTAGATCACCGACGTGAAGTTAGATGAATGTCCACTTAGAAATAGCAGATACTGCAAGCTAATTGAGGCCACTGAGTGCTAGGGTAAGCAACGCTTAGTAAGTTCTAAAATATATCTTTTCATGCATAAATTCAGCTACAAAAAAGAGCCTCTCCAACTTTGAAAATTCTCTCTCTCTCTCTCTCTCTCTCTCTCTCTCTTAAACACACACACACACAGATACAAACATACACATACAACAAAAAACTGCATTTTGGTAAATTTCTCTTGAATTGTCGATAGTTCATTAAAAAAAATCTTCACTAATCTTATGTGGCTATTTTGAAGATTATTGGCTTTATACATCCCCATGTCCATAACGTAAGAAAACGCTTGGACACAGCTGTTTCTCATTTCGGCCGAATGATTAATGGCAACATCATCATCTCATTTTACACCATTTCCTCGTTACATTCAAAAGGAAATCTGTTCAACGATAATACAAAGATAATTGTGACTGGGGCAGCCAGTAATTGATTTATCATATTTGCTGCGTTTATGAATTTTTTATGACTTTTTCTTATGTTGTTATGACCTGAAAAATATTGTTAAGGTTGTGCATTTCTTTTTTTAAATTTTTTTTTTTTTTTTTTTTTTTTTTTTTTAGATATACGGCGTATTCTCAGCACGAGCTCGAATCTTCACACGGAAAACGATCATTAGAAAACTGAAAAAAGCCTAATACGATTGACGCACTACACCTTACTATTTACTTTCTACGTTAAAATATCTTATCCAAACAAACTAGTAAAACTAAAAGTTTTTTTTTTAAATCCCTGAACGATCCATGAATCCGTTGGGTTCCTGTGGCAACAGCAGTTCATAGTGGGGTTTTTTGTTTAACATTTCATAGTTATCTCTATTATATCGTCGTTCTGTCGACGAAGCTTAGAATACGCTGACCGTATCCCTACAAAGGGATAAGACCACCCCCACGAAAAAGATCGGTGTCCTGAGTCTGACACTAAACTGCATCTGATAGTAAGTTTCTGGAGATCTAGGGATTGTGGAGTACCACTTCATAGCCATTACTTCCCGGTCCACTCTGAGCAGAAGTGGTAGTGCCTGTTAGGGTCCCATCTATGGTGAAATAGATCTGTTTAAAAATTATTCCTATTCGATAGGACCATGTGCCCCTCCCACTCACCAAAAAAGACAAGACTAACTTGAATGTAAAAAATTTAAATGTGAACGTACAGTGAATGCGATTCCCAAACCTTGAGTCTTAAAATAACATTAGTCGAGTTGATATGAAAAATGAAGTCCGGTGTGACGCCTATCCTACAAAATTGCTTGCGTTGCATTTTTTCAAAGGAATTCTAAGTCATGACACAATAGAAGATTTAGCTTCTTCGTAAAGTAAAGCGAAAGGTTTAATTACAAAGTGGACAGGAAATCACCTTATTCTCGAACATAGTACATTTTATGCTTATTTAGTTGTATTGTTTTGCAACATGTTAACACTTATCGGGTTATTTAAAGCAAAAGCCACACTTTTTTTTTGCAAACATACTGTTTCAAGTAATGATGATTATTTATAAACACTTAGTTTCAAGTTATTGGCCTAGTGAGTAGTGTTCGCCAATGGGCCGGGAGACCAGGGTTCAATCCCAGGTCGAGTTATACCAAAGACTCAAAAAAATGTTACTTGATGCCTATTGCTTAGCACTCAGCATTATAAGGTAAGGATCAAGGGTAAAGTGGAGCGATCCAGAAAGGCGTAGCGTCATCCCCTATACCACGGTGTAGTAGCTATTGAAAAGGGAGCCTTCGGGTCACCCTTGACTACGGTCGCCAACTTTTACTTATATATATATATATATATATACACGATGTTCATTCAAAAGTTAAAAGCCTCAGACAGAAAGAAGAGTATAGCTGAACATTTTTGTTGCGGCAACGCACTACCACTTCTTATAGAATTAGAAAAACTGATATATATATATATATATATATATATATAATGTGTTTTATTTTTATAACTATTTCTATAACTCTGGCGGCGTGAAAAAAAGATAATGCTATTTGTAAATAAAAAATATATTACGAACCGATATCTGGGGGAAAATAATAAAAAAAGAAAAAACTAAAAACATCCCTATTGCTTGAAAATAATCATCCAACACCGCAATGCCAAGCCAAAAAAAAAAAAAAAAAAAAAAACACCGACAGAGTTACTTAAGTTAATACTTAATAGTGTTCAATACACTAAGTAGAATAAAACTGAAAATGTCCTGAGATGAAAGAACACAAGGTGTTCAGAGGATGATTTTATTCTTTGAATTATTGACAACGTTAAGTGTTTAGTTTTTTTCAGATTTTCATCAGGGTGTGTGAGTTATTAAATGAAGGGAAAAAGAAGAGAACATTTTTAAACATTCTATTTCCGTTGGGAACATTCTGTTTCAAATTTAGAAGATGTAATTAGCGTTTGAAAATTTATTTAAAAACAAATTCATCTTTCACCTACGTACATTTTCATGCAGTCGGATTTACGAATTTATTTCCAATTTTTCCCCATATGTGTGTGTGTGTGTGTGTGTGTGTGTGTGTGCACGCGCTTTGGAACTTTGAAGAATTGGGAGTCACTCTTTCATAGCTATTACTTCCAGGTCCACTCTGACTTAACAGTGGTACTACTTGAATGAATCAAATAGATCTGTTTGAAAATTAATAGTATTAGATAGAATTTCTTAAAACCGTATAACTGTGTGCAAATCAATTATTATTATTATTATTATTATTATTATTATTATTAAATAAGAATAGTCACTTAAAACCATATAATTACTTGCAAATAATTTGCATTAAATAGAAATATTTGAAACCATATGTACGAATTATAAATATCAAGAATAGTTATTTGAAGTTATAATTGTTTACAAAAAATGATTATCAGATACTTGAAACCATACGAAAGCTAGAAAGGAAAATACAGACTGACATTAAATCGCCAAACAATTGTTTAGTTGATATAAAACCAACCAAACAAGCAAAGTCGTCAAATGCTGTACTTCAATAGGAGGCATTTTTTATGTTGGTTTTACATATATTTTTTCATGGTGCACATAGCAACATCTGGCTGCAAACTAGTTTGCCACACCACATCGTTTGGAAACCTACTGCAAAAGGTTGTAATACTGACTATCACTACATTTCACGCCTTGTATCAGTGCCAATATTTTGTACCAGGCGATGACAGAATAAGAAGTAGAGGACGCAAAGAAAAAAATGCCACGACAAATTCTTGGAATTTTCTTCAGCATAGACAAATTTTCACTGACAGGATTCTGCAGAATTCTAAACGTCAGAAGAATTACACATGTACAATTCACAAAATGGTTAAACTGGGTAAGTGTCAATCTGGGGTATGTGAAACACGTTATCTTGAATTAGGCTAAACATCAACGTGTCTAGTTTTACGTTTAGTAGGCCACAGTGTGGTTAATACGATGTCTCTATACGTAAGATAACATCAAGAGTCGAATAATGATACTCTGCACATAAAGGATCGTTCGGCAAACCTTCAGGGTAAAATGAATGTAAAACTTCCATATATATGTATATAAATTAACAAAAATGATTTTTAAAAAATAGGAATGTTTCTTTTGTGTCATTAATTTTTGGTTGATCTCAACTAGGTTCGACCTTAAGTTATCATAAGGAGAAAAGTTCGTTTTTGAAAGATTTATAATAATTTTCTTGATATACTACAAAAAATGAACTGGTGAGGTAAGATTTCCATTTGTCGAATGAAAATCATAAACATATAAGTTCGAATCGCTTCTGTGATCATCTGACCAAGAGTTCTTGATTACAGGCGAGAAACTGAGTCACTAAGCACCGTTGACTCTGTTTATACATTATTCAAACTTACATGTTCATATGCTCTATCACTGACATTGTACTCTCTTTCTTTATAGATAAAGCAAACTGTGTGTGTGTGTAGTTGGACGACAGTCTTTCATTTAAGCATATTTGATTAAATAATAAAGACACATTTTGTCTATATAATCTTATTAAGATCCTTTCAAGTTTCCTGATAAGTGTCTTAGTTTCAGGTTGGACTTGGTGGATGAATTTACCAAAATTGTCCTGAGCGCTATCGGACCTTTCATAGGCCATGATCAGGGGTTGTTTGTATATGTGTAAAGAGTGTTATAAAAAAAGCCTTAAAACTCTTTTTAAAAACTCTATACACATGCAAACAACCCCTGAAGATAGCCTATAAAAGGATCGAAAGTGCTCAGGATAATTTTGGTAAAGTCATTCACCGATTCCAACCTGAAACCAAGACACTTATCAGAAAACTTGAAAGGATCTTAATAAAATTATATGGACATATATATATATATATATATAGAGAGAGAGAGAGAGAGAGAATTATTGAAAACTAGAGACGGCTACCGACTAATATGCAGCTCCTAAATAATGACTGCAATCCGATATGGTGTAGGGGCTGAGATGCTGTAGTCTTTGCATGGTATATCTATTCAAGTTCGTTCAAGGACGTGTCTATTGGGTGCTTCGTGGGATGTCAAATGTTTAAGATCGAAATTCAATTGGCAATTATGCGTTAAGGTACGGACTTGCTGATCCATCCTCGTACATGAATTACCCGTTGAATTGCAGTTGCGAACAGCTTAATACGAGGTTAGGCGGAAAAGTTAATAGGCTGAAAAGTTCTTATGATGACGGCATATCTACTGTTAACAACTTTTTGGACAGATGGGATCCAAGCACTGCAACACCGACGGAAGAAGTATATGGACCACAGGCGAGACTATGTTGAAAAATAAACCGATCCTTATACATTATTATTTACTTATTTTTTGTCTGTATCTTTTGTTGTTGTTGTTGTGGTTGTTTTGATCGATGTCATCACATTTGTAACGGAAGTTTCTACTACTTAAAATAAGGATAAGAAACCTTCGTAACAGTCTCTCACCCACGTTTATCACCAAATCTAAGAATAGAAAAAGACCTGTGTGTCTTATGGTTTCCGGAAAGAAATGTTCCTATTTTACCACCAAAAGACAGCGAGAATACCTAAGCCAAATCCCCATTACTATTCAGTAACCGCCCAACAATTTCAAAGGATAGGTAAACAAAAGTTATATACCCAAAATTTTACGAGGTTTGATAAGTTTTATCCTCTAAGGAATTTCAGAATAAAAAACAAGAAATTAAAAAGAAAACAAAAACATTCACATACATTGAACACATATAAAAGATTATTACACACACAACACATCTATTGAACATTGCCAAAAATAATATATAAAAAAAAAAATAACTTAAACTCCTTTTCTTTGTTTTGCTTGTTTTTCATCACAGTACCCGGAAAACTCCTCTGCTACAATATTAAGCTACATTTCATTATGAACTCAGTGCGCATAGTATACTACAACCTTCACGCTACCCTCGTAAAACCTCTCCATGTTTAAAGGCCACGTCGAAATTCAATATATACTAATAAAGCCATGTGTCATATAATGTTTAGCAAGGTGAACTAGTATGGGGAATGAAAAAGAAGGGTTTATTTCGTTCGTTTAAGTGGTGTTGGTATTCGGTATATTGTTGGGTTCACTTGAGTTTCGTATCTGACTCCTTTTTCTTCTTCCTCATTCACTTGTTGTCTTCTTTTTATATGTGGAAGCTGTAAGAGAATCAAGGATAGAAAGAAAGAGACAAGAATACTTTTATACTCAAACTTCATTTTGGGGTTCATGACCATTCTGTGTTGTGGAAATGTTTTCCAGAAACAGTAGAAATAACCACATTTCCCAGACAAAGCACTGAAATATATTAGAGACATTTTTGGTGAGTCATAACTGTGAAGTTCATAATGTGTCCAGTTGGTGTTTTCAGTGAGGTATGTATTGGGAATGCGCCTACAAGCAGGAGACACAACATGCCGCGAAGCTCGGGATTGAGCGAGCACGTGTGCTACCTGCCAGCCGACGAGAGCAAGAGGTTCGTCTAATAGCAGTGATGGATGCTTACTGAGAAATAATTTTTCTTTGGCGCCATGAAGCCCATTTTTCTAGCATGCGCGGATTTCGCTTCCTATCAGAGACCTCTTAGGAAAGTGTTACTTTTGAATTTATTTATTTATTTCATTTTCTTCTTTCTTTTTTTTTTTTTTTAATTCACACAAGTACAATTCTTTCTGAATACTCCATATTTCTGGTCTTGTTCCAAATTTAGCTTTGTAAATAGCTACTTATAAAGCTGCGCTCATTAAATTTTTTGTATTTTCATAATAAAATCTTTTATACGTCATTCTACGAAAAGTTGTTTCGGCTAAAAAACAAAGACCAGCGGAAAAAAAATAAAATAGAAGAAAATGTGTGTGTGTGTGTGTGTGTGTGTGTGTGCGTGATATCAAAATAAAAGACTGTGTAAGATAGGAAAGAAAAATCGAAAGAATAGGGAAGGTAGCAAATACCAAATATGGCGAATCGGTTTGATTGATTTTAACGGTATGCTAACCCATCAAAGGTTATTTTATACCGAGAGGTTAGGGAATTGTGTACATTTACGTTCATATTTACATTTTTGTGTAGTTTTTTAAGGGTTTATTGCCCACGGTTATATATCTTCTATTCTAATATGATATCTTGTATTCCTATATAATACAAATACTTGTTAAACTGTTCTATTTGACCCATACATGGGACTCTGACATATACTACTCCTCTCGATCTGAATGGACCTAAGAGTAATGGCAAAAAAAAGTACAGGATATCCTACAACTATCAACTACAAATAAACCCATAGCAGTCAACCCCTTTGACCGGAAGGGAAGTGAGAGACACCACAACAAAAAGACCTCAGTAGAATATACAAAATTCCAAAGGGTTTCTCCACACTCCCTCTGAATTGCAGAACAGGAGCCTTACTATTAAATGCAGTTTAGAGTCTTACCAAGAACACCCTTTTTGGGGAGAGAGGGTCTTACCTTTCTGCTGGGGGTACATACAGTCGATGTATTGTTATATACTCATCTACAGCATCATAACGACACAATAATAAAGACAGACGCAATGATAAAGACGCAAGAAGACTTCTTTTATAGAATATATACCTCTCACTTTATTGCAAGGGTTCGAAAGGGTTGTTCAAGGTTTGCATGTGAGAGGGAGTTGGAGACTGAACATAAACTGTAATATCTTGACCCCACTGTTATGACCGTCACGTTGTGTCTTTCTTGTTCTCTTGATGCTCAACCGGAGGCCTAGGGGCTCACTCTGCTGTGTGATGGCTTTCTTTATTGCATCTTATCAGCATCTTCTCCGGACCTCAGCTCATCAGGGCCCCAGGCCCCTTCGGCCTGGTTTGGCTTTCTCTACCACATCTCTCTCCACTGGAACTCGAACTCTCTGGCCGGAACTCAACTGCCAACTGCCCCTGCCACTGCCAACTGCCTCAACTTCCGTCTTGACTGCGTTATATAATAGTTCAACGCCTACACGATCGCCCACTCGATCTTTGAAATCGAATGTTTAATCGTCATCAAGTGGAAATAACTGTCATGCAGTTCACAGGTCACTCTCTTCCGGTGCATCAGTCTATGAGTGTATCATGGGCTTTACCTTGTCCCATTTCATCAGCCAATTTCCGCCCATGCGATTTCCTCTCCTAACTGCCATTGGAATGTGTCACTTCCTTCCGGTGCATCACCTTGGAATAGCATTTTTGGGTCGGGTCGAAGGTCAAAGCATAACAGTATTCTAAGCCTCACGGACAGGTTGGATATGGTGAATGACAAGAAGTACCAATGAAAAATGAAGAGTAAAAAGAAGAAGATGGAATGACCATGGTATATTTTTTAAGTGATCAGAAGAATCAGAAAGAATAAAAAAAGTAAAACAAGACATGAATGAATAGGCAAAGAAAATGTTAGGTTTGGATTCTTTGTTTAATGGCATGGCAACTTTCTTGGATTATTCAATACCAAAGCTATCCTCGTAGAGGATTAGCAATGATACTATTTAATCTATAGTTGAATGGTAACGGAATTCATACTTTTCCCAAAGGTATTAGTCCGAAAATGAACGCAATACTGCGATCGGAATTCGAACTCGCTGACTTCCAGGTTGCAGTCCAGCACTTTAACCATTACGCCAACAAAACCGTGGAAAGGTGCACTTTAAAAGGCCACAGGCGGCTTTCTCCCACATATTAAATAGGAGTCTCAAATCCCTTTTATTATTTTAATAGAATCTTAGCACACCACTGGACAAGCTAATATGAATTCTGCGAGAAAAATATATCTTGTAATTTGGTTCGAGAGTTTTAAGAAGCCGGAAAAACAAGTTCTTTTATTGTGTTATGAAAACGGAAGTACCGGTCTGCCATTTTAATTTGTCATTAAAAGGTTGTAAGATTTTCTCTTGGGAGCTAATATTTGACTGGGGGCTTATGTTAAATTTATCATTTATATATGAATTTATAGCTAATTATCTTCCCGAACAATTATGATTATATATATTGCAATAAGTCAGTGTTCTATATTGTGTCAATAAGTCACTGTTCTAATATTGTGTCTTTCTACTTTTCTCTATTATAAAGTAAACTAAAGTGGACAGACATTGCTTTTTATTTTATTTTATTTTATTTTATTTTTAGTCCTTATATGTTTTATATTTAAATGATCCGTTAACTCAAGTTCCATATCTACTAAGGTATCTATGTATTTTTGCAAGACATTCCATTGATCAATTAAGTAATAACCCGCTTTACGTCATTTCAAGCGGCATCGAATTCGTCTTTACGTCACTTTTCTTGACTAAATATCAGTTCAGCGAACGTCATTACATGATGTTACGTCATCTACGCCATAAAAGTACACGAAATAAATACATTTTTTCTTTAAAATGTATTGAAAATTAATAAAATTCATGAAAATAAATAATAAAATATGAAAGAAGTTAAAAGAATTTAAAACACTATAAAACTACATTAGAAAATTTATATACAGTACAATGAAATATTTACAACAGAAGATTGTAAACAAATGCACATGGTTTTATCGTGTTAATTATTCTTTAACAAATACGGCTGAAATATGTTTTTAACGTTCTTTAAGTTTTAGCAAGGGTTATATTCTTTCGCGAGTTATTTGCGCTAGTTTTACGATGTTTATATACATTTAAGGCATTGCATCCGGTTTATATCAAAAGCCGGGTTACATCACGGCTTTTGTAAACAATTAATGATATAAGGCGGAGTATGACGATCTATCTATTTTTTTCTGAAATATAGTAGATACTTCTCCGGAGATACGCTTAGCGTAACGGTTATCGTCGTATGAAATGGAATCAGCAACCTGAGTTCAAATCCTGATGAAGCTGTTTGCCTTTCAATTAACACTAGTAACCTTTGGAAAGCCATGAATCCATCTGTTCTCCTCCCTCAGCTATGGGTGATTAATAGGGCAAAATAGGTTATTTAGCTTTAGTTAGGAAAATAGTACAGGAAAAGGAAAACTCTGAATTCAAACCAGCTTTAATTGTTATTAAAATTGACCTTGTATTGCATCCTACCCGTGACGGAGGGGTTGGATAAATACATTTGATATAAAAAAAATGAATGTTAACACTTCCATGTTGAACAGACATTCAGATACACCGTCTGCACTTTTCTGCCAAGAAGGAAATAGTCATTATAAATTCATGCACCTTTCTTCTTCTTCTTCTTCTTCTTCTTCTTCTTCTTCTTCTTCTTCTTCTTCTTCTTCTTCTTCTCTCTCTCTCTCTCTCTCTCTCTCTCTCTCTCTCTCTCTCTTACACACACACACACACACACACACTTTTTTGCTCGTTTGCTCGCTCTCTTTACCTGGTGCGAGAAGGTCAGCTTCCTTTTGAGTTATTGCTGAAGCCAACTCCTCCGAAACCATATGGAACTCTCTTCAACGGGCAGACTGCTTCTGCCAACACTTGTTGATCTTAGCGTCTCTGATTGCAAACTGCCCCAACTACTTTTACTACCTGTTGTTTCCGACGTCTCCTATTTCACTGACGCACTTCCGTTTCAGCCTTGGAATTTGGAATCCTAATGAGCGAATCTCAAATTCTGGTCCACTCTCAGGCATATGTTATAGCAGCCCTACCCCGGTCAGTATAATAACTACTTTCAAATGAAAAGACAGCTTGAAGCAATTTTCTTTACTCTGTACATAAATAAACGTAATACTCCTCTACTACACCATGTCTTCCCGAGAGCCTCATCAGAGTATGTTCCCGAATGCACTATACCAAATGTTGGCAATGTCTTTCTGCAAATATTTTTCTAAACAAAGAGGGAATAGATTTCTTCTTAAAAAATACTCAAGTTTGGCCTGGAGCCGAATCTGTAATCAGTATATACGAAATACTCAGCCCTTTGAACAATGTATGTCAGCAGCTGTTGATTTTTTATATATTTTTCGGGTTTTTACTCTCCCGACTAATTCACTCCTCGACCAAAGAAAGAAAGAAAGAAAGAAAGAGAGGACCTGAAAAGGTAGACAAAAGAAAGAAAGAAAAAGAAAGTGAGAGAAAGAGATAGATAGATAGATTGATAGAGAGAGAGAGAGAGAGAGAGAGAGAGAGAGAGAGAGAGAGAGATTATCAGTTGGTGGTAAAACGAAAAGTTTTAATCATTTGCGTGATAGAAAATATAAGAACATTCGAAAGATTAGTTATGTCTGATGGTAAAATAAAGGGGAAGAATAATTTCTTTTAAGTAAACGAAATAATTTTGGAACTTGATCGTTATCTCTTGAAAAAAATGTATTTTGATGAAAGCATCAAGAAGTTTTCGAATCCACTTGTTACTGGAGAAACGTATTCTGGATAGATGAGCAAAAAAAAAAAAATTGTAATAACATTTTTTAGCAATTTTCAATAGAACTAATTTTGATATGTCTATATTGAGTGAGTTTTTATATCGGTTATACCTGGCAAGTTTCACTGTTGATCAAGTGACAAAAAGTATTTTCAATGCTTCGACACTTTCCTCAGTAATATTTTTGTCAGGACAATATCAGTTATTCTTTGGATTTCTAACTCTTTCAAGCTACAAGGGTTTTATCCAAGCGTAATAATGATGATGGGTGGTAGTGTTAGTCGTGGTACTAGTATTGTGGTTGTGGTTGTTATTGCTTTGCATCATGTAGGGTCGGGTCTAGGTCCAGGGCCTAAGGTGCTATAGGAAAGCTGTCCTCTTTATTGAGATAATTTTTCTTAATATGCGGGATTTCCCGATGTAGGTGATCTTCTTGGCTGTACGTATGCTGATATTACTTGAGATACAGTTAGTAGATATTTCATCATTTTCTTTATGCGTCTCATTTTCCAGGACAGATTCTGGTTTGTGCATATACCAATTGTCCGCATTTCAAAATTTTAGTCTCTTGAACAATTCTTAGTGGATTACCTTTTTTACCTAGTCATTCCTACTCTTGTATTCCTTTTGTACTAGGTTACTGCATTCGCTGACAATGGGATTAACTATTTCCTCTCTGTCACCACATAACTTACACTATGCCGTTCTTATGTGTACTATCATTTTGCTTTGTACTTACTGAATTTTCACACGATCTATATTTAGTAGATGTATTCAATCAATGTAGATCAAGTCTTTTCAATAGTCCTTCACTCTCCTCGGTATTCTAGCTTATTCTAATAATACTGTCGTCTGGATGGTTTTATTATGCCTCGGATTTTCAATTCTTTCTACCTCAATAAAAAAAAAATCTTAAGGAATTTTCAAGTACACTCAAAATGATGGTATAACAGCTGTGACAAAACCGCCTGGCTGCGTTCATAACTCGTCGGCACAATTATTCAATCGTTCAATTGCTGGGATCTAAATATTGTTAAAGTGCAAATTTTTGGATCAAAGCCGTACATAGCCAGAATGGCTTCACAAGCTAAAAAAAAAAAAAACAAGGAACAGAGACAATTTCGAGGCATCTTTCTCGCTACATGTGACATGGGTGCAAGTCATGGTAATAAGAACAACCTATTCTATTCCTAACTCTGGTCTAATCTCTCAGAGTGGACGAGGGGGCTCCACGAAGCTCGCTTCCTTTTCCGCTTTTTTTATTATTTAGTATTAGTCGGTAGTTTTACCTCTTTATTATCTTAAAAGATTCCTTCCTTTCTGTTTCCTTCTTTTTTCTCTATATCTTAGTGCCTTATGCGGACGACGACTTCTTGAGACCAAATATTCTGATTTTTTTCTCTTGTTTCTCACTCTTTTAGTAGTCGGCTCCCCCCCTTTGTTTTCAGCATAATTAGCGGGCGTTCATTCACTGGATTCATTATGTAGTCGACTTGTTCTATTACAATTTGTCCATCCTTTACATATCCGAAAAGCATTCAGTTTTTCATCTTTTGATATTAACAGCAATTCTTTATATATCCCGAAAGCATCCTTTATAACAAGAGGAAAACATATTCTGGTTAAGAGAGATATATCAAGATAATCTTTGTCTCAACAGCATAGTCGTCTCACTTCCTCGTTCTTGTGATGAACGCCGATATATTTAGTTTCATCTTCGTAATCGTCTCAGTCTCTTTCTCCTTCTGCTGACCAATGACTACTCTCGTTTTAAAATTATGTGAAATCTGTTCGACCGTTACTGAATCATCTGACATGTAATTACATAAAAAAAAAAAATTAAAAAAAAAAAAAAAAGAAAAAGAAAGAAAAGCAGAATTTTAAAACTTCAGGTCGGGATTCTATCTATGATTAACATTTCAAATAAGTCGATTTAATTAATGAAATATAGACGCGTCATGTCACAATATATATATATATATATATATATATATATATATATATATATAATGAGAATTGTTGTAATTATTAATTACATAGATTCTAGTATCATCGAATACTTCACTTGAAACGATTTAAATACGCAAGGACTTTTGTCGGTCTGTAAATAGTTCATACTCTGAAATGAAACAAGAAAATAAAGAACTGGTTACATTCTTTAAAAGTTTTCCTAATTCTCGTATGATTTCCATAATTTTTCTTCATACCCTTATCAATAATGTTAGAGGAAGTCCCCGTGGCGTAATGGCTAACGTGCTGAATTGTGATATCGTAGTAAGCGAGTTCAAACTCCAGTCGTGTTATTGCGTTCATTTTCGAACTAATACCCTTGGGTAAAGTATGAACCCCTTTATCATCACAAATATGCCTTAAATAGTACGCCTATTGTTCTTCTGCATTAAATAACCCACGAAAGTTGATATGACATTGAACAAACAAAAAACAAGTCTTTTTTAAAATCAAATTTCTTCTTTCTTTGAGGAAGCCATTGGCTGACTTGACGAAGAAACATTTATTCGCTTCAATGATCATAGACTCTAACACTTGAAAATAATGGGATAAGGAATTGTTCTTGGTTAACGAGCTTTCTCTTTTTCTAATTAAATTTATTTAATTGTTTAGACTTCTTTTAATTAAACACAGCTTGCAACGCAAATTAGTTGGGGGAGCGTGGCCCAATTTTTATCGTCTTAAGCAGTGAATAGGATGAGCTAAGTTCAATTCCTACACTAGACAACGTTTGATTTTTGTGCTTATGCTCTCAAGTCCAGGTTAAAAGCAAAGCGTAAATTTTTAAAGCTTGTTTTCCGATGTAGGTATCATTGCTCTTTGGTGCTCATTTGACTTTCTGCTAAACAAATTTAAATACAAAGTGAGAGTGAATACAAAACGAACACTGATCGAGGTGGTTTACGCTTCAATTCACGCGAATGTCATCGGGAAAGACATGTATCTTCTCTAGGTAACGAGTAGACAAACTGGCTGCTTTTTTCTTTGTACGGTAACAGGCCTAGCAAAAGGAAAACTCTTAATTCAAATCAGTTGTATTTCACTTAAAAATGACCTTTGTGTCGCATCCTGACCGTTGCAGGGATTGGGTGGATACTAAAAGGATTAATTCTTATAAAATAAAACGAACCCTTTCACGGAAAATACAACAACACTTTGAAAAAAAAAAGAAAGGAAAAAAAAATAAAAAGACAAACGTGCCTCGTGCGTACAACTAAGAACTATTCATTACCAAGTAAATAAAAATAAATAAAAAGGAGTTACAAAGTTTTGAAAAAAAAAAACACTAGTTGCTAAAATTAATTGCTATTTTAGCGACCAGTCAAAAAAAACTGAATCAAGTAACCATGATACAAATTGTTTCGAAAAAAACATTGAGTCACTCATGATTTACAAGGAACTGATATGTCTTCAACAAAGGTGCTGGTACTTACAACTCAAAAAAGGGGTGTGTTATTAATGGAAAAAAAAGATTTTGAAGAGTCTCTTAGACGAAAAACATCTCTTGGGAAAACTTGTTCACTTTTCTGTCAAGAATATAGTGAATAATGCAGACACATGAAGGTTAATTCAGCAATTCTTTCAGCACTTGTATAGGACAGCAAATTCAATTGTACACCTCATGGTCTGAGTCAAGACAGCACAAATTGACTGATATAGGCAACAGCATATTTTTCAAAGAAGAATACAACACAGCAGGCCAGTTCTGATGGACACCTCGAGGTTAAAGTCGAGACAGCACAAACTCATAGATATAGGCAACAGCATATTTCTCCAGGAGAGGTCCAGCACAGCAACAACATTCCCTGGGGGATTTACTCCCTGTTCACTATTTTCCCTTAACTGTAAGGGTTCAAAAACCAGCACATCTTGCGAAAATTCACAGGGCTAATCAATTCACGTCTTCTCTGCGCCGCGGCTTGAGCCCCAAAAGAGTTATACTTTCAGCAGCCGGTGTCATCTCCAAAAAATCCCGTCGTTTCCTTACGGCGGTGACAACCATAAAAGTCCAATCCAAGATGTTCCCATTACAATAATTCATACAAGACGTAGGTTTCGACATACAATCATTTTAACGGTTCATCCTGATTAGAATATGCGGACTACATCCCTTACAGATAGGTAGCCCCTCTTCCCCAAAAGAAGTGTTCGAAATATGAGGCATGACACTAAACTACATCCCATATAACTATAATTGTGTGAATCTATGTTTACAAGTGATTATCATCTTTAATCAATTGAAACCATATAATTGCTCACAAAAAAAGTCAGACTTCGGTATTAAATAACCCAACAACGGTTGACATGCCGTAAAATCACTAAACAAAACCACTAAACCACTAAATAGCCAGTATTTTTATTCAAAAATGAAACCCCTGCTTGTAATGAATGTGTGAGAATTGATAAAGATAAATAAAACAAAAATAAAACAAAACAAAATTAAAAATAAATAAAAAAATGCAGAAACTCCTAGAAGCCCTCGACAGGAAAAGAGGCGACGCATGAGCAAAGAAGGAACCCTCTCGACAAAAGAAAGAGACCCGTTCTCTTTCAGCAGTGACCAGCGGAGTGATAACACCTAATTTTTTTTTTTTTTTTTTTTTTTTGCTACTGGTCGAAGGCGCCACGCGTCTGTCTCTAGACAACGCGTTGGCAAACCTTTCCACTAGCAGCAGCCGTCTCTTTTACCAACGACCCCCGACTAAAAGCACTAAATAATGGACTTGCCAGAATCACCATCAAGACACCATATAACGGACTTAACGACTACAATTGAAAACACCGGATTTAGACATATCTCCCAAAAGCGTCTAACACATTCTTAACGCCTTGAACACCGAATTTGGACATACATTTCCATGAATGACTCACACATTTTAACACCTACACTGGGAGACGCAACCATTTCATTCGTATTCAAGAATTTCCTCACCCATTGAATGGTTGTTGAACCCAGAAACAAAGGCAAAGTATAAAAGATATCTTAGCCTTCTATTTTCTCTTCCTGTTTTCTTTCATATAATTCCTTCATATTCAAGAAGTTAAACCAGCAAGCTAACATGGCGTGAGAATAGAATAACCCAGAATGGAGTCAGATAGCAAACAACAACATAGATTAGCTTGAAACTCCATAAATTAAAAGATCATTTTCCGCGGATAGCGTATTTAATTTCCTCTTCCTGAGTAAGTTGAATTTTGAAAAATGGTTTTGTTGCCTTGTTTTGGGGGATGTTCCTGGTTTGTTTGTTTTTTTAACGAGCCATGATTTTAATTGAGAAGGAGGAAAGTATTGGACCTGTAGCAGAAAGAATTTCGCATTTTTGTTTGGCGCGTAATTTAATTCGACCGTTAGGGTCGACACATAATTTCACCCGATCAGGATGACTTATCCTATTCAACCTGGATCTCCTTTCCGGGCAGCACAAACTGGGGAAGCCGTCAAACACCCTCTTGGGGAGAACAACTTCGTTCAGGACAGACGTCTTACAGTCTGCTCTTCAATAGCAGCAACATCATCGGCACAATGAGGGAAGCAGTCTAATTTATGGACCCCTTGCGTCTATTTCTCTTAGACCAAGGGTTCCCAGTTGAATATGAATTAGATAAATTCAATACGCCACACACAGGAACAACTTTACGTCACCCCCAAAATTGGCTATGTCGACTGCGAGGCATATTTCCGCTCCGACACCTAGCTCCTTCTTCACTGGGCAACATTTTCTGGAGACATTCACGCTTCCCCCCGAAACATCCAGAACTACAAACTCACGGTGACTTCAACGTTTCTCTCCTCAAACAGCAAACACGATTTTTGCTACACTATGGCGAAAATATCTCCCTCGCACGTCCAACGACACGCGCTGCTTTCTCCACTCCATAACAACTTCACTTCGTTTCCTTACTTCTTTCCTTCCTACGAGACTTGCAGCATAAACGTAAACTCTTTATTCCACGCTGCCATTAAAAACCATCATATAAAACCTAACGGCTTCGTCTGCTTACTTCTTCTTCATTCTCCTTTATTTTACGACAACACTTAGCGAGGGAATAACACACACACGCAAGAACACATTTCTTCGTTAAAAACAATAACAAACATTCATATCTCTAAAGACTTTTAAAAAGTTTCTAAATATTATATAAACTAGAAAAGGGAAAATAGTAACAACAACAACAACAACAAATTCGCATCACACTCCCCTGTCATGAAATTCAATTTTTTTTAAAACTGAAAATTTTAAAAATTTCCAGAAGCTATTTTAATTTTTGTTCATTTATATCAACATTACACAACATGAAATAAAAAAATTGATTTTACATTTGATAGAAAAAGGATTCTTTATATATCATACCGCAAGGAGCATTTTTAAAATCACCGTAATAACCACAGCTAATTCTTTGGTTTGGTTTCTTTGTTTTTAATGGCATATCAACTCTTTTTAGGTTATTTAATGCCAAATCTATCCTTCTAGAAGAACAGTAGTGGTACTATTTAACCCATAGCTGGGAGGATAAGGGGGTTCATTTGCCCGAAAGTGAACGTAATAGCGCGACTGGAGTACGAACTCCCGTACTACGATTCCGCAGTCCAACGCTTTAACCATTACACCACGAGGACACCCGCCACAGCTAATGATATCTAGGTAACTCTTGTGTTATAATGGTTAACGAGCTTGACTAACTGGTTATTACTAGTGAATTCGATCCTCACTTGATGTCCCATGCTTCCAATCTAATGCAAAACTATGCTACGCCTAGTAAACTATTAGGACACACATTTGTGATATAATGATTAACAAGCTAGGTTTTTTTTTCAAGTCAATTACAACCGAGTGCTAAATTTGATCCTCACTAGGTGAACCAAACTTGTGAGTCTGTACAAAATCTAAATGATGCTTTACGTCTTTGGACAGGAAGAGTGCTTTAGATGGTATAATAGCAAACGAAGCTAGCAGAACATTCATAGCGAGTTCGATTCTCACCAGGAACTCTAACCTTCTGGCCTTATTTAAAACTAAACTAAATTAAACTTAGCAAATGACTGCAGCGAATGCAATCTTTCATGTAGCGGTCAAAGAAACCCCGGTATTTGGTTAAAAAATGTCCGTGTTTCTTAGCATGGCTGAATGTTTGCAAGTCGAGGAATTTCTGTATTGCAATTTTCATGTTTTATAGCTAAATGGTGGAGCGATTAGCATGAATTTGATCAATACTTCTCGTCAGTGCTCAAGAAAAGCATAATGGGAACTCATTTGGAAAAAGGCATTCGCCAATTTAAAAATGCTTTCTTTTCAATGAATGCTTTCGCTCCCCGCCTGCCTCTCTCTCTCTCTCTCTCTCTCTCTCTCTCTCTCTCTCTCTCTCTCTCTCTCTCTGCATGCGTTGTCTTTTACTTCGTAACATTAAATAATATCGACCCCAGAACATGAATTTAAAAGATTTCATTGCCGGAATCTCCTCTCTCTCTCTTTCCTATCTTTTTCTTATACTCCGATTCTTATACTTAAGTTATCTATCTATTTATTTATTTATTTATTTATTTATCGAGTTATCTACGGGTATGCAAATCGTTAATTCACTTGGCATTAAAACACTTTCATACGTCTATTGATCAGTCTATTTGCAGCCCCCTTCTTCCTATATATATATATATATATATATATATATATATATTTCAGCCTTTTTCTTCCGTCTCTCTTTCTTTCTTTCCTGCCTACTTATATATCCCAGTAGTTCGAGTAGTTAGATTTTAAATTCAATGAAGGAATAGAACAAATGGTTCTTTAAGATTATTTCATTGAAAATTACATATGCATGCACATTTACCAAAAGAGATTTTTATTATAAAACCCAAGTATTTTCACCTTTAAAAATCCTATAACCTTAAGAATGAAAAATTAAATAAAATAAATAAACATTAAATGAAACTCTGACACAAACAACAAGAACATACAACTAAGATATAGGAATGAAATTTGGCATAGAAAAATGTGCAATAGTAATAATGAAAAGTGGAAAAAGAAAAATAACGGAAGGAATAGAACTGCTAATTCAAGAAAGTATCAGAACGCTTTGAGAAATGGAAAATTACAAGTACTTGGGAATAAAGTGGGCACCATCAAACATGCAGACATGAAAGAAAAATTAAGAAAAGAGTACCTCAGACGATCAAGAAAACTTCTGAAAACCAAGCTCTGCAGCAGAAATCCCGTCAAATGTATAAACACCTGAGCAGCCCCTCTTGTAAGATACTCGGGAACATTCTTAAAATTGATAAGAGAGGAACTTAAACAAATGGAACCGAGTACAAGAAAGTTGATGACGATGCATAAGGTCTTACATCCGAGAGATGACATAGACAGACTCTATGTGTCAAGAAAAGAAGGAGGAAGAAGATTGGCTAGCATTGAGGTTTATGTAAGTGCATCAATACAAGGATTCGAGAACAACATTTAAAAGAGCATAGAAAAACTAATTACAGCGGTCAGTAGCAGCACTGACAAACAGAACAACAACAAAAACTAGGAAACGGAAATGGGAAGAAAAACAACTGTATGAATATTTCAAGCGACAAACTGACGATATTGCCCATGAGAAGACATGAACATGGCTACGAAAGGGAAAGTTTAAGAGAGAAACTGAATCTCATCAAATAGAAGCACAAAATAACGCCATAAGGACCAATGGTAGTAAAGTGAAAATCGATATAACGCAACAGAATAGCTAGAGCAGGTAATGTGGTAACAAAGACGAAACGATTAATCACATTGTAAGCGAAATAAAATAAAAGAAAGCGAGAAGAGACTAGTACTTAGACCTTGACAGAGAACTGATAAAGCTGTGGAACATGAGGGTGACGGTGATATCAATTGTAGTTGATGTGCATGCGCAGGCTTAGAAAGGAGACCAGAAGAAGGAGAATCCAGACCGTCCAGACGACAGCATTATTGAGATCGGCCAGAATACTGAGAAGAGTCCTGGAGAACCGAAGAGACTTGCTGTCACTCAGACTCCAGTGAAAGACTACAAGCTAGAGCTGGTGTGAAAAACTTAATAATAATAATAATAATAATAATAATAATAATAATAGAATGATGATAAATTAATTCTTTTCCATTTCATTCTTTCAGTCAGATATTGTTTCCAATTATTAAAAGTTTTACAAATTTGCATCTCTTTTCAAATTCAATGGAAACCTTACCTTTTTCTTTTTTCTTCTGCCCCCTGCTTTAAACGTAGAATACGTCACACTCGTTCTGAAAATTAGGTTTGTTTGTTTGTTTGTTGTTGTTGTTGTTTTTTATTTGATTTTTTTTCCTTTTCTCAAAATAAACTGAATGAATAAAGATTAATTTTAAAAAATCCATTATATAACAGCGCAATGGATTATTATTATTATTATTATTATTATTATTATTATTATTATTATTAACAACAATACTTTAAAAATAAACATTACAGAAATTAACTTTTAGATTTGTAAGATTTTCAAAATATACTGAAAAAACAACCCAACATTGCTTAATTTCCTTTATATAAACCCAAACTATGGTCTAAAGAACCAAGGTTGTTACTAGTTTCAAGGGTATAGAATTACTTTCCTTGAATAACTAAGGAATTTAATTATAAAATCTATCAACAAAACAATAATTTCTTTAACAAAAATGACATACATACATAATGCTCTTGGAAAAGGCATGAATCCATGTCTTCTTCCGCCAGCTATGGGTAAATTGCAGGGCGAACTTGGCTCTTTAGCCTATGTTAGGCAACCATTCTAGGAGAAGGAAAACTGTATATTTAAACCAGAATTACTCCGCTTAAGAATTAACCTTGAGTCACATCCTGCCCATTGGATAAATATACACACACATCCATATTGGAGATGAATCAGTTGTCAAATTTTGATGTTGAAAGCTAAATATGCAAATTAGCTACCTCTATTAAGTAAGAAAAGGGCTCGTTGTCTAATGATTTGAGGGTTTGCCAATGGTCCTGGAGACCTGGGTTCCATCCCAGGTCAAGTCATACCAAAGACTTAAAAAATGGTATTTGATACTTCTTTGCTTAACACTCAGCATTATAAGGTATAGATCAAGGATATGTAGAGAAATCCTGGAAAAGAGTAGTGATCTACCCAACAGCTCGATGTAGTAGCTATTGAAAAAGTAGCCTTCGGTTTGTCCTCGATGACGGTCGACCAATTTACTTAAAAATAACAAACGCTAAGTTGGCTAAGACAACTAGCAAACGAAATCGGCAATTATTTTAACGAAACAATTCTATGTAACGCATTAACACGCACACACACACACAACGAATTTTATATATCTAGAGAGAATGCATAGCAATTAAAAATGATCTTAAAAGTGTCTAAACGTTTAAGGCATTTGTAATGGACTGTTACGAGTCTTATGCACAAGCTATAAATATCTAGCGTAAATCTGGCATATAATTCGACCTCAAGATTTTTAGTTCAAAATTCTGGGTTAGGCCTGCTGTGTAGGTCGACCCCCAAACATACAGTAGGCTACTGGTAGGCCAAAACTTACCCAGTAGGTCTAAATGAGGATAGGCTATGATAACCTATAGCGAATGCATATAATAAGTTTAACTTTATAAATGTGCATTCGTAAATACATTTAGAATTGCAGTATGGTATATTAGAATCAAGTTTTAATCATCAATAAAATAACCTTCAAGTAACCTTTATTTAAAATGTTATGCCATGTTATGCATTAATGTAAATGTGTGTATATTCAATAAACTACAATTATTTCTCATTAAACAGTCATTAATCCAATAGTGTATGATGTAAGTAATTTTCTCTGAAATCAGATGACATCAGCCATACATGAAACATACAAATCTTACACATTAAGCTAATATTCACATAAATTCACAATCTCTTGTATAATCAAGAAATTGCAAAAATAAACAACATACTGTAGTTGTCCGACTGGCTACCTGGGTGCTGTAGTGTTCCTATTATTGTTTACAATCAGTGCATCAACTGTTGAAAACGGAGTGTGATGTAGTGTTGATATAATGCTTAATTTGGATTACAGTTTTATTATTTTATATTAATATCTGTGAGTACTGTTCCACTGAAGGTTTGTATTTTAGCTCTTGCCGTAAAAGTTGACCTCTTGTTTAGTAATGATTTTTCCAGGCTTAAAAAGTCAACTTGTACACCGCAATTTACGGTAAATATAGCAATAATTTTTTATTAGGTTTATATGTAATTATAACCTAGCAAAAACAGCACATCATAGCAAGAGTTTTTTTTTTCTTTAGATTATTCAATAGACTTGACGCATTATGGCCCAAATTTTTAATTTTCTGATTTAAAATGAAATTATTATAAGGAAACATATAATAATGAATAGTAAACACGCTGGAACAGCAATTTAACCTTTATTACAGTAAAT
Organism: Sepioteuthis lessoniana; assembly: GCA_963585895.1. Classification (NCBI taxonomy): domain Eukaryota; kingdom Metazoa; phylum Mollusca; class Cephalopoda; order Myopsida; family Loliginidae; genus Sepioteuthis; species Sepioteuthis lessoniana. Next base: position 28,392,992 of record OY757909.1, read on the forward strand.
AAAATTTTCATTAAGCCAAAGTATGAATTAAGTAAAATGTAAGGGGGTGTGGTGTACTGGCCAAATCGCTGGACTGCAGAATCGTAGTAAGCGAGTTCGAACTCCAGTCGTGCTATTACGTTCACTTTCGGGTAAATACCCTTGGGAAATGTATGAACCACTTTATCGTCCCAGCTGTGAGAATGGCTTTGGCATTAAATAACCTACAAAGGTTGATATGCCATTAAACAAGACACCAAAATGTAAGCATTTAATGAGATATTTATTTTGTCTATCCTCGAATGAGGACATTGGGTTATAATGGGTTAAAATACTCAAACCTAAGAAATAAAAGTTCTTTCGTAGAGTCCATGATTACTTAGGACACATTTTTTAATCATCAAAATTCTTGATATAACAGAGATAACAATGAAATTCTAATCAGAATCCTTCATTTCTTTCCAAATAGAAGCATCCATATAATCGTGGACTGCTGTTCCTATGGATTCATGGGTTGTCTTGCTACTCATAAAAATGGTGAGACCAATACCTTTCTCGTCGCTTTTGGCAATTGCATAATGTTTACATTCAGACCGAATCACTTTTTTTCTTTTCAGGAGTTAAAGTCGGCAGAGCTTTTCCACCAACCTCATTACTAAAGAGAGCTGTAAACCATTCCCTGATTTAAAGATAACTCATATAATATAGAGTGTTGGATGAATCAAACGCATCTGTTGATAGTTATTCTACCTCCAACGCTGGCGTGATATTCTGCGACGGTTCTAACCAGCTAATAAGATTCAATTCAATCAGTTACTCGATTTTCTCGACCGCGAGTTAAGCTGAAAAAAGAACTTTTACCAATTTTTTAAGATATTATTTTTAATTTTTTTCTTTTTATATTAAACTTACAAGTTATCAGGGATGGGCTGAGCAGAAATAAACAGCGTCATAGATTTTTCGTCGTACAAACTTCAAAGCTTTGATTTCGTTGTTAAATAGTATAACAAACTTCGGAGGTTACTTAATTCCAAAGCTGTCCAGGTACAAGAATAGTAGAGGTACTATTTAACCCATAGGTGGGGAGAGGGAAAATTGGGTTCATACCTTTCCCATGAGTATTAGTCCAAAATTTAGCCCTGTCGACTGCTTCTCGGCAGAGAAGTAAGACTCTCCCAACGAGTGTCCTAGATATGACACTAAATTATCTAATGATGAGGTTCCAGTAATGCTGGAGCTCTTCATTTCCATCACTCCCAAGTCCACTCTGGCCAAGAGGGGTAACACCTGATAGGGTCCCATCTAGGGGTCAAATAGAACTAAACTGTGTACTTATGCTCAACTGAATTGTTTAAAATAGAACTGTTTTGACATTCAACTGTGTGTAAACACCGGCTCATTGACCTAGTGGGTAGAATGTTCACCAATGGGCCGGGAGACCCGGGTTCAATCCCAGGTCGCGTCATACCAAAGACTTTAAAAATAGTACTTGATACCTCCTTGCTTAACACTCAGCAATATAAGGTACGTATCAAGGGTAAAGTGGAGCAATCTAGGGAAAGGAGTAGCGCCCTCCCCTACAGCTCAGTGTAGTAGCTATTGAAAAGGGAGCCTTCTGGTCGCCCTCGACTATGGTCACCAACTTTATACTAAACTGAATTGTTTGAAATAGAACTGTTTTGACATTTAACTGTGTGTAAACAAAAAACATTTTTTTGCTAGACTGAATTGTTTGAAATAGAACTGTTTATGTATAAAAATGGATTTGGTATTAATAAACTACAATGATTATGTGCCACAAAACCAAACCAAATCAGACCAAACCAAACCAAACCAAACGAGTCCAAAAGTAAACGAAATAGCGCGGTTGGAGTTCGAATTTGCTTACTACGATCTCGTACTTCCGTTCATTAGCCACTACCCAACAATCTTAAAGACAATAATGTTAATGCTTCCTTTACATTATTTGCAATGTTTATTCATCTGATCCTATGTGGAGTGGAAATATAATTTGCACAGTTATATGGTTTCAGGTGTTGCTATCTAATAATAATACTTTTCAAACGATAGGTACTAACACTCCAGGACCTGGGAGTAATGACAGTGGAGTTATGGCTTCATAATCCTCAGAGTAACAACAATAGGAAGTTCACTTCCGAATGCAGTTTAGTGTTATACTTAGATCATATAGGGTATATGAAGGGTTCATTTGTAGTTGTGGTAAATTGTTTGTATGTTGAGGAATTCTGAGGTTCGTGTCTGACTCCTTGTTCTTCTTAACCCATTCCCTTGTTATTCTTTTTTGTTGATTCAAGTTGTAAATGAATTAAGAAGGGAAAAAAACACAAAAACCCTCAAAAACCAAAAAAACAAAAAACAAAAAAACAAACGGGGATACTTTAAAACTCAATTTTTATCCCACAGGTCAACAACTATTTCGTGGTGGGGAATGTTCTTCCCGAACCAGGAAAAACTGTATAATCTATTGAACAGTGAAGAGAGATCTAACCAAGAGTTTCTTTTTGGTGCCAGGAAGCCCATTCTTTTCAGGCATGTGAGGATCGTGCTTCCTATTATAGGCCTTCCGGGAGACTATCATTTTTATATTTGTTTTTTTTTTTATTTCATATTCATTTTGTTTTTATTTTTCATGTTTTTGTTTTTTTTTTATTTAGATTTCATTTTTAATCACCACAAACGTAGTGGGAGATGGTTCTTACCCTTTTGCTGGAGATGCAGTCATTGTATTCTGAGCCACACTGGCCGGGCGAACATTTCATATCACACGAGGTGTGTCTAGGGAGTAATGAAACTTTTAATTTTTCAGGTTAACGAACCTCATTAAGAAATTAATTAATTTTGATCTTGAACACGTATAAAAACATCCAACTCATATTCTCATAAATTCACATTCAGCTGAGTAATCTTGGATTATTACAAGTGTGTCTTGTTAAGAGTGTCATAAAAATGAAATACAGCAATATTGAGCGACGTTTGATGATCAAATTCTGTGAAGGAGTTTATAGCCCAAAATAATATTCCTTATATATATATATATATATATGTGTGTGTGTGTGTGTGTGTGTGTGTGTGTGTGTGTGTGTGTGTGTGTTTACCAACCCTGCAGCACGAGCAGGATGTGACAGGCTTTAACAGGTTTGAATTCAGAGGGTTTTTTTTATGGTTGCCATACCAAAGTTAAATAGCTCTGTCTGCTCGTAACCGGAGGGAGAATAGTTGGATTCATGCCTTTCCCAATGGTATTAGTGCTATGGGAAAGGCAAACAGCCTCTTCCAGGTTTTAAACTCGGTTCGCTATGTCCATTTCCTACGACAATAACTATCAACCTACGACTGCCTCCTGGCCCAACCCCTCCGCACGAGCAAGATGCGACATAAAGTCATTTTTTAGCGGAGTTTAACAGGTTTGAATTTAAAGTTTTTACATCTCTTAGACCGGTTGCCATACCATCTCTACTTCTTATATATATATATATATATATATATATATATATATATATATATAAAGACAGCACCCTTGCTCCCTCAATCTGAATCTTTTTGACTATTTCCCATTCCCAAAAATCAAGACCCAATTTTGTGGTCAGCATTTATGGTTTGCTGAGAACATTTATAGCATAGGTCATAAGGAAGGCAGTCTAATTTGAAGAATTCCAACACTGTGCGAACAATGTCTTTGCCGATGTGAGGCAAACTATTTTGAAGGAAATAAAGTTGATTTGTTTATTCGCCACTAGCCCGAGAGACCGTGGTCAAATCCCAGGTCGAGTCAAACCAAAAACTCAAAAAAAGGCACTTGATGCCTCCTTGCGTAACACTCAGCATTATAAGGTACGGATCAAGGGTGAAGGAGAGCAACTCAGGGTGTAATAACTATTGAAAAGGGAGCCTTCAGGTCGCCCTCGACTACAATCGGCTAACTAACAAGTAATATGTCTACGAGAAAGAAAACTTTGAATTCAAATCAGTTTTAGCCCGCTTAAAATTAACCTTGTGTCACAATCTGCCTGTGGCAGAAGAGTTGGATAAATATATATATACATGCACATTTTTTAATGAATATTTATTATGTATCTTTCCATTTTCGTTTCTCGTCGTTCTGAACAATGGCGTACTCACTATTTTATTATTTAAGTTTATTAAGATAAAATATCGCAAATTATGGATACTGGAGTTTGACACAAAAATGCTTTGTATTGCATCTTTTACATTGCTGAAAAAGCATAAAAATGAAAAAGTTAAAAAAAAAAAAAAAAAACTCTACCAACGCCATTATAATTTCTGGCAGTCTTTATTGGGGAGGGTAAAAAACAATGACGATCTATGTGTCGTCTGTTTGTTACGATATAATCAGTGAGCTCGTCTAATATATAAACCAACAATATGCATATGTCATCATTATTAAATTACTGATGAACAAGGAAAAATGAATTAACTATAATAAACAAATATAAATAAACATACACAGAGGTTTACCTACAGTTTTTTTAACAGCGTATATGGCTTAGTGGTACTGTACATAAAATGAAAACTAGGGAGTATTATCAGTGGCGTAATTAGAGGAAGAGCTGGCAGAGCAATTGTACCACTATGTACTATCATCATAAGTGGCAGCTTTTTGACATTTTTTAAAAGACTTTTAATCAAATGAGTAGAGATAAAAAGCAACTAAAATTCGGAAGATGAAGGATGATACTAATCAAAATTATGATAATAATGACTGACAGAGCTTCATCTAAGTAATTCTTTTTATAAATAAAAATATACTTCTACTACTTGAGTATAAAACAATAACGACAAATACTGCGCCGATCAATCGGAAGAAGGTGTACTGAATGACTTTATTGGTATTATGGGGACTTCTCGGTACGTAGAGGTAAACTACTTTGAGGGAGAAAGGAACACGAGTTGGAGTCTCACTGGGAGCTTACTCTTTATTCTCGTTTCTGATGTGTGCTGTTCTTACCTGTCGTAGAAATTACGTCCTGCGTGTATATATATATGAATTCCCACGCGACCACAGACACGTGATCTGAGAAGCCACACCTTCAATCAAAGCAAAGATAATTGTGTGTGTGTGTGTGTGTGTGTGTGTGTGTGTGTGTGTGTGTGTGTGTGCTACAATTAGGAAGATGAAGGATAAACACTACACAAAATTGTTAATGATAATGATTGACTTAGTTTTAACTGAAAAAAAAAATGATGTATATATATACTTAATATTACTAGTTTGTTAAAGGATAACAAAATATAAAATCGATCATTTGGAGACAAGGGTGTAGGAAGACAAAGAATAATTGTCTTCTCTTAGATTAAAGGCGTGGCTTCTCTGATCATGTGTTCATGGTCGCGTTAGGATTTGAAATCTTTTATCTTTCTCTTTCTGGTTCCCGTCTTCGAATGTATAAGACCTCTCTTTCAACTCCGCTCTCAGAAAGTGGACCTGCTTTTCAGCGCTGTTTGTTAAACGTACCAACTGTTTTACCAAGTCAGCTACGGGGTCATGGTCGGTATAAAAAGCATACGAATAGCATCGATAAAACAACTCAGTACATCTATCTCCGATTGGTTGGTGCAGTATATGTTGTTATTATAATATTAGTGTTAAGAGCATATTTTTCATTTTATCTTATTTTTGTTCGAAGAGTACTATACAAGTCTGATAACTCCTATTATCTCCCTTTTTGTTTACCCTTTTCCCATCCCTTGATAAAGTTTTCTCCTTTCGACGTAACACGTATCTTGTTTTCCTCTGTCTGAGTCTGTTAATTCCTAATACTTTTTCCACTGCGGAAAGTCAACTTGAACAATTTTATTCATTCTTTATTATTGTTTCTGATGATCGCTGTTCCTCACTTTTGGAAAAGTGAGGACCCAAGTGAATCCTTTCAACAACCAACAAGAATTAGAACGATTAAATATTACATTTCCAAAATTATTATCGCTCTATCAGTGAGACTTAGAATACATTGACTGTATCTCCCACAGAAGGATAAGAACCACCTCCTATGTCTGATGGTGAAGCTCCGGTTCAAGAGATCAGGCGAAGTAAGGAGTACCCCTTCATTCCTATTACTCCCAGATCCACTTTGACCAGGAGTTGTAGTACCTGTTACGGTCACAACTATGGGTCAAAATAGACCCGTTCAAAAATTATTCGTATTTGATTGAACCATGTGCATGAAATACACTACTCTTAAGAAACAAATAAACAAAAAATGTAAATATGAATTTACAATAAAGGCGATTCCCAAACCTCTTGGCATAAAATAACCCTAGACGTGTTGACATATCGTTAAAATCAATTAATCAATCAACCAACCAACATTATTGATAGTAATGATCAATATCTAGTTACATGGTACGGAAAACAACTAATACTAACAAGTTGAAATAGATAAAATAAACGGTAAATTCAATGGAGTATATTTAAACGTAGTCAGTCCTCAAATACAATCATAATGATTATTTCATTATTATTATTTGTGTGCTCTGATATGTTGTGTGTGTGTGTGAGTGTGTGTGTGTGGATGCGCACGCGCGTGTATAGGTATTAAAGATATCGGTCTGTCGCAGCTTAAAATGAACTTTGACTTTGTTGTGTTCTGGTTAGTGAACACAAGTAGTAATAATAATAAGACAAACCCCGATATCTGAGGGAAATATTTATATTTACAGGAAAGAGTATTTACAAGAGAGAGACGGTTAGTAATAAGAACATAGGATTAGTGATAGAGTAACGATATACTTCAACAATAGGAACAGCTCTTCTGGTCTAACTCGTAGGCTTATTGTGACGGCAAATTAAAATAAAAAGATCCCCGGATGAGCAACCATTTAAAAGCGTATGGGAACTGGTGCATTTAAATATTGTTATCACCAAACGGGGAGTTTATTTTTTGCACGTGTGAAGACGGGGCGGTCTGGCACTTGATCCCTCGTAGAATAAGTCCTTGTTCAGAGTCCTTTCTCGGACATATAGGAACTGGCATATTATGTGGGGGGGTTAGACTGACCGCCGCTGGCAAGGGGTTTCTAAATTTCACCTTACACACACACCCACCAAGGCCACTAGCTCTTCCTACCCCTAGAACAATTGAAGATATGGACCTCTAGGTTTAGATGCAATAATATTAATTATAGTAGTCGACAACTCCAGTTTCCCGTATAATATTTTTAAAGGAAAGAATAGGACAATTTAGGCGAGAATAACATAAGGCGAAAGAAGCTGAAAACAAACATGAAATAGACAATTTGATAGTAGACGACATAAATGAACAAACTTCAACACGTGGGAATATTAAAATATAACAATCTTTTTAATACACACGCAGACACCCATATTCAACGTGTCAAGCATATTATCAACGGATAATACATAACTATAAATGTCTTTCTTCCTTTTCTTCTTTTCTTTAGTCTTCTTTAAATTGAGAGAGAGAGAGAGAGAGAGTAATTGCAATGCTTAAGCAGGGTGTAGGGAGAAACAGTCTTAATGTTTACTTATCTTTTGACGGGTTCCTTCGGAGAGTATTTTCTTGTTTTACGGGCTGGCGGATTTATTTATATTAGCTCTGGCTTGAGGGCATAAGGTTCTTCTTGTTCAAGATTCTTTCCGCTTTCTTCACCCGGAGTTTGGCATGGGACTCCGTTCACCACGACCTCTGTTCCAAAACTGATTTTCTTTTACCCTATTTCCGCTGACGGGAAGAGGGTGCCACTTCCGTTTTAGGGTTCTAGCCAATCATTTCGATTCTATCTTCTTCCTTCCCCTGTCAGTCGATTCTTTGGGACTACTATCTCTTTGACCCGGTCACAGAATGCAAACATCTGTTGGCCTTCATTCTGACTTGAGGAATTGACCTAGATTCCTCTTTTTAGCTAATTCAAACACGGAGGGATAGTTGTAATTCCTTATTTCTCTTCTCTCAATGGGAGACCACTTGACACTTATCCTTCCCAGACTGATCTTCGCTACTGCCATATATAGCAGATGGAACAGCTCATTATGCTGAAAAGGTAGGTGATACCCAACAGACTTACGGTCAAGTCACGCTGAAATCACCGATTTCCGCGAGATTAATGAAGTTTAGCAGCGATGAGCCTGTTCAATACTTAGATGGGTGACCACTAAAGCTAACAGCAGATACTAAAACCAACCCGAGGCCTGTGTACCATAACCAAGCAAAGCTTGGTAAATAAAAACATGAAGTGAACTTTGCCAGTCAGGCAGTAAATAGATAAATAATTAACGAACAAGACCTTAAATAAGACCCAACCGACTCCAAACTGGCGAAAAATAAATTCAAACCTGATCATAATTTTGGGCCAATCAGAGATCCATTTGAATAAATAAATGATTTTCCCTTTTGGGTGTGTGTGTGTGTGTGTGTGTGGCTTTTTTCTTTTCTTTTCTTTTCTTTTTATACAAATAAATGGAAAATGGCTATTTACCAGTGTATGTATCGTTGCGCCGTCTCAATCACCTCATTCCTGGCCTTTCGGCCAGAGGAAGTAAAAATAAAAGAGCTCAGCTTCAGGAGGTCGCCCCGACTCCAGGTAGCAATTATCCCCTCATCTCAAAAGAGAAATCTCAACTTTATTGAAGCGCTCCCCAAAAAGTGAAATGCCGACGGAGCTTAAGTACATCTTTGACACTGATCTCAACTGTACATTTTCATGCGTAGAAGGACCTTCATTTGATAGGGTCCTATCTATGGGTCAAATTGTAATTTACAAAGCGTTTTGCTCAGATGTGGTACAAGGCCATATGAATGAGGCACCCAATGAGATTCGAACTCACTCATTAAGGTTTGCTAGTGCTAGCTTGTTAACCATTACACCACCGAGGTGCTCTTCTATGGGTCAAATAGATCTGTTTGACATTTAAACTGTGTACTTATGATAAACTGAAGTGTTTGAAATAGAACTGATTGATCATTTAAATGTGTGTAAACAAATGATTGATGTATGATTGAATTTTTCGTGATATATAGCAATACTGGAAACTATTTTGAAATAGAACTCTGATGATTTACCTGTGTGTAAACAAATGACTGATGTTTAATTGAATTATTATTGATACATAGCAATACTTAAAAACATTAAACTGTGTGCAAACAAATGATTTATAGTAAATATAATTATTAGCATAAGATAGAAATAAATGGAAAATTTTATTGTTTAGCCACAATTATAATGATATCAATAACAACAATGATACAGATACAAAACACAGGCGGACTCTGTTATTTCAGATACGAACGCGTTTATTAATTTCTGGCTTCGGTCCGTGGCAACACGAGGATAGAGACACAATTCTTAAAAGTCTTTGCTAACCATACTATGCTGATCATACTATGCTGACCCCACCCTAACGGGCGGCGCATCTCGTGATGTTTAAGATCTCTGTCGGTAGAGATCCGAAAAATCCAACTACATCTTTCAACGGTCAAAATCCAACTCTCGCCTCAATGGTCCAATCTCAACTGACTCTTTTTCAAAATCCTCAAATTCTCACGACCATCTCTTTCGGGCATGACGTCATCCACACTCCAGCCCCATTTCCTGTCTGAGGGTTTATTATGAAAATGGTGATCGTCATATCCTTTGCGCGCGAGCGTAAAACTGCGCCCAATGACTATGCACCTGAACTAAGAGACTCGAATAGTTCAAAGCCCTACCAAACTGAATGATAAAATATAATTAACGAAAAATGGTTGATATAAAAAATATCATCCCTTAATTATATAACACATTTAACTGCGTGTAAAAAAATGAGCTCAGGTTCTTAAAAATGTTATCAATAAAATGTGTTTAGAAATCATATTTAATATATATGCAGTAAAAGGATTTGGCATTAAATGACCTGCAATGGTTGATATGCCATAAAACCAAATCACACCAAACCAAATCCCCAACTTTAGCACCCACACTCAGCATATAGTGAGTATATTTGGTACTATATACTGCTGTCAATAGTTGTACTCCAAAATGAAGGATACCAAGTGTACGCTGTGTTTGCAACTATGAAATCATCACTTGTCTGATGTACTCTTGTCAAACTCTTCATTTAACCCTGATATTATATCTTTTTGATGATTGTAAACATCAGATGTCTTCTGATTATTACCGTGTAAATTTAGCTACGGTTTTCTCTATTCTTAGCTATCAAACAACGTCAATTTCAACATTTGTGTTGAGATTGGTAATCCGAGGTCAATCATATAATCGTATTGTCGGCGGAGTTGAACATACTCTGACTGTACCCCCTGCTAAAGGATACCCCCAAGGAGTATCTTAAGTATGACACTAAACTGCATCTGGAGAGTATGCAGTAACCCTTCATTGCCATTACTCCCAGATCCACTCCGACCCAAAGTTGTAGTAAAAGTAAGTAAGTGAATTTGGTGACCTTAGTCGAGGGTGATCCGAAAGCTACCTTTTGAATAGCTACTACACTGAGGTGTAGGGGAAAGTGCTACTCCAATCCCTGGATTGTTCCATTTTACCCTTGATCCTTACCTTATAGTACTGAATGTTAAGCAAGGCGACATTAAGTACCATTTTTTGAATCTGGTATGACTCGACCTGGAAGGGAAACCCGGTCTCCCGAACAAGTGACAAACACTGTACTCATTAGGCCAATGAACTTTTAAGAAACAATAGCACAAAAAATGTAAATATGACCGTACAATGAACGCGATTCCCTTACTTCTAAGCATAAAATTACATTAGACATGCCGTTATAATCAATTAATCAATCACTCAACCAATCATTAATCAGTACATGAATCTGAATTCTTAAAAACATTCTTTTTGAACGACATCGGCTGCCATGATATCATCGCTGTGACTTATTTCGCCATTTTACCACAGCATGTTTACAGATGTTACTTCTTAATACACAATTTTCATCTCGTTAATGCGTACCGATATTATTAGTGCGCAGTTTATACATGAATGGCAATTGTGTCTTTCTCATAGACGTCTGCGTTTAATAACTTGGTGGATTGTTGAGCTGAGTGTCTGCTGCTTTTAAGAATTAGTAAATTGATTGCTTACGCCTGCTGTGATCAGTACTTTTTTTAATTAGATTATCATTCAGGCTGCTGTCTACAGCTTTCCTTTAAGTCATAAAGGACATTACTTTCGGAAGCTGTTGTTTTACCAGTGTAAGTAAAATAGTTTATATATGGAACGTTTTCAATTATTCTGTCACTCTTTCTTGACTTGATGGCGGATATACACCATCTGTCATTATGTACTATCTTTCTTTCAAGACAAGATTGACATACTTGTTCTCCTAGACAAGGTATATTAGAAAGGAGTTTAAGTCAGTACATCGGTTTAAGGTTCGAAGAACCTGGGAGGGACACCATGAATTTCTGATAGACTCATCCCCACAAAAAGAAGCTCTTTTTATTTGCTGGTTACGATCTGTGTTAAACATGTTGAAATATATGTAGCTGAAGAAGGTTTGTTGGATATATTTATTTCGTTTTGTAGGTTGTTATTGTTGCTGGTTTTGGGTTGAAGTATCTGACTCCATTTTTCTTCTTCTCATTTGACTTGTTGGCATCTTTCTCTGTGAAAGGCTGCAAGAGAATTTAAGGAAGGAATAAAGGAAAGAGACGAAGATATCTTTTAAATTCCTACTTTATTTTAGGGTTTTAATAACTTATTCTGTAACAAGGAAAGTTTTCCTGAACTAGTTGAAACACGTCACATTTCCCAGACAAGGCTTTGAAATGTATTTGTCATTTTTGGTGCTAGTGAGTTTAAGGTCGGTGGTTATGTCAAGTGGGTGTTTTTCAATAGAGGCCGCTGCTGCACGAGACGCAACCTATCCTTAAGACCGAGACGGGGTGAATACGTGTGCCTCCTGCTAGTAGCCGTGTGAAAGATCTTTCAGTGCTACAGTGAAAGCTGAAATGAGAACAGATTTCTCTTTGGCGCAGTAAGTCTGTCTTTCAGGTATGCACGAATTTCGCTTCCTATCAGAGGCTTCTGGGAACCACTACACTTTTTGAATTTTTATTTTCTTTTTATTAATCTCTACTCATGTAGTCACTCTGGTTCACAGGGAATACAATTCTTGTGAAAGTTTACCGGTGCTCATATTCAGATAGCCTAAGATCAACCATCATGTTCAATTACGCTTTCATTATTATGCATCAAAACCTGACTACTTTGTTCATATTTTATCATAAACATATTTCTCTACAAAGAAATCTAATGTCATGTCATTGTCTTTATTTAAAAGATTTCATTGAGATTTAAAAGTATATTTTAGCCAAAAATCCTAAATTTTTAATGACTCCTTTCAGCAAATTTATAGCTCACCGCCACAATTATTTGAACTTGAGTAACAAAATTCATACACTTGTAGCAAAATGGAGAACACCTTCATTGTCATTACTCCCTGGTCCACTCTGACCCGGAGTGGTAGTACCTGTTAAGGTCCCATCTACGGTCAAAATAGAATTATTTAGTCATTCACTATATTTGAAACCATTTACCAGTGGGAAAACAATAGCAATATTGAAGCTATTTAACTGTATGCAAACAAATGACAAACTATTTATTTAAAAATCATATGTATAAACAGGATTAGGTATTAAATAACCCATAAGGGTTGATATGACATAAAACACAACCAACCAAACCAATTTCATAGGTGTTTTGGTAAAACAGTTGTTTTGTGGAACCAGTTTTTCTTGGGTCAGAAGGGAACGTGAATTCGAATTTCACCGATGCATCATTTTTTTATTCTAATTTTCGATATATACTGTTTCTACATGTCTTAAAATGAAAACCTGAATGATTTGCAATAAAATGATTTTTTCAATGTAATTAGGAAGATGAAGTATGATACTATTTAAAATTGTTAATGGTAATGACTGACATAGTAGCGGGGGTGTCCTCGTGGTGTAATGGTTAAAGCGACGGATTGCGGAATCGTAGTACGAGAGTTCGTTCTCCAATCGTGCTATTATGTTCACTTTCGGGCAAATACCCTTGGGAAAGGTATGAACCCTCTTATCCTCCCAGTTATGGGTTAAATAGTACTGTTCTTCTTGGAGAATGGCTTTGGCATTAAATAGCCTAAAAAGAGTTGATATGCCATTAAACAAAGAAACCAAACCTGACATAGTAGCATCTTATATATATATATATATATATATAAGTTGCTGTGCAGACCAACTTGTACATAATTATATCTAATATTGATAATATGGCTCTATCTATAACCGAAGTTACCTCCCATCTAAAAAAAAAAAAAAAAGAACATCCGAGTAAGACGAACAAAACATGCGGGTGCCTGCTGGAGAAACAAGGACAAGTGACGTTCTTCTTTGGACCCAAACATATAGATATATCAGTTGTTGGCCGACCAACAGGGACTTATTTACATCAGCTCTGTGCGGACACAGAATGATGTAGTTTGGAAGATTTGCCAGGAGTGATGGATAATAGGGACGGATGGAGAGGGAGAGAGAGTAAAGGAAATCAGTACTGTCCATGATGATGATAAAAGAAGTTGGGAACTATTAATAAGTATTTATACACTGCCCAAATAGGCATCTTTAACCCCAAACTTTACCGCCATTACCGATACCATCTAACCGCCAAGCAGGTGCCTTGCATGAAACACAAAATCGCCGGAATATAGTATGGGGTCCATTTTGTAACATCGGTTTTTTTAACCAGCTCTGCCATTTTTGGCATACAGCGTGCCTTTTTAAAACAAGTTGTTCTCATTACTCTTATTACTGGATGGAACGGCTTGTGTGCAATTATATATATATGAGTGTATGTGTGTGTGTATGTGTGTGCTTAACACCACATGTGTGTAAAGTTATTACAAAATATGACATCAATCAATTGGTAACAGAAGTACTGAGTGGCTTTATAAGTGTTATTTGGATTTCTTTGATACAATCCATGTTCCCGATGAACTATTCATGTTCCCGGTGAGACTCTAAATCGTGTCGCTTCTGCTTCAGGAAAGACTCGTTCTACGTACCAATTTCTTTAGTAATTCTGCAACGGGATCATAGATAGTATAAAAGAAGTCCGAATAACACCAATAAAACGACTAAATACCCTTATGTACAAAATAATAATCAAGCTGCGAAATTGGATTCAACCAGAATATATGCTTTGCAAAAATCGATAAGTTCAATCTCAACCAGGCAACACTTTCCCCGTCGTCTAAAAGGGTAAAGGTTTATTGCCTGATGCCTGAAGCATCTCTTTAAAGGAGAATGCCGATGGGACTATGACAACTATTTTCCCACTACCCATGAGAGGGATCCTATATTAAGTTGATCAGTTTCATTCCCTGCCACGATGGGAAAATAACAATCTTCAAAATTGGATTTTTTGCGAATTTTCTAGGGGCAAATATATCGAGGCCGTTCCAGCTACTCAAACCTAAATTCCTCTGTTTAGAGAAAACGCAGAGTCACCCGACAACGCAGCGACAACAAATAGAAGAATTACAGAAGGAAGGAAGAAAAGAGACGAAGATACTTTTTAACTCACAATTTTATTATTAGGTTTAACGACCATTCTATGGGAGGGAAATTCTTCCTGAAACCAATGGAAATGGTCGCGTCCCCTAGACCAGGTGTGGTTTTTATGAAGGTTTGCGTTAATGTCAGGTAGGTGTTTTCAATAGAGGCTGCTGCTAACTTGAGACACGGTCTTCCACCAAGTCCGAGACCTGGGCGAACACGTGTACTACCTGCTAGCAGCTGAGGGAAAGAAGGTCCATTTTGTATCAAAGTTAAAGCTGAAGTGAGCACAGGTTTAACTCTGGTGCCAGTAAGTCTGTTTTTCAGGCATGCACGACTCCTACTTCCTGTCAGCAGTTTCTGGGAACTGCTACAATTTTGAATTTTATTATTATTATTATTCTCCACATCATTACACAGATCCTTTCTATTCAAGATCATAGTTTTCTATTAAACGCTTCTTCAATTTCAAGGACGGAAAACAATTTGATCTCTTTCCAAAGGTCAACATAACCTTAATTATTTTCTAGATCACTATATAAACAGATCGGTATCCACCGGGTAGGATGTGTGTAAATCATTACTAACCTTACAAACAGAACACACGGCAAGAAACAAATTCACTTACAACGGATTAAGAAACTAGGACGCTCTACGATTGCTAGGTTTTTACTATACACCATGAGCCTAATGTTTGGTGTTTAGCACTGTTTTATCGTAGACAATAAATCTGATATTTTGTGCTAAGCGATATTTTACAATACACCGTAAACACGCTTTCTATGGCAGAGTGCTATTTTACTATACATTGTAAACCAGATATTATGGGCTGACCACTATTTTACTATACACTATAATACTATAGGCTAAGTGATATTTTACTATACACCGAGGGGGTGTCCTCGTGGTGTAATGGTTTAAGCGATGGACTGCGAGTTCGTACACCAGTCGCGCTATTACGTTCACTTTCGGACAAATACCCTTGGGAAAGACATGAACCCCCACCTTATCCTCCCAGCTACGGGTTAAATAGTACCACTACTGTTCCTCTAGAAGGATCGATTTGACATTAAATAACCTACAAAGTTTGATATGCCATTAAACAAAGAAACCAAACCAAACTATACACCGAACACTCAATATTTGTGCGAGACACTTACTATATACGGTAAGCACGATATTATGGACTCAGCGTTATTTTACTATACACCATATAACTGATATTTTGGACTTAGCGACATTTTACAATACACTACAAGTTCGATATTTGGGCACCTCGGATGGTGTAATGGTTAACAAGCTAAATCAGCAAACCTTCACAGGTGAGTTCGAGTCTAAATGGGTGCCCCATTCATATGGCCTTGTGCCACATCGAAGCAAAAAGCTTCGTAAATTACCACTATAAGTTCGATATTTCAGGCTGGACAATGTTTTTGACTTAGATAAATATCATTCAAGCTCTAATCATAAAAAGGTTAGAAACTTTTTTAATAGAATGATGAGATAGCTTTAAACACAGAAGAGTTTGTCGTGGAAGGATTTTTTTCTTTTCGTATATAGGATACTGATGTCCCAGGGGTTCAGGATTCAAAGGGTTAACGTTACTGACTTCTCAGTAATTTCTGCCCCACTATACGTATAATAATTTTTTTTTTTTTACTTCGAAGCACTACATGCATAAATTTACAAACGTTTGCATTTATATATAAATCATTTTACATACGCCCATGCATATATCTTAAATAAATTACAATACCAGCACACGCGCGCATATGTGTATGTATGTATGTATGTATATTAGCAGATTAGATGAAAGAAATTTCCCATTATATGGCTGTGACAAACAATAGATTCTCACTGTCGACCTTGAAAAACCGCCATGCAATGAAATACTTTAAAAAAATAATCACAAAAATTTGAAATTAAAAATATTTGCAAAGTAGCAATTTATTATTATTATTATTATTATTATTATTATTATTACTACTATTATTATTATTATTATTATTATTATTATTATTATAAGGAATCTGCTGTACGAGACATTTAGTTCCATCGGTCATAAATACTATATACATTTTTTTACCCATTCTTTTGGAATGATCTACAGCTTCCGTACAATTCTTCTAAGTCTACGAGTTTAGAATGCATCACGGCTTCAATGCAAAACTTTAAAATTTTGAAAAAATTTAATCTAACCGAACGAATAAGATACATGGAAGTTTTATTGTGTATCGTTACAGTTTCGGAATAGAAACAAACTCATTCCTAATAATAAAAAAATTACTAATGTATATACTATGGCTTCTCTTGACCAATGGCAGGGCTTAAAATACATTGATCGTATCTGCCCTTCCCAAAAAAGCAATGTCCGGAGTATAACAATAAATAATCTGATGGTGAGGCTCCAGTTCTGGAGATGTAGGAAATGTGGAGTACCCCTTCATTATCATTACTCCCATGTCAACACAGGTCCGGAGTGGAGTAGTAGTTCCTGTTGGGATCCAAACTATAGGTCGGATATATTTGTTTGGGAATTATTATTATTATTATTATCATTGGATATGAATACGTGAAGTTATACTTGAAACTATTAAACTGTATGTAAATTATTAGTACCAAGAATAGTTACTTGAAGCTATGATTATTTACAAAAGACTATAATTAGTTGCATGAAGCTATATAATTGCTTGCAAATTATTGATGTTTGATAGGAATCTATGGGCCAAATAGATCTGATTAACAGTTACTCGTATTCGATAGGAATACCTGAAGCCATATAACAGTACATTGTTTGTATTAAGAATAGTTACTTAAAGCTATAACTGTTTACTAAGGATTATTATTAGTTACTAGAAACCATATGACTTTTGCAAACAAACGACTATCATTAGATATAAATAATTACTTGAAGCCATATAATTATAAATGCTAAATAGGAATATTTTGCAGTAAACTTGGTTTCAAGTAATTATTATATGAGACCATATAACTGTGTGCAAATTAGTTGTATCAGATAGATTTGGTTTGGTTTGATTTGGTTTGGTTTGGTTTGGTTTTATGGCATATCAACCATTGTAGGTTATTTAATACCAAATCCTTTTTATACATATATACTAAATATATGATTTTTAAACACATTTTGTAGATAGCGTTTTTCCCCCACTGTTAAATGCTTTCACTTATTTCTATCTAATACGAATAATTATATTTACTATTAATCATTTGTTTCCTCTCAGTTAAATGTTTTCAAGTATTGCTATGTATCACTAATAATTCAATTAAACATCAGTCATTTGTTTACACACAGTTAAATGATCAAACAATTCTATTTCAAACAATTCAGTTTAGCATAAGTGTACAGTTTAAAAGACAAACAGTTCTATTGGATCCATAAATAGGACTCCATCAGGTGCTACCATTCCGGGCCAGAATGGACCTGGGAGAGATGGCAATGAAGAGGCACTCCGCATTCCCCGAAACTCCAGCATTACTAGAGCCTCACCATCAGATTGTTTAGTGTCATATCCAGGATACTCATTGGGGGAGTCTTACTCCTCTGCAGAGATGCAGTCGGTATATTTTGCAGCCCTAGCCGACTGGGCCAGGTATTAGATAGAAAACTTGGATACTTTGAAAATTTCATAACATGAAATTTATATTGAAGGTTGCTCGATATCTTATTTCTGTTTTGTAAATAACCTTGCCTTTATGATGAAAATACGCATTTATTGTTTCTGTAAAAATTCGATTTTCCTTGTAACTACTGAGTTTTTGAATTTTTCTTGTCGTGGCGATCGGAAATTGGCTGAAAATTGAGCTCTTAACCATTTATCGAAAACGTGGCTGTCTTATAATTTTTGAAGATTGGACGGTTTCCCGTCAGAAGAGAATTAGCTTTTGTTCGGAACAGTTCTAGAATTTTTCTCGCTCAGTCGAATGTTAAACGACATAAAATTTATGCAAAGGAAATTGGTCTTGTTTTGTATTATGCCTGAAACTAGAGAAGTTCACGAGTAAAACAATTCCCTTAATTTTTCCTTTATTATTGTGGGAATAATTTCAATTAGTTCAATTAGTTAGTTCTAAAATCTTGCATATTTAAAACCAAATATTTTCACCACAAGAGAGTGGTCACTTCTCCGGAGGAGAATATGAAGTAAAGAAAAGGACAACCTGTTAGGTTTTGAAAAAGCTTTAACGCTGACATTTCTACCAGCCTATTTGCAGGTTTAATATATGTTCTGAATAACATATGTCTATCTTAACTTCGTACTTGCACCTAAACAAGGTACGTGACTTTATTTCCTAAGAAAACCTTTGTAAATATTTAAGCAATTGTTTGACGAAATAAAAATGATAGAAATTTTGTAAGTTGTATATATATATATATATATATATATATATATATATATATATATATATATATATATCCAGCGTGTTGGGCGGGGGCAGAAGATTTTCTTGTTGGCATATTTTATCAAAAATGACAGACAAGTATTTGGTGTTGAGTTTTTTATTCACCCTTTCATGTTGGCAAGCGAGATGTCACATCTGCAGATGAAAGTTATTTAGAAATTGGCCGAAGTATATATATATATATATATATATATATATAAAGTGGGGGATAGAAGATTTTCTTGTTGGCATATGACTGACAGGGATGTTGAGGTTTTTATTCGCCTTTTCAGGTTGGTCAGCGAGACGTCGCAACTGTTGATGAAAGTAGTTTAGAAATTGGCCAAAGTATGTATCAATGTGTGTGTGTGTGTGTGTGTGTGTGTGTGTGTGTGTGTGTGTGTGTGTGTGTGTGTGTGTGTGTGTGTGTGTGTGTGTGTATAGGGTGTTTCAAAAAATTTTATATCATGTACTACATCATGTATTATATAGATGTACAGAGTGTTTCAGAAAAATGAATATAATTTCTTAATCTATTAACTTGATCAATCCTCGTTCAAATGATATCAAATGTTAAAAGCATCAATAGAAACCACTCAAATTTTTATGTTTAATGTTTAACGGCCTTTCCATTTCCAGCAAATGGTATTTCTATACTTGAAAAGAAAAAATATATAAAACAATAAACAAAGAATTTTGAGTTATTTCTATATATATATATATATATATATATAGAAATAACTATATATATATATATATATATATATATATATATATATATATATATATATATAATAACTATATATATATATATATATATATATATATATATATATATATAATAACTATATATATATATAATAACTATATATATATATATATATAATATATATATATAATATATATATATATAATAACTATATATATAATAACTATATATATAATAACTATATATATATATAATAACTATATATATACATATAATAACTATATATATATATATAGAGAAATAACTATATGTATATATATAATAACTATATATATATAATAACTATATATATATATATATATAATAACTATATATATATATATATATATAATATATATATATATATAATATATATATATATATATATATAATAACTATATATATATATATATATTAACTATATATATATATATATATATAATATATATATATATATATAATATATATATATATAATAACTATATATATAATAACTATATATATAATAACTATATATATATATAATAACTATATATATATATATATAATAACTATATATATATATATATATAGAAATAACTATATATATATATAATAACTATATATATATATAATAACTATATATATATATATATATATAATAACTATATATATATATATATATATATATGTAATATATAAATATATAATATATATATATATATATATATAATAACTATATATATATATATATAATAACTATATATATATATATATATATATATATATATATATATATAAACAATATTAATTGTGATTCATAACCGGTTAAAATTTACTTCGCAGCTAGTATCTCCTCGTGGCTGAATGGTTAGAAGCTTGTGTTGACGTTTGAGTCAACCGGGTTTCGATCCCAGCTACGGGAAGATACTGTCTAGCCACACTGATGAGTACTGATAGAACGAAACTGATCTGTCTGTGGATGACTATATATATATTCACACGCACAAAAGAAAAATGAGACTATCCAGTTGATTGAAGACAACAGTTTGTATTTGACGTTTTGAAGAATCTTTTCTAACCGAGACCAATTTTTTCACCACTAACCGCCGTCGCAATATTCACATCGTTTGCTATAAATAACAAATAAGAAAGGTTTTATAAAATGCAAAAGACTGCAGGATTTTCCTATTATTCTTCAATATTGTATTTTCATTGACTTGGTTCGATTTTTGCGGTTGCTAAGTAATGTGAAAATGGATCTAAGTTAATAGCGCAAATCAATAATTTGATCAGCGATCGCAACACTTTAACCAAAAGAGAATAGTCACGTGTAACAATGAGAATTCAGAGACGCGTTCTTTTTAATCAACTGCTTCCTCTCTGTCTGTCTGTCTGTCTGTCTCTCTCTCATAACAGGAAAAAAATATGTAAAGAAGCGTAATATTGCTGGCTTTAACCTTATTTCGCTAGCGCCTTGCAAAAAAAATGCCTTTTTCTTGATAATTAAGTTACAATTATCAAAAGTGAAAAACGAGCTCTTTCAAAAAAGAGGAGAGAGGTTTCGCAATAGTATCTTTCACTGTCGATTTGTTTTCGTATCTATCTAAAGAAGGGCTTCTCAAGAGGGTACATATAGATCCATGGTGGTGAATAAAAGGGAAATGAATTTACTAGTTTGCATTTATAACAGAACAAAAATCACTGAATCATGTAGATGAGTTACCAGATTTCGTAACCCTCGCAGGATGCCTGATTATTTGTAATGGCCACTAGTAATGCGTCATTCACATCGGATCTGTTGAAAGCATACGGATCATATAAATGAACAAATTATCTGGCTTTGACCGAAAAGTTCTAGAGCTTTTTAGTAATGTTGGTTATATTTTTAAGAAAGAAAATATTCTGAAATAACTACATACTTAACAAAATATTTTTTAAAAGTACTAAATTCTCAAATGCACCTTTTTACAATAGGTTATGAGATGTCTTTAGATACAAAAGAAGATTATTTAATAATAAGAATAAAAACATAGATTTGAATAAGAAACAATAACGAAAAAGTAAAATTGAAATACAATGCCTGATATTTTAATTCTTATCCATGTTAATGAATTCTAATTAATAAAATTAAAATCAAATTATTATTAACGAAACATCCCATTCTGACCAGAGTGATACGAATCTTTACTTGTCAAGTCAGTTGCAGTATTGACAAGTATTTGTGGGTGTGAGTATTATTATGATTCAATATTACATGTATAAGACTTTTCTATATTTTGCATAAATTCTTATCTTGAATCCTAAAACATTTTTACAATCAACTCCCCTCATCATGGTATTCATTGAGATAAGAAAAAATGTCGGCAATATTCAATCAGTTTATTTGGGTGGTGAAATAAAAGGTTCGATAAGCCCTGATCTAATATGTCGCCCATAGATAAATACACAATTTTTTTTATATATAGAGTTATTTTTTTCTAAACTAAAAATACTAGGATTTTATAATTTCTCGTGGAGCATTATAAAACAAAACGTATATTGTTAGTTATTCTTTATAACCAAACTCTACAGCATTGAAACTCTGTGGGCAAATATATGAATATATAGCAATATAAAAAATGAACATACCGCCGAATAAATATTAATGCTATCTTATTTTTGGTTAGAGAGTTTCAATACTGTTACTAGTCCTTTAGTCGAGGGTGACCCGAAGGCTCCCTTTTCAATATCTACTACACCTGCAGGGGAAGGGCGCTACTCCTTCCTCTGGATTGCTCCACTTTAACCTTGATACATACCTTATAATGCTGAGTGTTAAACAAAGAAGTTTCATGTACCATTTTTAAAGTCTTTGGTATGACATGACTTGGGATTGAACCCCGGTCTCCCGGACCATTGGCGAACACTCTATCCACTGAGCCAATAAGTCAGTTAATACTGTTATTGTTAGTAATAAATAATACTTAATAATATTCATTTTCATTGTATATCTTTGGTTTAGAAGAAAATTAAATTTCTATTCTTGTTCTTATTTATAGGCTATACCTTATCTATCTCTCTATCTGCTGCTAAAAATTCTCAATATGGTTACATGTGCGTGTGTGTGTGTGTGTGTGTGTGTGTGTGTGTGTGTGTGTGTATAAGAGAGAGAGAGAGAGAGAGAAAGAGAGAGAGAGAGAGAGAGAGAGAGAGAGTAATCCGGCGAAAAATCCACATCATAACGAGATTTTAGTAAACTTGAAATACCCTCACTTAGAGAATAAAGACATTTTCAGTCAAATTTGCAAAATGGTTAGAGTGTTCAGCACTGGTCTGGGAGACCTGGATTCAATTCCAAGTCGTGTCATACCAAAGACTAAAAAATGGTACTTGATGCCCCCTTGCTTAACACAGCATTATAAGGTACGGATCAAGAGTAAGTAGAGCAATCTAGGGAAAGGTGTTGTACATTCCCCTACACCTCGGTGAAGAAGCTATTAAAAAAGGAGCCTTCGGGTTACACTCAACAACGGTCAATCAACTTATTTACATTTATGCTAAACGTCATCTTTTAATCATCTAAATTCTCGATATAAAGCAAAAGACTATGAAATGTTAATTAGAATCCTTCAGTTCTTCCTAATAATCGTCGCGCTGACAGCACGGATCTCTCTCTCTCTCTCTCTCTCTCTCTCTCTCTCTCTCTCTCTCTCTCCATCCAACCCAATCATCTATCGCTCTTGGTAGGTCTTCTAGACTGCATACAGTGTCCGCACAGAGCTGATTTATGTAATTCCTTGCTGGTCAGCCAACACTGGCGCGTCCATGTCTACAAAAGAACGTCGCTTTCGAGTTCGTCCTTACTTCACCAGCCGTATCCCACCTGTCTTGTTCGTCTTGGATGGTTAGTGAGATAGGGTGTAAGTACTCGTACAGCTGTTGTTTTGTGGGGTGCTGCTCCGAGGCTTTGTTCAAAACAGCGCGTAGCATTCCCGTGTAGCTTCCATCTAGTTTTTTCTCCATATGTTTCATTAGACTCCAGGTACAGTAGTACTGACACAGCCACATCCTGGAAGAAATTCTGTTTTATTTTATCGAAGAGATCCCTTTTCCATATGATCGATAACCTATCATTAACAGTCCAAACCTTCGCAAGGTATATGTTGACATCACTTTCAGTCGATTAAATATTGCTGCTGAGGTATGCGACCTGGTCTACTAATTTCAAAAACTTTGCACTTAAAATTGAGATGACTCCTTCTTGCTTAAAACAGATTAATTCTGTTTTATTTGCATTCACGTATAGGCCAATGCCTCATGCTGCTTGCTCCAAACTATGCAATTGGGGTTGGGCTTGAGCAGGTGTATCTGTGAGAAGCGCTAGATTGTCTACATATTCTACATCTGTCATAGTTTCTGCGGGATGCCATCTGCTTCTTGCATTTTTTAAATGTGAAACCATTTTCTTTTATTATATCCATTAACGTTCGTAGAATTTAATCAAGGTAGATTATAAACATATATTGCGCCAATGTATCTCCTTGCATGACTGTGTATCGAATCAAATGCCTTTGGGAAATCTACGAGCAATAGTGTTGCCTCGAGATTTTCGTACGTACTCCTTCGATGTTGTAGATTAATATCTCTGAAACCTGTTCTGGTTTTTCTTTAGAATTTTCTCGACTTCAGGTCGAATACGACTGAGAAGCCGAGCAAACTTAGCAGCAGTAGCAGTGAGAGTAATGCCTCTGTAGTTCTTAGTGATTCCGAGGTCGCCTAATAGAGAAATTGACGAAAGGCTGAATTCTCCCCTTACCTTTCCGAAATAGAAGCACTAATACCATTATTGGCAGCTGTTAATAATGAAATGCTAATTAGAATCCTTCACTCCTTCCTGTACCATAAAACCACCAACGAAACAGTATGTACCATAACGGCACCGACTAGACATTTGTACATAGCGGTACTAAATTGATATTCGTATCTCCAGGGCCTTGTTGTGACCCCATGGTGGTAGAAATTGACGAACGCGCGAAACTCTGTTTGACTACCCAAAGATTCATTTACTACTACAACCTGCAGGTAGTCGCTGGGAGAAAGAAAGAGAGTATAGGAGCTGAATCGACCGCGCCAGCAAGACAAAGAGAAGCAACATATCATGGTGAGAAAGAGAGGGAAGACACAGACCCTGAATCCCTCTCGTGGTTTCCTGATGTATTTCCTACATGCTGGGTCACCTTCAATGCGCAAAGCACCATCTGTAGCCCACCCCCGAAAATGGAGCTCGTAAACTTTCTTCTACTTACATCTTCGTGGCTAGTGTTTAACTCCATGTCTTAACTTCATTACATCTCGCGGTCAACTCTTTTAAAAAAAAACAGCCGTCTCCTCCTCCCTTCCACCTGTTGTCGGCGGGAGGGGCATCATCTGCTCTTTGTCATCCTCAACTAACGCAGTCATTCAGTCTGTGACCGGCTGACCTACAACTGCCTTAGCCTAAGTCACTCAGAGGTCAACTATCTGCCCCCAAGATTGCCTTTTTTCCTTCTTATTTTTTCTTCTCTTTCCCCTTCCTTAGAAATTAACCTTTCGTTTTCTTTATAACTTACTATATCACAGTACACTTCCTAAATAGAAGTACTGATATCATCAGAGACTGCTGTTACAAGGAGGAACAAACAGTTTCACAAGTTGTCTAGTTTATAAATATTTAATAACTCAATGGGGAAGAAGCTCAATTTTAGCACAAAACGACAAGTATAGAAGAGTGAAGTTATTATTTTGTAGTAATGATATAGTAAAACCGGCTTACATGATGAGGTGCTTGAAACGAACTTACTATAAATGGCTTGCAAGACTAACCCGTTTTTTATTACTTTAAAAATTGATTTGCATTTAAGAATTAGAATATCTGTAAAAAGGGGGAAAGATTTATCCAATTTCTCATAAAATTTTTTTTGGGGGGGGGGCACGCTCAAATCAAGATTTATGCGCTGCCACTATAAAATATGCTTGATTCCCACGGTATTCCTCTTTTGGGGTGCCTCAGACACCAAGCGATAAACTTAGCCCAACTCACTAGATAGTACCTCGGAAGAGAGTACCTCTGGGACTAAGCTAATAATAATAATAAAATCACCTTCACCTATCCGCTCGAAGACGGGTAGGCCTTTGTGACATGCGCAAAGAACCAGAAGGATAACCGTAATAGGAAAGAGTTGATTATTATCGAATATTATCATTAGACTCAGTTAATAATCATGCTTGCAAATAACTTGTCTTTCAGTTCATTTAGCCAAGAAGCCAAAATATATTACTTACGAGTCAAGGATCCCTCCTCCGAACAGCACATGTGGCTTGATCGATGTGACACGGAGATGTTATTCCAAAGTTCATATGAACGTTATTTTAGTGTGACATAACTGATCCGCGGCTAGTCTAGTTTCACCTGGTAAACAACCACTCCTCACGTTATGTTTGTTTTGTTTTCTTTTTTGTTTTTTGTTTTTGCTTTTTGTTTGTTTGTTTGTTTTTGCTTTTGTTTTTGTTTTTTTATTGTTTTGTTCTTTGTTTGTTTGGGGTTTTTTTTAAGTCGGCTGCCGGTTTTGGTCGAAACTGTAGAAACTACGGGTCAGTTCTACAAAACGAAAAACTAACAAACAAATACGAGAATACAATCGTTTGGTCGTATTAATTTATGACAATTTCTTTTTTAAACAATCCTGGGAGAAAGCACGTGTAACCGTTGTATCGTGGTAAGGAAGAGATACCCAGTGAAATAAAGAGTTAATTATTTATTAACTCAAGTGGTATAGTCCAACAAATATTATAAGCCTCGCACAGTGGGTGTTACGTCCGAAGTTGGTCTTACTACAAACCGAGATCTTGCAGAACCTTCGTGCTTAAGAAACACGATGTCTTTCATACCTCCACGATACCGGAAGTCACGTGGTACGAGCCACTATACAACAGTAACACTTTGCCTTTCAGCCTGAGTCGCGTAGACTATAGCAATATGGACAGCGATATGGACAGCGAATGAAACTTGGGCACTTGTCAGATTTCTATCTCACTATTTCTATCTGCGACTCGCTCCTAATCCTCCAACGACTTTCCTCGAACAGCTAGCAGGATGGGATGGGCAACTTGGTTTGTTATCCCTCTTTCTCTGTATCCAACGGCCAACTGCCCATTACTGTTTGTTCCCCAAAACTACGATATGGAGCGTACTGCTTCTGCTAAATGAGTGCAGTTTTGATTTCTGGGGAAAAAAAAACTGCTTCAACTACCAAGAACTAAAATAATAAAAAAAGACAGGTTCATGCTAGCTGATCCTCTACCGTACAAGCGCTGAAGACTTCAGTTTATTATGAGCGTTAGAACATAATTGTATTATTGACATCTACATTTTATAATTCATCTTTTAAAATTTGCCGACTTGTTGGATATCGACTTGAAGGCCCTTAGACATCTGTCGATACAGGTGCAGAAATCAGACATTAGGATAAAAAATAACAGGAAATACACTTGGTACCTAAAGTAAACAGAACGTAGGGATTCTCGATGGAAATGCAGCGAAAATTGCGTGGATAGCATTCAAGAAGGAAGCGTGATTACGTGCATTGTATTGGTGGCGAACTGGAGGTGTGACCACTAGAATTTACGTGAGTGGTATGCTAGGAGGTGTGTTTACGGGCAACGTGTAAACAGCAGGCTGGGGAGATGTAACCATGAGAATTTGCGTGGGTGTTCGGGAGATTATATAAGCAGGGAGATTTCGACCCGAATAGCCGGCAAAGGCTTGGACTGCTATTGCTTGCTTCTTCTTAGGACAGTGAGCAGGTGCTTTTAAGGTTCGATTTTTTCATCGACAATGCTGGCTTGCACCTCAGTCACATATAAATAACTCACAAAATTTCTTTTACTTTTTTTTTCAAACACTTGCTTAAATATTTACCAAGGTTTTCTTAGGAAATAAAGTCGGGTACCTTATTTTGGGACAGGTACCAAATTAAGATAATTAAAAAAAAAAAAAAATTAAAACTGCAAATAGCCTGGTACAAATTTCTTGCAGTTCTTTTTAATATCAAACTGATTATTCCTTTTATTTAATTTTTTACTTCATATTTTCCTCCGGAGAAAGTTCTAAATATACAAGAATTTAGAACTCTTCAAAGCTCTTCTCATAATAATAAAAGGTAAAAAAGGGAATTGTTTTACTTGCAAACTTCACTAGTCCCAAAAAGTACAAAACCAGACCAATCTCTTTTGCACAAATTTTACGCCGTTTAATATTCGGTGGAGAGAGAAAAGAGGTTTTCTTTTCTAACGGAAACCCGCTCAATCTTCAAAAATCACAAGACAGCCTCGTTTTCGAAAAATGGTTGAGAATTTAAATTTCACCCAATGCCCGCTTGCCACGACGAGAAAATCCAAAAACACAACGGTTACCAAGGAAAACCGAATCTTTATAGAAACAATAAATTCGTATTTTCCTCATAAAGGCAACGATATTTATAAATCATAGAAATAAATCATTGACCAATCTTCAACATATTTCATGTTATAAAATTTTCAAAAATGATAAGCAAAAGCAAAAAGTGCTCAATACTTTATAAGTAGAGCAATATACGATTAATAAAAAACTCACAAATTTCCTTACTCCTCGTGTTTCATGAATGTCAATCCTCAGGGGGACAGCCAAATGAAATAAATAAAGAACGAAATACATGAAAAAGAAATTATTTTCGCGCTTAAATATTTTCGCTTACGTCTCATAGACATTCTTCACTCTCCAAACGTAACTGGATTGTGAAATACTATTTGTATAAGTTTTACAATAAAAACTTAATCTATGGTTATACCAACGCTTTTTCCATTTGTGGTCTGCTAAAAGTTTCCTTTGTCATTATCGTCTTTCATTTTGATGGTAACTTGATACATTATCAGTCAGATTATTGTAATCGAAAGGGCAATTTTCCCTTGGTCATTTTAAATACACATTCTCTTATAATGTAATCAAGTGTTTCATCTCTGTTATTACATAACCTACACTTGCTATTCATCTACGTATCATAAATTTTTACTTGCATATTCCTGTTAAAACATTAACTTATTTCAGGTTATTTCTATTGAACGGTTTTCTCTGGCTATAGGATTTTTCGATGTGCTTTTTAATGAGTTTGCGGTACATTTTACCTATATTAGTTTTTACGCATTTGCTGTAAGGAGGCGATGAACATTATAATATTTCGACTTCAGGAGCGTTTTTGTTATTTTTACTTTTACAATATTTTAGATTGAAATAGAAGTTCATTATTTTTAAGGCTTCTTCATACTCTTTTTTTCTTCTTTTTGGTTTGGCTTTATTAAAATTATGACATTGCTAGAATCGACTAGCCTACAAATAATTGACATGAATACACGTAGTGACAACAGGTCACATTATACTAGATATATATATATATCAGTGGCGACTTTGGGTGTAGGGCTTTTCGGGTTCATCCCTAAGAGTTATTCTCTCAAGAATATATATTTCGAAGAAATAAAAATTCTCTCAGAACATGTTATCATATTTACCAACCCCTCCGCTCTGGCAGGATATGACACAAGGTCAATTTTATGCGGAGTTTAACAGGTTTGAATTCAGAGTATTCCTTCTCCTAGACTAGTTGCCTCACCAAGGCTGAAGAACTTAGTCTGTTCTACTATTTACCCATAGCTGGAGGGAGAATAATTGGAGTCAAACCTTTCCCAAGGGTATTAGTGCTATGTGAAATGCAATCAGTCTCGTCCTGGATTTGAACTCGTGTCACCGTGTCCATTTCCTATGATGATAACCATTACACCACGGGCACCTCTCAGAACATGTTATCTGTTCTTGATTTTGGTTAGACTCAAAGTTCTGACTCGAGTTATCATGAATAATTATTTTAACTCATTAACTTTTATAGCTTTATTTTATTTTCATGCATTAAAATGTTAAATTTAGATATATTTTGATGACAGTTTTCATAATAAAGTTTCACGAAGAAAAAATAGTTATTTGAGGCCCATGAAAACCCTAAAAACAAATGAAAGACTTCCAATGAGAATGGCTCAGACGAATAGATTTCTGACTGAAATAATAAAGATAATCTTTAAAAAATTTAAACGTGTTTTACTCCCCGCTTTTGAAAGGATATATTTTTTATAAATTTTTACAGTCAATTACTTTTTTTCATTTATCATAATCAAAATTGTGTGTGTGCGTGTGTGTGTGTGTGTGATCTGTTCTGTTTATCAACGGAGTGGTTAACACCAAAGAATCTTGTGCCATTGAAACAAGCACTTAACCTTGGTAAAGACGTTTGTTCTGAAAAACACAACAGAAACAGAGACCATGTTGCTTTGGTTTTGGTAAAATGGTCAAGTGTCAAGTATCAACAGTTCAAACCTGCACAGACACAAAGATTTGATGAATTTTATTTGGACAAAAAAAAAGAAGATTTTTCTTATATGCTAAATTACACATATGATATATTATGTTTAGAATAATATATTGCCAAGTAACATTGATTGTTTGTTTGTTTGTTTGTGTTTTATGGCATATCAACCTTTGTAGGTTATTTATTGCCAAATCCATTTTTATATAATTGAACAGTTCTATTTCAAACAATTCAGTTTAGCATAAGTACACAGTTTAATTGTCAAAACATTTCTATTTCAAGCTATTCAGTTTAGTCAAACAATTCAGTTTAGTATAAGTATAGGTTTTGCTTACACACAGTTTAATGTAAAAACAATTCTATTTCAAACGATTCAGTTTAGCATGCAAAAACAATTCCATTTCAAACAATTCAGTTTAGCATAAGTACGCAATTTAAATGTCAAAACAGTCCATTTTCAAGCAATTCAGTTTAGCATAAGTACACAGTTTAGTTCTATTTGAGCCGTGGATAGGGTCAGAGTGGACCTGGGTGCAATGGGAATGAAGGAGTGCTGCGAATTCCCCAAAGCTTCAGCATTACTGGAACCTCACCATTAAATTGTTTAATGTCATACCTAGGACACTCGTTAGGGGTGTTTTACCCCTTTGCAGAGATGCATTTGGTGTATTCTATAGCCCTAGCTGACTGGGCAAAGTAACATTGATAACCTAGAATCGCATTGATATATATACGTATATATATATATATATATATATAGAGAGAGAGAGAGAGAGAGAGTGAGAGAGTCCTATATAGAGACCTTACTTACGGACAGTTTCAGAATTATGTACCTCGACATAATCATGAAACGACCAAAAATGCAGAAAATCTTGTGCTGATCGATCTCTTTTAGACGTTTATTAAGAAGCAATTTTAACCACGATCTATTAAGGAGGCTAAACAAGTGGAATTTCGAGGCGAGGGTGGGGTGCAAATCTTGACAGTAAAGAGGATGTGGCAGCTGTTCTTAATCACAAACTGACTGATGGCTTCCACTGTTTTTGCATAGTCCTTGTGAAACCCACTGACAACTGACCTGAGAAAAGGCAAGGTTATCATGTACAATTTTACGTGCTATATCCACAGAAAATCCTAGTTGTTCAGAAATGGCCTCTATACTAGATAGAGTCACGACAAAGCCGTATATTCATTTACAGCTTTGTCCTGACTTTATCCCAGATGTTGTTAGAAAACAATGAATGTTGATTTTTTTTGTTTCGTTTTTTTTTTTTTTTTTTTTTTAGTTTAAATATATCTGTATGGAATAAATGGTAACATGGGATGAGTTAAAAATTCAATAAATTTTTTTTCTCGGGGTCCCAGATCACTGAGAGTCCACTCTATGTTTCTGGGAAGCACTGGGACTAAATCAGTTCCTGACCTGAATTTGTGTGATGTACGCAATTTTTCTTTTTTGTCTGTCTTGTGTGTATAAAAAACCGATAGCAATAATAATAAGGTAAATTTTCATTTATTTTTCTTTCTTTCTTTTCTTTTTTTTTTCTCTCTTTTTCGCGTAAATTTATATAATGTAGAGCAAAGCGATGTCCATTCTTTGACAGATCACGTGATAGTAAGGTGAAACCTGTCAGTAGCAACTATGGTAAACATGCATGCAAAGAACATAGCACATCAGTTTTTTTTTTATATTATTTATTTATTTGTTTGTTTATTTAAGAACTAATTTTATTTTATTTGTCTATTTTTATTCTATTTATTTTTTATTTCATTTTTTTTTTGTCAATTGTAAAGTAAGTAAGTAAAGTTAGCGACCATAGTCGAGGGTGACCCGAAGGCTCCCTTTTCGATAGCTACTACACCAAGGTGTAGGGGAGGGCGCTACTCCATTCCCAGGATTGCTCCACTTTACCCTTGAACCGTACCTTATAATGCTGAGTGTTAAGCAAGGTGGTATCAAGTACCATTTTTAAAGTCTTTGGTATGACTCGACCTGGGATTGAACCCAGGTCTCCCGGGCCATTGGCGAACACTCTAACCGCGGTACTCAGTGTAATTAAATAGAATCGGAGCAATATGAAAAGTTATACTTGAACAAACAACATATTTAAAGTTTAACATTAAAATCTACAATAATACTGAAAAAAAAAAAAACCTTCTATAATATTGCATATCTCAACACGAACGCTAAGATACCTTTGAATTTTTTAATATATGAGGAAAAAATTTATCATTATTATTATTATTATTTGTTCTCTTTTGAGAGTTTTTCACACCAGCGTTGGCTGATGGTTTCTCACTGGAATCTGAGTGACAACAAGTCTCCTCAAGTCTCCAGGACTATTCTCAGTAATCTGGCCGATCTCAATAATGCAGTAGTTTAGATGATCTTCACTCGTCCTGTTATTTCCAAGTCCTCCAGTCCTTATACTAATCCTTTGGTGACTGTACCAAGAGCACCAATCATAATTGGTATTATCGTCAATTCCATGCTTTTTCAATTCCCTAGCAAGGTCGAGGTACTTACCCCTCTTTTCACATTCTTTTAATTTCACTCTGTGGTCCGCCGGAACAGCAAAGTCCGTAATTCTGCAAGTTCTCTCTCTTTTTTTTTTTTTTTTTTTTGTTGTTGTTGTTGTTGTTGATTATTATCAGATCTGGTCGCCTGGTCGAAATTTGGTGATCAATTTGTATTTCGAAATCCCAGAGGAGTTTGTGCATCTCGTTCTTTAGAGCAGATTTTGGGCCGTGCATATACGATTTTTTCGTATGGTCAAACTTCAATTTCTTGCACAATTCCCAGTGGATCACCTTCCCCACCCAGTCGTGCCTAGTCTTATATTCTTTCTGCGCTAATTTGCTGCATTCGTTTATCATGTGATTGATCATTTCGTCTCTTTCGCCACATAACCTACATCTGCTGTTTTGTTGCGTCTTATCTATTCTCGCTTTGATATGATTAGTCCTTATGACGTTGTTTTGTTCTACTATTAGAAGAGATTCAGTTTCTCTCTTAATGTTTCCTTTTCTTAGCCACGTCCTCGTTTACTCGTGTGAGATGTCCCTTGTTAGTCGTTTGAAACGTCCATAGAGTTGTTTTTCTTCCCACTTTTTTTTTCTGGTTATTGTCGTTCCGCTGGTCATCGTGTCGTTAGTATTGTTTCTGGTGACTGTAATCAGTCTTCTACCGCGCTTTTGTATGTAGTCTTCGAGTCGTTGTATCGTCCACACTGTCTTCAATGCTAGCAAGTCCTCTTCTTGATACATATAGTCTGTCAACGTCATCTCTTGGATGCAATGCCTTGTGCATGGTCATTAGTTTTCTTGTTGTCTGGTCCATTTGTTTAAGTTCTTCTCTGGTCCACTTCAAGAATGGTCCCGAGTATCTTACGAGGAAGACAGACCAGGTATTTATCCCTTTCATAAGGTTCCTGCTATAGAGTTTTGTCTCGAGTAATTTTCTGGCTCTTCTGAGATACCCCAATCAAACAACAGAAAATTATTATGATCATTATTATTATTGTTGTTATTTATTTATTTATTTATTTATTTTGTTTAATTTTTTTTCCATAAACGATTTCCGCTTTATAAATTAACACAAGGTGTCAAAAACCATTGAGATTAAAGATTTGATATTTTTTTCTATTTGAAATTTTAAATTTAAATGAAGTCGTGTTCACAGCAGAGTAAAATGTATTAATATAAATATATATACAAGAGTCATTCAATAAATAATGGGAATATTGCAATATCACATTTCACCTAGCAAAAAAAAAAAGAAAAAAAGAAAAACAACTTGGTTTTACTTTTCAGTATAATCTCCATTCTTCGAAACATTTTTCCATCAAAAAACAAGCTTTTGTATTCCTTCCGCAGAGAAATTTTGGACTGAGCTTTTAGCTATTTGCTCCTGGTGATCTTCACTTCATCATCGCAGGAAAATTTGTTCCAGGAGAAATTTATTGAGGAGAATAAACAAGTGGAAATCCGAAGGGGGCATATCTTGACAGTAAAGAGGATGTGTCAGTTATTCCTAACAAAACTGACAGATGATTTCCACTGTTTTTGCATTGCCCTGGCGAAACCCACCGACAACTGACCTGAGAAAAGGCAAGGTTATCATGCACAACTTTGTGTGCTACACCCACAGAAAATTCAAGTTGTTCAAAAATGGCCTCTATTGTGACTCTTCTCTCAGCCAAGAGTGCATTCACTGAATTCACCATTTCAGGTGTGCTCGCCATTGTCGGCCTGCCTGGCCAGTCTTTATCTTACATACCATTCTGATCTTCTTTAAACAATTTTGCCAATTTGTAAAGATTCTTTACTGGAACATGCTTCTCCATTCACATCACACGTTCTTCGGTAAATTTCTCATGGTTTGCACTTCTCAACTACCGAAAGTTTAATGACAGACCACTGTTCAAGCCTGGCATACACTATTTGATTTGCCACCATTTTGAATAGCCACAAAATAAATATTTCTGAGGGATTCTTTTTTTTCTATAAACCAATTCCAAACCATGCAGAATTGACATTTATGGAAAAAAAATCTGAAAAAATATTTTGCTTTTTTCTTTTTA
This sequence comes from Sepioteuthis lessoniana, assembly GCA_963585895.1. NCBI lineage: Eukaryota > Metazoa > Mollusca > Cephalopoda > Myopsida > Loliginidae > Sepioteuthis > Sepioteuthis lessoniana. The sequence goes on from OY757909.1 coordinate 28,427,631, forward strand.
AAAAATCCTAGTATTTATTGAATGAACCTAGTAGATTGATAGATCAATTGCTCTTATTAAATTCCTTACATTTATTAAATGACCTTCCTATCAAGACGTCAATACTGCTGTCTAGACATTTAGATAAAGTCTAAACAATTCAGAGACTTTTTTTTTTTTATCATAAAGACAGCCTCAACAATTTTTTAACAAAATGTTTTCAGTTAGAAACTGGACTGTGCAAGTGCATTCGCCTCCATAGACATCAGGCCTGGCTCTGTGCGACGTTTTCTTCTTTCTCGAATTGATAATTCGTCTCAAGGAGAAGGTTTAAGGACGTGAAGGATAACAAAAGAAATACTACGGTATGGATACACACCATATCAAAAAGAGAGGTTTTCCGACAAATAGAAATACTCGATAGAATAAATATATTGAATATCAAAATGACTATTTCGAAGAAAATTAACTATCAATTTCTGCCTAGGTACATTTTAACACACTTCTTATACTCAGTAATAAGTTTTGGATTTTGTGTTTTTCCAGATAAATATAATTAAAAAAATTCACTACTTTTAAGATAATTAATTTTCAATTCGGATTTCTCATCTCATGCTACTAACGTTGGGTTAAATAAACAGCCAAGTGTCACTTTCTATACTGCGTTGGATGGATTGCGTACATATTTTGCTTTTGCTGGGTGGCAAATACTCTTATACCGTGGCCGTCGCTATAATACCATTATAGCGACGGCCACGCTTATACTCTTGTGGAATTAATTCTCTTGCCCGCAACACTCTTCTCGCAACTAGTAAAAAAATACCTTCTGTTACCAATGAAACAATAAAAGAAAAACATACGAAGAACTCACTTTCACCATAGAATAGTCTACTCGCAATGACGACCTTTCGTCTCCTCTCGGTTGAAGTGAACACGACACAACTAAATTAGACAACGTATACAATGCCGTAAGTTTACTTACATATTTACAGACATGTCATTGATTCCACTCAACAAACTAAAGGAAATCTTCTCAAACATGTAAATCTCTCACAAACTTTCATATATCTAAACTATTGATTGATTGATTGATTTTAACAGCTTCTCGACCCTTCAAGAGTTATTTCATGCCTACAGCTTAGGGAATCGTGTTTGTTGTTCGTTTATATTTATATTTTTGTGTTGTTGTTTCTGTTGCATCTTGTCTATTTTTGAACTTAGTTATATGATATCAAGTATTCCTTTTTTAATACAAATAATTTGCACACAGTTGTATGGCTTCAAGTATTCCTATCTAAAACAAATAATCTATACGCAATTAAATGGTTTCAAATAACAAGTAATAACGACCCTCTTTAAGATTTATACATTCAAGTAACTTTTCTTGATACAAATCTATATATTTTAGAAACTTCACCCACATACATGCTATAAAGGAGCTTTCTACATATACAACTATATTCATTCATTTTTATCTCATTTATTCATGTATTCTTTTTTCTAATTATTTTTCCCTGGCAATAAAATATGTTGAGTTGTACGTATTGTTTTTATATTCATTTCTTCTACAATATTCCTATACATTCTCAAACAAAAATGAAAACACAGACGCACAAGCAAATTAAGATCCGATGGAGATGGAAGGATGATGATGACAGCTAAGTTTAAATACGGCTGATATCGAATGTATCACTGCTAGTGATGAAATCTTTACGTGATAGTATAATATCTATAATTGTATATAAGAAATATTACTGAAAAAGAAAAACCATGTTGTTGAAATAAACAATTTATTTGTATGATGATCTGTTTTATCTATTCGGCTTCAAATTGTCATGGAAACAAACGCTGAACAGCGGTTGCTAGGGAACTTTCAAACTTTAGGTTGGTTGGTTGTGTTATATAGCATGTCTCCTTTTGCAGGTTATTTAATGCCAAATCCAGTTTATACATACACACATTGAATATATATTATTTTTAAACGAGTAGTTTGTTGATAACATTTTAAATAAGCAAGAATTCATTTGCTTGCACACAGTTAAATACTTTCAAGTACTGCTATCTAACACTAATAATTCTATTTTAATATTAATCATTTGTTTGCATACAATTAAATGGTTTTAAGTATTGCTAATAGCTTTGTTTGTACGCAGTTTGTTAGTACTTAGTTGAATTATTAAACAGTTCGATATAGGTACTTGACCCCGTTCAGAGTGGATCTGGGAGTAAAGCCAATTAAGGGGTGCCCCACGTACCCCAAAGCTTCTGGACTGAATCCACACCATCAAACGTTTTATTGTTATATCCAGGACACTCGTTGGTGGGTTTTTACCCCGCTGCAGAGATGCTGTCAGCGCATCCTACAGACCCAGCCGACAGGGTTGTTTTGAATTTTAATTTCAAAAATTATTTGAACATGTTTTATGATGGCTATTATCGTGATATCTATAATTGAAAAATTAGTCAATCGCATTAATGGGAAATAATGGTGGACAACGTGAATAATAATGAGTTTAATAATGGAAGGTTAATGATGCTATTGTTATTAATTGGAAATAGAGATGAGTTCAAACTTTGAGATGATCTTGTTGTCAGTACACAAGTCTTGCTAATTAGTTTATTGAACAAATGAGGGTTGATGGATAATATTCTCTAATTAATGAAGAACTGGGAAAGTTTTTTTTTTTTAACTCTCACAGGTTGATGCCTGTAGTTTATAATTGACTCATTAACTCGTCAAATACCTGTATAGGATGGCAATTAAAAAGTGCCAAGACTACCGCTGTTCAGAATAAATTAAGCGCGGGAAAATGATACGTGCGCAGTAGGAAATGAGTGATAATTGTAAGGGGTCAGCAAGTCATGTATCGTCATGCCACGAATATTCAGACCTATTGACGACGTTCACGCGATCATTTGCAATTTCGGGATGGACCTAAATTTGTGCAGAGAGCAAATATCAAGTTATGCATCAGACTCGAGAAACGAGGCCCCTGAAATGTTGTAGTTGGTCTATGGCAATGAAGCAATGTGCCAAGTGAGATGTTTCGAGAGGTATTCAAGCTTCAAGTGTAGTAGACGGTTATAGTGACTTACCTTTTCTTTAAATTGTTATTCCCTTTTTTTGCAAGTTATTATATAGTTTTAAGTAAATAATAATAATAATAATAATAATTGCTAGAGAATTGAAAAAATTATAGAAGATGAAAGTGACGGTGATACCAATTGTAATTCGTGCTCTTTGTACAGTTACCAAAGGATTGATACAAGGACTGGAGGAATTGGAAATAAAAAGATGAGTGGAGACCTTCCAAACTACAGCTTTATTGAGATCGGCCAGAATACTGAGAAGAGTCATGGAGACTTGCAGAGACTTGCTGTCACTCAAGCTCCAGTGATAAACCATCGACTGACACTGGTGTGAAAAAATCTCAAAAGAGTAATAATAATAATTACAAGCATCAACAGAACAAAAATAACCAGAAAATAAAAATAAGATGAAAAACAACTCTATGGACATTTAAGCGACAAACAAGCGAAATCTCACTCGAGAAAACTTGGGCATAGCTAAGAAAAGGAAACTTTAAGAGATAAACTGAATCTCTTCAGATAGGAGTACAAAATAATGCTATAAAGACTATGTCAAAGCAAAAATAGACCAGATGCAACAAAATAACAGATGTAGAGATGTGGTGGTAGAGACGAAACTATGAGTTACATAATAAGCGAATGCAGTAAATTAGCGCAAACAGATTATAAGACTAGACACGACTGCGTGGGGAAGGTGATCCACAGGGAATTCTGCAAGGTATTGAAATTTGACCATATGAACAAATGATATATGCACAACACAGAATCCGTCCTAGAAAATAAAAGGTACAAAATTCTTTGGGATTTTGAGATACAAACGGATCAACTAATCTCGACCAGACGACCAGACCTAGTGATAGTCCACAAAAAAAAGATAACCTGTCGAATAGTAAATTTTGCCGTTCCGGTTGACCCTAGGGTAAAACTGAAGAAAAGCGAAAAGAGGTATTAGTACCTAGACTTTGTTAGAGAACTGAAAAAAACTATGGAACATAAAAGTGACCGCAATACCAATTATAATTGGCTCGCTCGGTACAGTCACCAAAAAGGACTGATAAAGGAACTGGAGGACCATACAAACTACAGCATTGTTGAGATCGGCCAGAATAGTAAGAAGAGTCCCGGAGATTTGAGGAGACTTGCTGTCACTCAGACTCCAGTGGAAGACCATCAGCTAACGCTGGTGTATGCACAAACCAAAATCCGTCCTGGAGAATTAAACACACAAAATTCTCTGGTATTTTGCGATACAAACAGATCACCTAGTCCCGGCTAGAAGACAAGATCAAGTAATAATTAACAAAAAAAAAAAAAAAAAAGAAAGAACTTGCTGAATAGCGGACTTTGTCGTCTCGACAAACTACAGAGTGAAATTAAAAGAAAACGAATAAAGAGAAAATACTTAGATCATGCCAGAGAACGAAAAAAGCTATGAAACTTGAAGATGACGATGATACCAGTTGTAATTGGTGCACTTGGAACGATCCCCAAAAGCTTAGAAAAGTTGCATATTGGAGGACTAGCTTAGAAAATTTGCATATTGGAGGACTAGCAGAGATCATCCAAACTACAGCATTGTTGAGGGCAGCCAGAATACTGAGAATAGTCCTGGACACCTGAGGAGACTTACTGTCACTCAGTCTATCAGCTGACGCTGGTGGTTAAAATTCGCAAGGAATAGAATAATAATTCATAAACAATTATTGCTTCAATAACTATTGTTAATACAAATAATTTGCATTTATATTGTTTCAAGTATTCCTATCAAATACTAATAATTTGCACACAGTTTTAGTTGACCCATAGACAATAGGTAAAGTTACTTAATATGTTCTATGGGTGTCTTGTCTGTGAGTCAGACTAGCAGATCATGGCAAGTGACTTTGTTCCTCACCGGGTGTCCCATATTACCTATGCCTATGTGAATTCACTTTTTCTTTTATTCTTTAAATTCCCTTCTTAACATTCTCTTCTTTTTTTTCACCTAATTAATTCCTCCTAAATTAATTAAAATTTGTACAATGGGATGCTGAAAAGTTTTCAGCCCAACCAAGAAAAGGATGAAATCTTTTTTTTTTTTTTCATTTTATTTTTCATTCATTTCTTATAAATTTTTGAAGTTAAAAAAAAACTTGAGAAACAATGTGCTAAATGTGTTGAAATATAAAACAAAAAGGGTATGACCTACACAGAAGGTCATACCCTTTTTGGTCAGGCCGAGAACTGTTCAGCACCTGATGAGAGTTTAATAACATATCATTTCGTGTAATTTTGAATTTCTTCTTACCAACCATGCCGACCCAAAATTTAGTTAGTGCCTATCCTGAAAATAAAAATGATTTCTTTGACGGCACTGATGTAACATATCCGAAATACGAATATGTGAAATATACAGATATGTAGAACGTTCGTATGCATAGGAATCCCGAAATACGTGAAACATTGACGACTCTCGGTAGTTCAGGTACGAAACTTTTATTACCTTCTTTAAGTTTAGGTTTTCAACACGTGGAGAGAGAGACATAATTTCTACTATGCTGACTGTTCCCTCTGACCCAACAACGCACGGGCATCTCGTAGTCCATAACTAGACTGGCCTCGCCCAGGTCCAAAAATCAACTCGCTTCGTTCAGCTTCAAATCTCAACTCACTGGACTACCCGGCCCGGAGTCTGAATCTCAACTGTTTTTTTTTTTAATCACCCAAAATCCTCAGCCCATCGCTTCCGGGCATGATGTCATTCACATCCCCAGTTCTATTTCCTATCCGGGGTTTTTATTATGACATCAGTGTTTGTCACATCCTCCCTGCACGAGCGTGAACACCTTGCGCTCAATGTGTGCCCCTGCACGTGCACTAAGCCGAATAGTTCTAAGCCTAACTAAACCGAAACATAATATATAACCAACGAAAAATGATAATATAAAAAAAAATCCTTCCGCAATCATATAACACTGATGGTCGTAAAAATAAATGAATAAACAATGATAAAAAGAAAAACCCATTAAAATTCATTTAGTAATTGGAAAAAATTCACATCTCCTTCATAAATGAATTTTGTGTAGTTAATCAGATTGTTATATTATTTACCCTGCCCTCCATCCTGGTAGGCAGGTTTGAAACAAGGTCGAGTTTAATACCGGAGGGGCGGTGCCAAAAATAACTCAGTTGTGTGATGCCAAAAATAATTTCGCTCCATTAGCGATTCTCTTTGTGAGATGTTTATGGTATCAAGGTTTCAGGTTTGTTTGTTAGTTTATTTGTTTGGGTTTTATGGCATATCAACATTTGTAGGTTATTTAATGCAAAATTCATTTTTATATTAATACTATTTCTAACAATTCAGTTTAGCAAAAGTACACCGTTTGATTGTCAAAAACATTTTTATTTCAAGCTATTTAGTTTAGTCAAACAGTTCTAATTCAATTAAATTAAACATCAGTCATTTGTTTAAACACAGTTAAATAATCAAACGGTTCTATTTCTAACAATTCCACTCAGCATAAGTCCTTTGTTTGCATTCAGTTTAAATGTCAAACAGTTCTATTTCGAAAGTTTTGTTATGTATTACCAACAATTCAATCAAACATCAGTTATGTTTACAGACAGCTGAATGGCAAACTGCTCTATTTCAAACAATTCAATTTAGCATAAGTCATTTGTTTTCACAGTTTAAATGTCAAACAGTTCTATTTCGAAAGTTTTGTTATATATTACCAACAATTCAATCAAAGATCAGTTATGTTTACAGACAGTTGAATGATCAAACTGCTCTATTTCAAACAATTCAATTTAGCATAAGTCATTTGTTTTCACAGTTTAAATGTCAAGCAGTTCTATTTGCGTCATATATAGGACCCTATCAGGTGCTACCACTCTGGGTCAGAGTGGACCTGGGAGCAATGGCAACGAAGGAGTAATCCGCATTCCACAAAGCTCCAGCATTACAGGAGCTTTACCATCAGATTCTTTAGCGTCATATTAAGGACACTCGTTGGGAATGAGTCTTACCCCTCTGAAGAGATGGAGTTGGTGTATTCTGCAGCCCCATACGACTGGGCTATCTGGTATCAAGGTTTGATACAGATCTTCCCAACTTTTAAGTCAATGGTGTAGGTTCTGCCTAGGAATGGACTGTCTGCTGAAGCTAAACCAAATAATTATTCCCGGCCACAGATTGTCCATGGAGGATTACTTGTGACATGTATATAATCATGTACTAAGCTTAGCATAGTTTACCACAAGACAAAAAGTATGGGACACCCACTCAAAACCATCAGCTAATCTAGCTAATCATTACACTATACAAGACGCTCCTGTTGTAGATTTATATATTCTATGTTTTTAGCAAGATAAAAGAGTAAATCAATGGATTGTTAATATCAAATGCGTGGCTCAAAGTTAAACGGCTATATAGTTCATCAAACCCTCGATTTCCACCTTCTTACTCAATAATTAGCGAAGTTTATTATACTTGTAAGAATTTAAAATGTTGCTATAAATCAAACACTCACTCTACACCTTGAGGCCGGTCTATAGATATCAGTTTCTTGAAAACTCTGCTTTAAGTGTTGAAAAAGAAATTTACTGGTGAAGAATGTTTATGATTGCGTGTTTAGTGTCAGCTTTAGAGTTGATTAAGAATGATGAGGCAATTTTAAACACTAAAGTTGAACGAATGCAGATAAAATCAGCAGTTTACTTTTTGTTCTGTGTTGATGAGAGATGACGCAGACAAAAGGTTAAGACTCAAAGCTTTGACGTTAAACAACACAAATGAAAGTACAACATTAATGATAAGGTAAAGTATGCCTTTTCTAAAAAGAAATAGTAGTGGTAGTAGTGGTAGTAGTCACAATTAGTTCTAATTAAAGACTATCGGTAACAGTTTTTTCCATTGAGTTTTCTATTTTAAATCCACACAAACGAAAGGGCTTTGAATACGCTGACTGTATCCCCTGCGAAGGGGTGACTCCCTCCACAAAAAAAAAAAAAAAAATGGATGTGTCCTTGGCATAACATTAATCTGCTTCTGGTGGTGAGGCTCTTGAGATCTGGAGAGTATAGAGTATTCCTTCATTACCATTACTCCGAGGTCAACCCTGACCTAGAGTGGTAATACTTGTTTGTGTCCTATCTATGGGTCAAATAGATCTGTTTAAGAATTATTTCATATTCGATAGGACCGTGTATAAAAAAAAAAAATACAAAAAATAAATATGAACGTACAATGAACACGATTTCTTAACCTCGAGGCATAGAATAATCCTGAACGTGTTGACGTGCTGTTAAAATCAATCATTCAGTCTGAATCTTCGCTATCAAATGAGTGACAAACCCTGTTTAAATCTCGCTTTTTTGTTTGCAATATTCAAGTTAGCTACGTTATGCCGGTAGTGTAATGGTTATCGGCACAGAAAATGGAACCAGCAAGCCGAGTTCAAAGTCTTTCCGAGGGTATTTGCGTTCACTTCGTATTAATACCCTTGGGAAAATCATGATTACATTTCTCCTTCCCCTTGCCGTGGATGAAATGGAGTAGACCAGGGCTTCCTAAAGTGGTACATATAGACTCCGAGGGAGTGAATAAAATGTTGGCAGAGGGAATAAAAGCAGTGGAGGTGGCCGTGGTGTAATGGTTATCGTCGTTGGAAATGGACACGGCGACACGAGTTCAAATCCTGGACCAGACTAATTGCATTTCACATAGCACTAATACCCTTTGGAAAAGGTATGAATCCAATTATTCTCCCTCCAGCTATGGGTAAATAGTAGGACAGACTGGGTTCTTCAGCCTTGGTGAGGCAACCAGTCTAGGAGAAGGAAAACTCTGAATTCAAACCTGTTAAATTGACCTTGTGTCATATCCTGCCCGAGTAGAGGGGTTGGGTAAATATGATAAAAGCATTGGGATCCACAGGGAGTGAAATTTGCATTTATAAATCCTTTTATAACAGAACAAATATGGATGAATTTTAGCGAGAGGGAATGTTTGTTATTGTTTTTGGCGAAGAAATGTATTTTTGCGCGTGTGTGTTATTCCCTCGCTAAGTGTTGTTGTAAAATAAAGGAGGGGGTGGAGAAAGCAGCGCGTGTTGTTGGACGTGCGAGGGAGATATTTTCGCCATTGTATAGCAAAAGTCGTGTTTGCTGTTTGAGGAAATAAACGTTGAAGTCACCGTGGTTGTTTCGGGGAGAAGCGTGCGTGTCTCCAGAAAATGTTGCCTAGGGGTGAAATAAGAGCTAGGTGTCGGAGCGGATTCGACATCGCAGTCGACATAGCCAATTTTGGGGGTGACGTAAAGTTGTTCTTGTGTGTGGCGTATTGAATTCATCTAATTCATTTTCTACTGGGAACCCTTGGTCAAAGAGAAATAGACGCAAGGGATCCATAAATTAGATAGGTTCCCTCATTGTGTCCATGCTGCTGCTGCTGCAATTGGAGAGCAGACGGTAGACGGCTGTACAGAACCAAGTCGTTCTGTGAAAAGGGCTGTGTTTGGCAGCTTCCCCAATTTCTGCTGCCCGGAAAGGGGTTAAGGTTTGAATAGGATAAGTCATCCTGATTGGGTGAAATTATGCGTCGAATTAAATTACGAGCCAAACCAAAATTCCTTCTGCTACAAAGTGAATAAAATGTTGGCAAAGGGAATAAAAGCATTGGGATCCGCAGGGAGTGAATTTACTAGTTTGTATTTATAAATCCTTTTATAACAGAACAAATATAGCTGGATCATGTAGACTAGTTACCAGATATCGTACATGTAAATTAAATCATCATCCTGCCTTGAACCATTTCTGTTCCCTTGTATGATACCATACTACGTCTATTAAGTCACGCCTAATCCTCTCTCCCTCTCGCTAGGAGGAACCATAAGTGGGCATGCCATATTTGAAAGGTTTCACTTGTATTTTTGTTCAGTATTAAAACCTTTTCTAACGGTTTATCAGTCTCTTTATCTTTACCTCTTTTATAACGGTACACCTAGCAGAATACCTAATTGGGTGTGATGACCACTGATGTGTTGTTAACACACGACACGCACAAAATATACGAGTCATTTAAACGAACGAACGATCTGGCTCTGGCCAAAAAATTCTGACTCTTTTCGGCGTCGGTAACAACGCCTATAATCATATTTTCAAGAAAGAAAACATGAAAAAAAAACAATTGTATTTTAAACGAATAATTCTATAAAAATACCGAATTCTAAAATTCCTTTTTTATAATAGGTTATGATATGTTTCAACCGGTTCATTGGCCTAGTGGGTAGAGTGTTCGCCAATGGTCTGGGAGACCGGGGTTCAATCCCAGGTCGAGTCATACCAAAGACTTTTAAAAAATGGTACTTGATAACTCCTTGCTTAACACTCAACATTATAAGACACTTATCAATGGTAAAGTGGAGCAATCCTGGGAAAGGAGTAGCACTCTCCCCTACTCTTCGTTGTTGTAGGTATTGAAAAAGGAACCTTCGGGTCGCCCTCGACTACAGTCGCCAATTTACTTACGATATGGTTTATAGAAAAAAAAAAAGATAACTAAATCTTATTATGAAATTAAAAATATAGATTTAAAAAAGATTTTAATTTTTATCTATAGTAACAGATTTTTAAATGGATGAAATTAAAATTAAATTAGTGTCAACGAAAAATTCATTTGTTAAGTCAGTTTCGGTATGAACAGGTATTTGTTGGCGTAGGTGTTTTTATATGATTCAATATTCCATTTATCATAACTTTTCTGTATTTTGTAAGAATTTTAATCTTGAATCGATGAACATTTTTAAAAATCAACTCTCTCATCATGGCATCCAGTGAGACTGAGAAAAAAATCTCGGTAATTATCAATTAATTTATTCGGGTGTGAATCGTCGGTTGGTTGCTTACTTTGTTTAACGTCATATCAACCTTCGTGGGTAATTTAATACCAAACCCATCCTTGTAGACAAACAACAGGGATACTATTTAGCCCATAGCTGGCATGATAAGAGGGTTCATGCCTTTTCCAAGGGTATTAGTCCAGATGTGAACATAATCGCACGTGTGGAATTCGAACTTGCTTACATCGAGATCACAGCCCAGCACTCTAGTCATTTGGGTATGGGAGTGAATGGAAATTATACTTGGTTATAAGAAATGCATCAAGTAAAAAGTTTGAGAAACCTGAGTGTTGACTGAGCTCTGAAGTATTGGTGAGACAACCATTCGAGGAGAAGAGTAACTTTGAATTGAAATCACCTGCCAACACGTAATGGGCAATTGACAGAAGGTAAGGTTCATTACTAGAATAGATCAAAATAAATAACGAAAACCTGAATTCGGCGGTGGGCCGAGAAATAAGACTTATATGATGAAGTCGATATGATATACGAGGTTATATACGAGAGTCGGCAGAAAAGATCTTAGGAGGAACAAAATACTCTCGTGGAATGAGACCAAATGAGGTTTATTTTTCAAGATAGTCTCCTATGCGGTCAACACACTTCTTCTATCGGTATTGCAGTGCATGGGTCTCATTAGTAAAAAAAATCAACATCACCAGATATGACATTTTATGAACTTTTCTGCCCACCTTCGTATAATTAGTTGGCTTATCTATTAGCATTTACAAAGCTAATTATAGTCTGACATAAGGCTACAAATATGAGGCATCTATCGAACTCACTACTGTCATAATGATCTGAGAGACTAGGTTGCTACTCACTGCACCACAGTGATGCTATCAAGTTGGATTATCTATTTTAGGAAGTGTTCGTTATGTGATAACGATGCCAACAGTTTTAGGTCAGCACTTGTGATGGCTTCGGGATTTCCATTAGTCAGAGATAACAGTTTTTATCAGTCAGCAAGCAAAACAGTGAAGCCAAAAAAAAAGTTCGGTTACACTGATAGGAGGAAAAAGAAAGATTGGTTTTATCGATGAAAAAGAAAGGAATGAATAAGACAATAATAATTGGGACCATAATTACAAGAATTAAAATGAATATGAATACGACAATAATGATTAAGACAATAATTAAGATAATATATAAAGAAACTGAATAAAATAGACAATGATAATTAAAACAAGAAAATGAATGAAAGAATTGAATCTATTTGATCCATAGGTGAAAAATGAAATGGTACCACCAGGTCAGACTGCATCTCTGCCGAGGGGTAAGACTCCCCCAACGAGTGTTCTCGACATGACACGAAACAATCTGATAGATAGGCTTCAGATTGTTTTGTGTCATATCGAGGACACTCATTAGGGAAGTCTTACCCGTCTGCAGAGATGCAGTCGGTGTATTCTACAGTCCCAGCCGACTGGGCCAAGTATATGTAAGAAGGGCCGTTGGAAGGTACTTTCTTTCGACTTCATGCTAACAATCGAAACGTATTCGACTATTATGATAAAAAAAATGAAGAGACCAAATCAAACATTAATAGTGAAAATATTTCATCTAAGGATTCAAATAAGACTCAAAAAATGGTACTTGATGCCTCCTTGCTTAACACTCAGCATTATAAGGTACGGATCAAGGGTAAAGTAGAGCAATCCAGGGAAGGAGTAGCGCCCTCCCCTACACATTGGTGTAGTAGCTATCGAAAAGGGAGCCTTCGGGTTACCCTCGACTATGGTCGCCAACTTTACTTACTTACTTCTTAATTGAAGCTCTCACTAAAAATAAAATTGTATAGATATATATAAGGGATATATTGGAACTGTTATATATTCATATTTTTTGGTAATAAGGTTTCTATACAGTAGGGTTTGGTGATAAATAATTGCTAATAATATCCATTCTTATAGGGGTGTAATGGTTAAAGCGATGAACTGCGGAATCGTTGTTTGCGAGTTCGTATTCCAGTCGCGCTATTACGTTCACTTTCGGGCAAATACCCTTAGGAAAGGTATGAACCCCCCTTATCCTCCCAGCTATGGGTTAAATAGTACCATGACTGTTCTTCTAGGAGAATTGCTTTGGCATTAAATAACCTACAAAGAGTTGATATGCCATTAAACAAAGAAACCAAACCATTCTTATGGTATAATGTTTCACGGGAATCAATAAACTACTGCTATCTTTGGTTTAGAAGAAAATTAAATTTTTATACGAAATTGTTTGGTGTCTACTTATTTATGGGCCATATTGTATACAGTACCATGAAGGTTGGTTAGGTTTAATGGCATATTAACTCTTGTAGGTTATTTAATGCCGAATCCTGTTTATACATATTTATTAAAGATATATGATTTGTAAACGAATAGTTTGTAGGTAACATTTTTAAAAAGCCAGAGCTTGCTTATTTGCACACAGTTGAACGCTTTCAAGTATTCCTAACACGAATAATTCTATTTAGTATCAATCATTTCTTTGCACACAGTTAAATGGTTTCAAGTATTGCTATCTAATACAAATAGTTTTATTTGCACACTGTTAAAAGGTTTCAATATTGCTATGTAACACTAGCAATTCAATTTAACATCAGTCATTTGCTTGCTTTCAGTTAAATGATTAAACAGTTCTATCTAACCCATAAATGGGACCCTAACAGGTACTACTACTTAGGGTCAGAGTGGACCTGGGAGTAATGGCAATGAAGGGTTACTCCACATTCCCCAAAGCTCTAAAAGTGCAGATGCAGTTTAATGTCACATCTAGAAAATTCGTTAATAAGGTCTTACCACTTTGCAGAGATGCAGTTAGCATATTCTACAGCCCCAGCGGACTGGGCTAACAACTCCATAGGAACACAGTCAAGAAAACGTATTAAAACTGGAGAACCTCCCCAAAACTAGTAATATCCATTATGATTGTATGATATTCCACTACAAGCAATAAATTTTTAGCATCTTGGTTTAAAAGAAGATTAACATTTTCTTTAATTGCTACTTTCTTTAATTGTACTTATTTATGGGTGATACTGTACACACACAAATACATACATACATACGCGCATACGTGGTTGTAGAATACGCCAAATGCATCTCTGCAGAGGGGTAAGAACCCCACCCCGTCCACTTCAACGAGTGTCCTGATATGACAATAAACTGGATCTGATGGTGAGGCTCCAGTCCTGGAGCCTCGGGGAATGTGGAGTTCTCCTTCAATACTATTACTACCAGGTGACTCTTAAATTGTTTCAAGTATCAAAAGGGACTCATTAGAGAATTAAATGTGGTGCATTGCACCTCATTTTTACCTACCACATTAAAATTGATACTCGTACGCTATGGAGTAGTGTTTATTTATTTTTGCTTAATACTGCGTTTATATATTTTTGCTTAATACTGAATGGGATTCTTCGTGTTCGGAATACTTGAAAGCATTTAACTATGTGCAAATAAATGAACTCTGTTTTGTTTAGAATGTTACCTACAAACTATTCGTTTACAAATCATATATATATATATATATAGGGCGGAACGATAAAATTGTCGTCCTAAAGAAATCAACACTACAGCATTATTTTAAAACTTTTATTGAAAAAATCAAATCAGGTAACTTGATTATGTTGTAGAACTGATATCTATTCAATGTAGCTGCCTTTAGCCTCACTCACCGCCTCGATACGGGTCCGGAACTGGGAGTATGCCTTCTCCACAAGCGCCGGCAGGAGCTCGGCGAATACTCGACGGATGGCGGCGATCAGGCTGGCTTTGGTGTTGTGGGAGGTCATGCTGGTGATATTTTCGACATATGACCAAACGAAGGAGTCCAGCGAGTTCAGGTCGGGGGAGGAGTGGGGCCAGTGAGAGAAGGGTACAAAGTCGTAGCACTCCTTCTGAAGCCAAGCCTGGGTCTCTTTGGACTTGTGGGCCGGCGCCGAGTCCTGCTGCCACACCCAGGGTCTGCCACCGGCAACCTGATTGCACCAGGAGATCACCACACTCTTCAGCACATCCAGGTACACTTTGGCGTTGACTTTCAAGCCGACTTCGAAGATGTGAGGTGGCATGATGTGGCCCTCACTTGAAACCACACCAAAGACCATTACCGTAGCCAGAAACTTTGTTTTTATCATCCTGGGCACGTTGAACCGTCCGGATTTGCATTTTGAGGGTGCTGGCAATGGTCCTGTTGTCATAACTTGGATCGGTAGAGAGCATGAGTTGTACAGCGGCGCATCTCCGATCTCGCTCGTGGAACATTGTGTAACTTTCAGACATGATAGAAGACTCCTATCGCTCTTGGGATTTGCACACAACTGGCCAACTAGTAGATGGTCCGCAACAAAAAAAGAAAACCGGTTTTTATTAAACGGAAATGGAATCATGTCGTCTTTTCTAGGGTGACAATTTTATCGTTCCACTCAATATATATATATATATATATATATATATATATATATATATATCAGGGGCGGAGATGGGACTAGTGCTACTCGTGCCCGGCACGACCAATAACTCGGTCAATGTTATTCAAAATGGATTAAAAATTATCCATTAATTTCAAGCAAACATACTTAGTCTGATCTCAATTAAATTACGTATCTATTCAAGTTTCGATAACTAAGTAGCCAAAAGTTCATAAATATATCTGGTAATAATACAACGATGCTGTTTTGAACGGATGGTCTTTGTCCGGCCACCGTCAGATCCATTGAACATCCCATAAAATCGGCTATAATGTTGAACACGCGTAATCCGTGCCCAGCACTAGACCGTTATAATAACAGCAATGTTAGCGAAATCTCGCTTTTGGCTGTAGCCAATAGAAATAGCAAGTCTACCGTGCTCAAAAAAATTAGCACAATGTGACTGCTGACAACTGTCTTGGGAAGAGGGAGAGGGACCGAGAGAGAGAGAGGGGGGATAGCAGATTATAGCCGTCGCCGACGTCATCATCATCGCTATGGTAAATGTTGGTTAAATGGCGTGTTTTAATTCGTTTTTTTCACTAACAGATCTCTATTTCTTTAATGAATGTTACATATATTACATTCTGTAACTAAAATTTGTTTATTTGAAAACATTTTCAACAAATAATCTTTGTCATCAATTTCTTTATTCTAATAAACATATTTTTCTTGTCATAGTAATGAACATCTTCTCTTTTCTTCTATACTTTTGAAAGGAAAAAAAATTATCTTCTCTACTGTATTAACAAGATTACAAATTATATAGTATCTTGATTGTTTACAAAAAAAACCACCATGCAAGGTACGTTAGTCAATCTGTGCTATACAATGGAGAATCACGCAATAGCAACTATGATGACTTACTTTGAGTCCACGGACCACAGGTTGGGAACTGAAGTTGACAGAGGGGGGCACGAGTAGCAAAAATAGGCTAGAATCGCCACTGATATATATATATATATATATATGTATTTGTGTATAAACAGGATTTGGCATTGGATAACCTACAAGGATTGATGTCATAAAACTCAACCAACCAACCATACATATCCTATTTACCCAACCCCTCCACTCGGGCAGGATATGACACAAGGTCAATTTTTTAAGCGGAGTTTACCAGGTTTGAATTCAGGTTTTCCTTCTCCTAGACAAGTTGCCTCACCAAAGCTGAAAACCCAGTCTGTCCTACTATTTATCCATAACTGGAGGGATAATAATTGGATTCATACTTTTCCCCAGGGTATTAGTGCTATGTGAAATGCAATCAGTCTCGTCCAGGATTTGAACTTGGGTCGCCGTGTCCATTTCCTACGACGATAACCATTGCACCACGAGCACCTCTCCACACCAACCAACCATACATATATACAGCATACATACAAGGAAGTCCCCCTTGGCACAATGGCTAAAATAATCGACGGCAGCCTCGAAGTAACCAAGTTCGAACTCTAGTAGTGCTATTACGTTCATTTTCGGACAAATACTCTTGGAAAAGATATGAACCCTCTTATCTCCCGGCTAAAACTTAATAGTGCCGCTTCTGTTCTTCTACAAGGAAGGCTTTGGCATTAAACAACCCATGAAAGTTGATATGCCGTGAAACAAAGAAACCAGAACATACATACAGATTGTGAGAATTTTGTAATATCTGATGAGAACTCTATCGAACATAATAATGAAATTATATTGTTAAGTGATGAACATAGACCTTTCTTAAAGGACAATTATTATGACAAAATGTGACATGACGGTCTCTCTCTCTCTCTCTCTCTCTCTCTCTCTCTCTTAGTTGCTGGATTTTATTTCCAAGCCGAAAAAAGTGGGTGGAAAATCTAAAGAAAGACATTGCAATTGACCTATTTCTTTATAAATGAGATCAGCTACTGAAGTACAAAGGGGAGATTGCTATTTATTACTTTGTGGGTCAATGTCTCTTACAGAGGCGGAAGGAAAAGCATTAAAAAAGTGTCTAAGTTGCGACTGGGGATATGCTTATTTAGCATTTGTAATACATTCCTCGTATAATCCTAAAGAATAGAGAAATTAGGCTCCTTTTGGCGGAAGTAGTCAATTGAAATTCACTGTCTTGGAACCTACTGGATCGAAAAGTAGTTTTCAGTGTTTGAGCTATCCATAAGAATGAATAAAAGAGATGGCCAACCTTTGACGCATGCGTCAAAAGGGACTCATTAGAGAATCTAATGTGGTGCATTGCACCTCATTTTTACCTACCACATTAAGATTGATACTCGTACGCTATGGAGTTGTGTTTTATTTATTTTTTTGTGGAATTTTTTTATTTTACTAATTCATTTTTTTAAATCAAATCTAATGAGTTTTTCTCAATCCTAGATGCCTCAGGCATTCAGAAGTGGACTAACGGTAAATCCGGGCCATGCATATGTACACGGAATTTTTTCACATAACAATATCTACCAGCCCTGATGAAAACTTCCTATTGAATCAAAATTTATCTATCATAATTATATCCCATTCTAAAATAATTTTGATAGGATATTTTTGCATTCAGAAAAAAAAGAAAAAAGATTTAAGTTAAACTTCAGACGCGTGGGAAAATAAACAAACCGTCAAACATATATCTTTCTTCCGTTTTACCTTATATATATATATATATATATTAAGGATTTGGCATTAAATAACCAGACGGGTAGATGTGCCATAAAACCAAACCAACCAACAATCTAAAGTTCCATATCTCAAAAACATTTTTAAAAACCTATTGGAGTGTTTAGTTCTAGTGCTTACGGAGTGCATGTTTATCCAACCCCTCTGCCACGGATAAGGAGTGACACAAGGTCCAGTGTTTATAGAGTACAATAACAAATATGTGGGATACCACTTTAGTCTGCTAAAGAATTGGTTAGGTTTGGTTTATATGATGGCATATCAATTCTATATGGATTATTCAATGTCGAAATCTTATCAGTTTATAAATGTTCGGTTATAATCATCATTATATTTTTTAGGAGTGTTCCCATGGCAAAACGTGCTGGATACGATATCATAGTAGTATATTTTCAACGTTCCATTGTAATCATTTTAATTGCACATTGGCCTAGTGGTTAGAGTGTCCGCCAATGGCCCGGGAGACCGAGATTCAATCTCAGGTGTAGTGATACCAAAGACTCAAAAAATGGTACTTGACGCCTCCTTGTTTAACACTCAGCATTATAAGGTCCAGATCAAGGGTAAAATGGAGCAATCCAGAGAAAGGAGTAGCACCCTCCCCCACACCTTGGTGTAGTAGCTAACGAAAAGGGAGCCTTCGGGTCAACCTCGACTACGGTCGCCAACTTTACTTTTACTTTATAATAATCATTTGTTTGCACTCAGTTATACGGTATCAAGTATTCCATCTAAAACAATTAATTTGCACACAATGATATGATTCCAAGTGTTCCTATCTAACTCTATTAATCTATACACAATTTTGTTATTTCAACTAACTATTCCTATTTGATAATAATAATTATTTATTTGCGCCCGGTTATATGGTATCAAGTATTCTTATCCAATATTGATACTTTTAAAACAGATCTATTTGATCCATAGATGGGAATCTAATTGTAACCATCTCTCCAGAACAAGGTGGACCTGGGAGTAATGACAATGAATGTGTACCCTACACTCCTCAAAGCTTCAGAACTGGAACCTCGCCACCGGATGCAGTTTTGTGTCATACTCAAAACACTCCTTTTGGGAATACCTGACCGTATACCTTCTGCAGGGGATACAGTCAGCATTTCTAAACCCCACTGACACGTATAGCCAAATAATTTCTGCTAATGATCCCTACATGGAGCAATATAAAGGAAGAGAGTGCGAAAGTCTCACTCTCTTTACCAACAGGATGTTTTAGAAACAAGATGTGTCTCGTCCCCATCTAAGGGGTATTTTTGTTTCCATCGAACCTCGTGTTGCAGTGAAGATATTTTGCGAGGTCGATAAATATGTCGATTCCATAAACCTTTATAAGTGAGTGGTGTGACACAAACAAGTAAAGGACAAAGACCAGAGGCTAAACTTAAAACATCATCTTTTACCTGGCTAATAATACAGGTTAAAGGAATTTGAGTGGGGTTCTTGTTGCGTCCAAAGTGTAGATTCTGCAGACTAATAGTTTTTGGCGACAGCGAGTCTAAATGATCTTATGTGACCAGGTATCTGTGGACGGCAGGAGAATCGAACGCGTCGAATTGTAGAAACAGGTTGATCGATGTCCCAGCCATTGATTTAGCAGTTAACTGGGATTTGGGCGACATTAACTTCGAAGAGTTGATGAAATGTTGCTACTCTGCTAATGAAGTCGACTGTAGTTTGAGCGATGTCATCTGCTCGTGGACAAGTCCTTTGCTCCGAGTGTTTGCTGTATCTACCTGGCTGCTAATACATCATCATCCATGTGATGCTAATAAGTTTACTACCACCTTGAAAGGGCACTAGTAAGGAGATAAGACCTGTAGTCGTCCTGAAAAAGACTGTAGAGTTAAGGAAAGACTTGAAATCTGGAAAATGACAATTTAAGCTAACCTTAAAAAGGACTGTTAAAAAAATAAGGCTAGGCTGCTGTCTTCACTACTCGCGGCTGGAAAAAGGAAATGATGGTATCTGATCATCTAGAGCTGCTGGAAGAAAGCAGGAGGCAGGAACTACTGGACGGGCCACTCTAGATCCCCTTTGCCCAAGGCTGACTTGATCTGATTTATTTTGAACTGTATTTATACTGAGATGGAATTACAACAATTCAGGGTTTTCTTTTCCTAAACTTCCGGTTTCTGAAGAAATAGTATTACCAGGCTACGACAAACACAACGCCACAAAATACTACACAACGTACAATGCCCTAAGCTTACTTATCCATACACATGCATATTTGATAATTCCACTCAACCAACAACCAAAGAACATTGTTCATAAATGTATCGTAGTCAACTGACTACTCATAAACCAAACAAAAACAAAACAAACAAACCCCTTTCCAAGAAGTGATGAGTCACTGATGTCGTCAGCCAATAGTATTTAGAAACGAATCGTAAGGAATCAAATCCTTCTGCACAGGACGTCTTTTTTTTTTAAATATTAAATTCAGCCTGTCTTTTATGGACAATCCTCAAATAATGGACAAAATAGGTAGTAATAAAAAAACCACATGGTCGAAGTAGAATGAAGTTTCTCACTATTATATAGTAATAATAAGCAAGGTCATCCTACGTAGACCACATAGCGTAGTAGCGCACAGTAGGTATAAAAGCAGCGGTATCAAACCGGGTCAAATCAGTTTGGCTGGGCATCAGCCAAGGATGCGGGAGAAAGCAGATTCTCCCCTGGTCGTTCTACGACCGAAGCCTAATCAGCAGCAGCTGCCTACGAGGACTGCTCAAGGTTTCCTCTGAAGCCGACGTCATGATTCCAGCCGCAGACGACGCAGGAAGATTGGCAGCCTCTCAGCTTAAAAGCCCTTTTCAGAGCTACTCAGAAAGTCTATCCAAACACCCCTGAGACGGCACAATGCAGCGGACACAACTACCATCCTCTCAATCTAACAGCCCTTTTCAGGTCTAATTCTGAAATTCTAACCTAATACTCTTTGGGACGGCACCAGCAGCTACCTTCTTGCACCGGCGACCACTTTTCTGAAGCAGCAACTACCACTCCTGCACTGGCGACCACTTCCCTGCAGAAGCAGCTACCAGTCCTGCACCGGCGACCACCTGGCTGCACCAGCAGATACCAGTTCTGTAGCAGCAGCTACCAGCCTTGCACCCGCAACCACCTTCCTGCAGCAGCGATTACCAGTTCTGCACTAGCAGCTACCAGTCCTGAACCAGCGACCACTTTCCTGCACCAGCGATCACCTTCCTGCAACAGCGACTACCAGTCCTGAACCAGCAACCACTTTCCTGCATCAGCAGATAGTCCTAAACCAGCGACCATCTTCCTGCACCAGCGGAAACCAGTCCTGCACCAACGATCACCAATCCAACGAATGCCAGTCTTGTACCAGCTATCCAGACCTGCTCCAGCGACTAGATCCTGCTCCAACAATCACCATCTGGCCGCGGCGATTGTACGCTTTTCCGATTTACGATTCGCCATAATAAAGTTTGGCCTTTCGAAGCAACACCCTTGTTTTGTCATTCTTGCCTAGTTCATTGTCAATCACTTATATTTCAAAGGTTTGCAGGGACCGGTATATTTTATCTGGTCCCCTGCAACATATGTAAATCTCTTACAAACTTTAAATCCTCTTAGAAACTTCACACATACATACGTACGATAAGAACATTTCTACATACAGACCACCATTCACTCTTTCAGTATGTTTCTATTGGGCTTCATCAAGCAATAAAATATGTTAGTGTTAATTGCTTATGATTATTCAAATATTTATTCGTGAAAAGCAGCAACATTTCTACAAGTAATTTTTCTCAAGCAATAAAATATGTTAGTGTTAATTGCTTATGATTATTCTAATATTTATTCGTGAAAAGCAGCAACATTTCTACAAGTAATTTTTCTCAAGCAATAAAATATGTTAGTGTTAATTGCTTATGATTATTCTAATATTTATTCGTGAAAAGCAGCAACATTTCTACTTGTAATTTTTCTCAAGCAATAAAATATGTTAGTTGTTTATAATTGTTCTTATATTTATTCATGAGAAACAGCAACATTTCAACGATTAATTTTTTCTACAAATACTTTGAGCAAAGTATATTAATAGAACGGTGGGGATTTGTATTGTTTTCATTTTAACTATAAAACATAAGTTTTTATTTTAGCTATAACACATTGATTCATTTGGGGCCAATTAGAAAATGAAACGTTTATTACCTGGAGCCCTTGGCCCTCGGACACTTCCCGGTTACCTAACTGCTCAATTATGCACTGAAATTATTAATTTCTGGCAATCATCACCCTGTCGACATTGACCAGAATTAAGAAAAATTGCTCAGAATTATATTTGCCATTTTGGAACGGCGTAAAATGATGTGAAGAAACATTTTTAGCTATGAATTGATTAAAAATAAAACGAGATCGCCATTGACAAATGATTTTTTTAAAATCTTTTGATGCTCCCAGTAACTAACTTAACTCCAAAAATTAAGATTTTGATGACCTCAAAACAAATTCGAAACTCTCATTAACGTTCATGATGCACATATTGTTTCTATATCAAATCAATTAATTATATAAAAATGCTAAATATATTCATGAAAATATTTTTACAAGAATTAATGGAAGTACAACATTTGCATGGTGTATCTGAACATGTGCATTGAAACAATGATTCATGAAATATGAAAGTTTGATAAATAATATCAAATAATAAAAGTGCAATGAAAAATGAGAAACAAACTCAAAAGTCTCATTAATGCTCATCTTGTTTTGATATTAAATCAATGATTTATATGAAATGTTAAACATACTTATATGAATTCATGGGAGTAGAAGACATATAGAAACATTGAAGTATGAAATGTGAAAGTTTGATCACCCATGGCAAATAATATCAAATGGAGTTGACTTACAGTCAAGTCATGCCGAAAGCATTAGATCACCGCAGTTAAGCATCGATGAGCCTGTTTAGTACTTAGATGGGTAACTACTTGAGAACAGCAGGTACTGTAAACAATCGAAGGTCTGTGTGCCATACTATGAAAAACTTAGCAAATACCAACATCAAATGAAGGTTTATGGGGTCAGACAGAGATCAGGGCAAGCTGTGTTGCTGTTTGATATCTGACTCCATTCAGAGGTTATTCTATTTTTACCCCACGTTGTCTTGTTGATGTAAATTGTGACGCAGCATAAATAATTATCCAATGACGAGAATCCATTTTATGCGCATGTGACGTCGAGGGCAGTCTGGCACTTAACCCTCCGCAAAATAAGTCCTAGTCAAGACTCCTATTTCGGGCAAATGATAAACCGGCAAATAATGTGGAGGTTAATTTGGGGCTAGATTGATCTCAGACGCTGGTAAGGGGGTACCAATTCACTTTTACATACCCAACCAAGTCCTTTGTCTTCCTACCCCCTCAGGTAGCGGAAAAACGGACTTCGAGGTTAGAAAATATTAACTGTAGTCAAATTTCCAAAATTCCCTTGTAATGTTTTAAGGTGGCAATAAGACGTTTAGCGAGAATTAACGAAAGCCATACGACGCTGAAACAGATACATGCAATAGAAGATGAATTGATAGAGGAAATAACACAACCAAAAAATTTCAACACAAGGGTGCATTTAAAATATAACAAAATTTTAATAGGCGACGACCAAACAAATAATGATAAGATTTAAGAAACAGTTCCTTTTTATTTCTCTTTTCCTTTTAAAATACCGGCAATATTAAGCCAACAGGAAGTATCAAACATAAATGTCTCTCAACAGTCCTTTTCTTCTTTCTCTTTTTTCTTTTTTTCCTTTTCTCTTTTACTTGGGAAAATATCTAAGTCGCCGGACTGAAGCATGTAACAAAGTTCATTCACTAATTTACAATTGATGAAACAGAATCTTTTCAGTTTCTCTCTTTCTTTTTTTAATACATGTAACTTTCCAATATTTAGGAATTTGTAAAAGGAAAACAGTTAAAGTTGTACTTATCTTTGACGAGTTTCAATGTTCAGATTTTTTTCTCTATTTTTACGGGCGGAGTCGGCTGAGGTCAGCGTCTTTTTCTGCTGACTTCTGCCCAAAGACTAAAGATTCTTTTCCAAATTTCTCTAACGGAAAAATGGCATTTTGGCGCTAAGGGTCTATGGGCCAATCATTTGACTTTTTCCTTCTCCTACTATTCCATTCAATCACGATACCCGAGTGATCTGGATTCCTTTCTTTGTTGAACAGACTGCAAGTCATAGAGTGCGGGGAGCTGACCTCCATTCATATATCATTTTAACGGTCAGTCTTAGTGCCTGTTGATACAAACACAGAAGAGTAGGGGAATTGACCTCCCCTTCCCTCTCTCTGTAGCATACGACGTCACAAAATCCTTGAACAAGAAGGCCCAAAAAGAATGATACAAAAGAAGGTAGCAACAGATAGAAGACGAAGACGTTTTTTTCCCTTTATTTCCTGGGTTCAATAACCATTCAATGGGTGAGGAATTTTCCCTCAATACAATTGAAATGGTTGAATCCCCGAGTCAAGATGTTTAAAAATACGTTAATCGTTTCTTAGTATTATATGTCCTCATTAAAGCTTTAACAGCGTAGTTCGTAGTTCGATAAGTCCATTTCGTAGCTTTTTATATTTTGGCATACTGTTAACCGAGACGGCCGCTACTAGTGAAAGGTCTAGCCAACGCGTCGTCCAAAGATGAACGTGTGGCGTCCTCCACTAGTTAACAAGGTGTTGTCACTCTGCTGGTCACTGCTGAAAGGGATTGAGCTTCCTCCTTTTGTCGGGAGGTCTCTTTTTCTTTACGCATGCGTCGCCCCTTTTTCCTGTCGGAGGCTTCTGGGAGTTTCTGCATATTTTAATAATTTTCTTTTTTAATCCAATTTAAATTTTTATTTATTTATTTATTCCCTATATGTCGTTTAGGTCATTTTCCCACCCATAAAAGCTTTTTTTAATCATATAAAAGCAAATTATTCATTGATTACCGTGTGTTAAATGCATTTACCCTACCCTGCACCACAAGAGAAATCTTTTGGCGGAGAAAAACTGATTTGAATTCGGAAATTTCCTTCTCTTAAACTGGTTGCCTAAACCTGTCTGCCCTGCTATTAACCCATAGCTGAGAGATGGGGGAATTGGTCGTTTCCTGCTTTTCCCAAGAACATTTGCGTAAAGTGAAAAAGAAAGCGTCTCATCCAGGATTTGAACTCGTGTTGCCGATTCCATTTCCTATAGCGGTAACCGTTATACTTAGCACGCCTCCTATTTTACTTAAAGTATTTTTTAAATATTTTTTATCATTATGGATTCATTAGAAGTCTTTTTTTACATTTTATACGAGATATGTACAAAAAGTACAGAGAAAGGTAGATTCGAGCTTTTCCGGAGAGAATTATTGCTAAGTGTTCGCTGATTCCATTTCCAACGACAATAAGTTACACTAAGCGTGATATTGCATTATACTTCAGTTATGTCAGTAAAATTTGGCTCAATTCCTGACCACTGACAATCCCTTTCTTCCTATTTTCCAGTGTTATGATTAAATTTTATTTGGTTTGATTTGGTTTGGTTAGGTTTTATGGCATTTCAACTACTGTAGGTTATTTAATGCCAAATCTTGTTTATACACATATATTAATTATATATGATTTGATTGGGTTGGGTTTTGTGGCATATCAACGATTGTAGGTTATTTAATGTCAAATCCTCTTTATACATATATACTAAATATATATGATTTGTAAACATATTTTGTAAATAACATTCTTAAACGAGTCTGAGCTCTTTTTTGTACACAGTTAAATGTGTATTTAAGTATTGCTATATAATAGTCACAATTTGACATTAGTCATTTGTTTGCACACAGTTTGTTCTATTTGACCCATAGATAGAACCCTATCAAGTGCAACCACTCCGGGTCAGGGTAGACTTGGGAGCAATGGCAATGAAAGAGTACTCCACATTCCCCAAATCTCGAAAGCTGGAGCCTCACTATTAGATGATTTAATGTCATATCTAGGACATTTGTTAGGGGGTGTCTTACCCTTCTGCAGAGATGCAGTCGGTATATTCTACAGCCCCAGCCGACTGGGCTGGTTATGATTTGATTGAGGGACTGCCAGTTATGTCACTGATTCACGACTTCTTCGTCACTGTGTACGTCTCTATCATACAACGCTAATTTTTCATCACAAACGATGAAAAGATGCAAAAATACTTTAATAGAGGCGTGACAATAGATTGAAGATCGGAAAGGATGTTTAGGCTTTTTGAAGGGCTGTCTCCAACATTTTGTGAGGTTTGTTATTGCACAATTTCAAAGGAAATGTAGTAGGTAAACTACTATTCATAAAGCTTTTCGAGGTCCCTCTCTCATCAGGTGCCATGGGGGAAGCATTTTTAAATAACCATTTTCGGTGGCATAATGTTTGCCACCCGAAGCAGCCATTGTTTCTCAATATCTTTGTATAAGCCTATACAGATGGTAGACTGGAAAAAAACTCATTCTGTGAAAACAGTAATATATAAATTTTACAGGCATTTAGCAAGAATACCGTACTTATTTGTGAATAAGACACACTATCCTCCAACCTAAAAGTCAGGAATGCATATTAAACAACAAACCCACAAAGACGCCCTCAGCTACGCTACTGATCATCTTCATATACTTCTCTGTTAAGCCTCTGTCGTTGAATATATATATATATATATATATATATAATTCCTCCACGCTGCTGACTTTTTTCTTTCTCATTCAGTTGAAACAGAACTCATTTAACACACTTCTTTCCCATAGATATTCTAAATTTTCTGCCAAAATATTTTGAATAATTTTCCGTCAGAGCATTCAAAATTTGACACTGTTTCTAAAATTGAAACCTCTACTTGTAATTAAAAAACATGAAAATGTAACTGTTCATTCACTTACGGCATTGTTCTCAAAATGCGAAATTTATATTTCTCACAATTTTAGCAGTGGCTTCTCGGCTGTTTGGCTGGGAAGTACGAAATTGATCACTTCGTCGCAGATAGCCGTCCTCTCTGGTTATAATCTGCTTTGCAGACACCACCGAAATAAATACAACTAAAAACTCCAGCGGGACATAACCACCGACTTTGGACTTATCACCCACTGAAAATGACTAATACATTTCAACACTTTGTTTAGAGATGCGACTGTTTTTCTACTGGTCCAGAAAGATATTTCCCCGCTACAGAATAGCCGTATTAAACCCAAAAATAAAGTTGAAATTTAAAAGGTATCTCTGTCTTCTTTCTTCCTTCCTCCACTAATTCTTTTGCAGCCATCACTGACAAAGAAGATACCAACGAGTTAGATGGAGCAAGAAGAAAACAAATGGACTCAGATGCAACAACCAACAACATATGAAACTAAACCAAATAACCCAACAATAAATTTTCCAAATCCCTATAATACCAACAATTTAATTTAGATACACGGTTAAATGATTTCAATATTACTATGAAACACTAACAATTCAATTTAACATCCGTCATTTGCTTGCTGCAAGCAATCTTGAACAAGTCCTGGCGGCAACACCCCACAAGACACCAACTGTACGGCCACCTGCCTCCTATCACGAAAACTATTCAAGTTAGACGAACCAGACATGCAGGACACTGCTGGAGAAGCAGGGACGAACTCATAAGCGATGTACTCTTACGGACCTCTACACATGGCCGTGCAAAAGCAGGACGACCAGCACGAACATACATTCAGCAGCTATGTGAGGATACGGGATGTTGTCCAGAAGACCTGCCTGAGGCGATGAACGATAGGGAAAGTGGCGAGAGATAATCAGGGATATCCGTGCTACCAGCACATGATGATGATGATGATGATATCGTCAAACAGTTCTATTTCACCCATTTGATGGGACTCTAACTAGTCCTACCACTCTGGGTCAGAGTGGATCTGGGAGTAATGGTGATGAAGGTGTACTCCACATTACCCAAAGCTCCAAGACTGGAGCCTCACCATTAGATGCAGTTTAGTGTTAGAAGCTGGACACTCATTGGAGGATTCTTAACCCTCTGCAGAAATACAGTCGGCATATTGTACAGCCCCGGCCGACTGGGTTGCGTATTATACATGAATGCGTGTTACACATGAATGCGTGTTGTACACAAAAAAATTCCAGTATTAAGATAATGGTTATAGATAGTGTACAGCCTCTAAAAAAAGGAATATTTTAAATTAAGTAAAGAATATCTGAATACATCCTGGCGGCAACACCCCACAAGACACCAACTGTACGGCCACCTATCCCCTATCACGAAAACTATTCAAGTTAGACGAGCCAGACAGCACGGACACTGCTGGAGAAGCAGGGACGAACTCATAAGTGATGTACTCTTATGGACCCCCACACATGGCCGTGCAAAAGCAGGACGACCAGCACGAACATACATTCAGCAGCTATGTGAGGATACGGGATGTTGTCCTGAAGACCTACCTAGGGCGATGAACGATAGGGAAAGTGGCGAGAGAGGGTCAGGGATATCCGTGCTACCAGCACAACATGATGATGATGATGATGATATCGTCAAACAGTTCTATTTCACCCATTTGATGGGACTCTAACTAGTCCTACCACTCTGGGTCAGAGTGGATCTGGGAGTAATGGTGATGAAGGTGTACTCCACATTACCCAAAGCTCCAATACTGGAGCCTCACCATCAGATGCAGTTTAGTGTTAGAAGCTGGACACTCATTGGAGGAGTCTTAACCCTCTGCAGAAATACAGTCGGCATATTGTACAGCCCCGGCCGACTGGGTTGCGTGTTATACATGAATGCGTGTTGTACACAAAAAAATTCCAGTATTAAGATAAAAAAAGGAATATTTTAAATTAAGTAAAGAATATCTGAAAAGGTTAGAATCAATCAGTTAAGCAATAACAACCAAAACTCAATTCTAAGTCACTGAATGCTTTTTGCTCTTTTCTCCGAAATTTCCAAATTACTCGACAAAAATATTCAAATTGTTTTACTCCACGTCGTGTATCAATCATTTTGCTCGATCCCCGAAGTTAAGCAGTTATGAGCCAATTCACTTCTGATATATGTGACCACTCAGGAAGAGTAAGTTCTGTAAGTAAACGGGGGCCTGTGTGCAGTATGGAAATGAAATCGAGTGAGTTTTGGTATTGCGAACTTGAAAGCTTGTCTTCGTTTATTTGTCCTATCTGAGGACTATATCTCACGGTCATAATTATTCGAATTAGAGGAACATAGTTCGGACACTTATAGCAGAGGAAATTCATTATGGTTCCATATTTTTTCGAGCCAAATAATGTAAGACAATTCACGTCGCAACGGAATGATAATTTAACAACGTATTTATTTAATAAATTTGATTGAATGAATACTGAAATGACATGAAATACTAAAAGAAAACATTATAGAGAAAAGTTTTATCATACTGCTGAAGAGTCTTTTCTCGTACGTTAAGAATCCTTAATAGAATGTAAGTTATTGTGTGAAAGCATGGTATCATGCGCCATAGGAGACGAAGTTTTTGAGGGCGATAGCACACACAATTCTGCGTGTTTCTGATTATCAAGCAGGATCGGAGAGAGGTGTGACTTTGTCACGCCGTTTTATATGCTACTTTGGTCATGCCACCAAGTGATCATGAGAACTACTATTTTAAAGGTAAGGAATGTAATCCTTACTTATGTAATCCCTACATATGTAACTGCTACGACTAGGCAAAAGCTTAGTAAATAACAACAAATAATGTATTGTTTAAAACGGCCATTTTATGTGACCTATAATTTCACAAGCAGGATTTATTAATCAAACATCGAAACGATTATTTCTTTTAATTAGTTAATTCTTCATTGCAACCACACAGACTGTCAATCTACGGTCATCGGTTGTAATATATAAAAATTTATTTCTAACGAGGACTCAAACCGACCCCGTACGGCACTTGCTTTGACCAGAGAGGAAAAGGGAGAAGTAATCCTAGACAATACGGCACCAAAAATCTACCCCCCCTATTTCTCGATAACTACTATTGGGCCCTGCACTACGAATTCGGGGACCAAACGGTAAAGGCATGAAAAATAGCCAGCAGAAAGGTTTCGTCACTCGCTTCTTGAATAGCCGATAAGTATTTCAAACAAACAAGAAATAAAAGTAAAATTAAACGAAAGTCGACTACTGAAATTCTACCAAGTTAAACAACTGAAAAAAAATTCAACCCGAGAATTCTGCTGAAAAAGTAACTTTACAGAAGACTCGAAATTAAATGAAAACTGAAACATTTCGACAAAACTAAAAAGAAAAAAAACTCAAATTCAAAGAACTTTGTTTCCCGGACACTCTCTCAGATAAATTCCCACAAATTACACAAAAATTTGCATCACTGTATCTTTTCAATCCCTTTCTTTTTTGTTTCTTTTGCATAATATTCCCTTTTAAAAACCTTATTGTCTGTGTTATCTTTTTGAATCAGTATCCGAACTAGAAAACTGCGGAACTTACAGTTTGAACTTACGCTTTAAAATCATACACTAAAGCCCCCTAAAAACATTACCCAGTTAAATACTAAATCTGGCTTTAGTGTCACTCTCTTTATATTTAATTTTATTCTCTTTAATTTCCTTTATATTGCAAATTTTATTTCTTTTAAATTCCTTTTAGATATTTTCTAAGATAAAGTATTTTATAAAAAGTACCTGTTTATTTTGTCGAGTAATGACAGTTGATTGTAATATTGTTTCCTGAAACAATAAATGAGAGAATAATTTGCGACGAATTAATAACATATTTTATTGCCTGAGCAAACGTGATATAATGAATACAAGAATGACATGAGATACAAAACTAACATAAAGAGTGTGTATAAGGAGTTGCCTTAATGTGAGTTGAGAAGTCTTTAGATTACGCTGGTGTAAAAGGAATGGAAGTTTGGAGGAAAAAACTAAAATATCTGAGAAAGTATTGTTTTGTGGTGTCGTGCTCAGTATGACATGAGATTTGTTTGGAACAAAAAGACCTTTTGTCTTGAAAGTCAGAATTTGGTTTGTTCAAGACATTTTTCGCTAATTTGCTGTCGAGGAAGAAAACACTTTGACTTTGGCACATCTGTGTTGTTTACTGGTTTGATAACGCCTCCTCGTGGCCATTAGTTCAATTCTTTGTCAGAAAAGGTAGGTAATCCCACAAAATGTCCTGTGATTTCTCCAGCATTATTTGTTCATTTATCTATTCGTATACACGGAGACATCTCGAGTAGGGAGAGTGGGCCACAATAGACAAACGGTTACAAAATGACAAAAGAATATAACGAAAAGACAGCAAAGCAGGAACCCAAACTAAGACACTTATTCATCAATTAAATACACTCGTAAGAAAGTTTGTTTGGTTTAGTTTGGTTTGGTTTTATGACACATCAACCATTGTAGGTTATTAATGCCAAATCCATTTTATACATATAAACAATTCTATTTCAAACAAATAAGTTTAGTATAAGTATAGATTTTTTGTTCACACACAGTCAAATGTCAAAGCAGTTCTATTTCAAACAATTCAGTTTAGTACAAGTATAATTTTTGTTTACACATAGTTAAATGTCAAAACCGTTCTATTTCAAACAATTCAGTTTAGCATAAGTACACAGTTTAGTTCAATTTTACCAATAGATAGGCCACTATCACGTGCTACTACTCCGGACCAGAGTGGACCAGGAAGCGTTGGCAATAAAGGGGTACTCTGCATTCCCCAAAGCTCCAGCATTACTGGAACCTCGCCATCAGATTGTTTAGTGCCACATCCAGGACACTCATTGTGGGGGTCTTACCTCTATGCAGAGAAGCAGTCGGTGTAAGCTACAGCCCCAGCCGACTAGGCAATAAGAAAGTTTATGGAGAATGAATAATGTTTATCGAGAATGAAATTATATTTGTAATAAATACACCTGACCACGTTCCCTTCAGCCATTGTTTGTTGTGTCGGGTGTCTGTTATTGGAAGAGTACCATACAAGTCCGATAACTTTTTGTATAGGTTAAGAATTTTTTCTTTTCTTTTTTTTTTTGCACAAGGTTATATATCAAGTATTCCTATCTAATACAAATAATTTTAAATAGATCTATTTGGCTCATGTATGGGCTCCTAAAGAGTACTACTAAACCGAATCAGATTGAACCTGGGAATAATGGTGATGAAGGAGTACTCCACATTTCCTAGAGCTCCAGAATTGGAACCTCACCACTGGATGCAGCTTAATGTCATACCCAGGACAATCCTTTTTGGAGGAGGGAGTTCTTATTTGTCTGCAGGGCTTACAGTCTGTGTAATCTTAGCCCCGACGGCAAGCTGTCGTTTTTCTCCTTTTTTTATTTTTTGAGTTGTTTTACATCACAACCTACTCGGGCTGTCAGTCCATAGCAGTATAAAATAATTAGGGACGCCCGGGTTAAAAACAGAAACGTACAGCAGCGAATTGACAACGAGTTCTGATAAGCTGAAAAATACTCAAATGGGAAAGCCGTTAAAAGTGGGCGCGGGATATAAAACAGAAAAGAAGTTAGTTGGCGGCCGGACGTGACGAAGTAAAGACAGCCGAAAGTAAAGACCAGCCCGACGATGTGAAGACAGCCGAAAGTTGCGGCCCCCATTTTGGAGCGAACACCAAAAAGAGGTCTCACACCTGACGCGAAGCTATGAAGATGAAACCAGCGAACACGTACGTGTTCGAACTACAATAGAAACGTGAAAGATAATTCAAGGTCGGTGCCTGCTCTTTTCCTCTCACAATATTTTGTTGCTCTTTGTTTAGCTAACGAGGTCGACTCATTTCATACTGTTTCTCTCTTTTCAACAACTACTCAGAGTGGCGAATAAACTTTCGTATCAGCGAATCAAGAAGGATTCTTATGTGTTCGTCACTTTTTCTCTCGGCGAGGTTACCACAGGGTCTGACTGACACTTAAGACGTTGTGCTCCACGCGTAAACCCGTTCGCCACGTGGTGGTATGTGTGGAGAAGTAGTAGTATAAATGTCTATTGAAACTGTACTTGCACAAATTTCCTTTTGAATACCGTAGTGTTGCAAACTTCTATCTGTGCCGTGTAATGTTACAACTGTCTATTCAGTGTGTAACAGTACAGGCAGTAAGAAACAAAACGGATTGGAAAAATAAATAAATAAGCTCCAGGCTAGACTTGAGTTTTCATACCTTTTAGCTAAGGAAGTCTACCCATACTTAGTACGCGCTCTATTAATTGAACTGCCAGAGTTTTACAGCTGCCACATCAAGCCTAAATATTTCTGGCAATTGGGATAAATTTGATGATTAAATAGTAAACGTTGCAATTATCAACCTAAAATCTGTTTTAGCAAGTTCCAGCACTCTGTCTGTCTATACATTTAGAATAATAAAGAAAGAGATTGTTACTTGTCTCGGCAGAAAAGAAAACTAAGAAGGAAAAAAATTGAAGAAAAAAATGAACGCACAATCAAAAGCGCATGCGCGCGTGTCTGCTCGCGCGTACGTTTCCATGACATCGGAATTCGTTCGTAGCTAAACGTCAAAAGAAGAAATGAAACAGATTAGAACATAAAATCTATTGAGTTTCATTAAAGCAGACAAGAATGAAAGCCTGATTTCATTCTAAATCTTTCGAAGAAACAAAACGATGATAAAACAAAAGCAATAAAATAATAATAATAATAATAATTAACAAGTGGCTACTTAGGAACGTCACAACAATGAAACTCATTAGTAAAAGATGAATATGAAAACAAGGAAAAAACTGAAACCATACCAACAACAGCATTACTAACAACCAGAGATACTACAGGAAGGTGACATGATCTTACAACCATGGTTAATAGAATGTTTTAAAATGTTCGACATCACCAAGCTGGCAGTCAACTTCATCTTCTTTCCTCTCCAGTTGTTGGGTTGCATTCGGTTGGCCGTTTTATCTCTGGGCGGTTCTGCCGGGTGTGCCTCGGCACTGGAGAGTTCCTCCGGCCTCAGGAGGCCATCCCCCCAGGCTTTTACCCCCTCTGGGGATTAGGTTTATTGCTTGGCGCCTGAAGCTCCCCCCAAAAGGGGAATGCCGACGGGGCTGAAGGTATTTTTGACCTTGTCGGACGCGTGTGGGCTTCGGCCCTGCGACCGGACCCACCTTAAAAATGGCCTTGTGCCATATACGTGCGTTGGTGGGACGTATGATAAATAAATAAATCACGAGAACTATGGAAACGAGAAGACTGGAACTAAAGACTGGAAGACAAAGAGACTTCTCCTAAAGAAACTTATTCCCACTACTGTTCGCTATAACGACGTTACGGCTAAATTATATCCAAAGAAAAGGTAATAACAGATACGGATACTGAAAATAAAAGAAATAAAAGATAAACGACTTCACGTATATGAATGATGTCAAAAAATTTTGCCCCAAATAAAAAAGAACAGGAAATACAAACGCAAGCAGGTAGAATCTTCAGCCAAAACATTAGGATGAAATTCGGTAATGAGCTATGTGCAATACTTATAATGAATAAAGGAGAAACAATAGAAGGAATAGAACTATTTGAACGCTTGCTTGTTGGGAAGATATTTCGTTGAATCCCCACACTCCAAGGACTAATATTAGCAATTGTAACACTATGGACCCTTGGCATGGTAGTATAGAGTTAGGCATGAATGTATGCGTGTCACGGTGGACGTATGAATGACAGTGGGTACATATATAGATGTGTATGTGTGTAAATGTATCCATCCTGTATGTCAAAAAAAAGAACGGGGAAGGAGGAAGCTGTTCGGGCACCCACTACCAGCTTGACAAGCTAGTGGGTCAACCATGGGTTTGAATGAAGTGACCTCACGACCTTGAATAAGTGTGAAACTAAAGAGCGCGTGGGAAAAGGGAACAAAAACAAGAAATGACCAAACACTTCCTGTTTTCTCAAAGTACTAGGAGCCCGGGATGGAAAGAATGAGTTAGAGAAACCCGTCAGAGCGAAGCCCAGTCAGCTGGAGCTGTAGAATACACCGACTGCTTCTCTGCAAGGGGTAAGATCTCCCAACGAGTGTCTTCAGTATGACACAAAACAATCTGATAGCGAGGTTCCGGCTCTGGAACTTTAGGAAATGCGAAGTACCCCTTCATTGCCATTGCTTCCAGGTCCACTCTGGTCCAGAGTGGTAACACCTGGTAGAGTCCAATCTATGGGTCAAATAGAACTGTTTGACATTTAAAATGTGTACTTTGACATTTAAATTGGGTGCAAACAAATAATTTATGCTAAACTGAATTGTTTGAAATAGAGCTGCTTGATCATTTAACTGTATGTAAACAAATGACTGATGTTTAATTAAATTGTTAGCGTTAAATAGCAATACTTGAAAATATCTTACTGTGGGCAAACAAATGATTAATAGTAAATAAGATTATTTGTATTAGATAGAAATAAGTGAAACTATTTAACTGTGTGAAACAAATGAGCTCATGCTCGTTTAAAAACGTAATCTACCAAATGTGTTTACAAATCATAATCAATATATATGTATAAAAAGGATTTAGCATTAAATAGCCTAAAATGGTTGATATGCCATAAAACCAAAACAAACTAAACCAAACTTATCTATGAGTCAAATAGAACTTTTTGACATTTAAACCCTGTGCAAACTAAGGACTTCTCTTAAATTAAATTATTTGAAATAGAACTGTTTGATTATTTAACTGTGTGTGAATAAATGACTGATGTTTAATTAAATTGTTAGTGATACATAGCAATACTTGGAACTATTTAACTTAGTTGACTTATATTTACAAATCATATATATCTGGGGGTGTGCTCGTGGTGTAATGGTTAAAGCGATGGACTGCGGAATCGTAGTAAGCGAGTTCGTACTCCAGTCGCGCTATTACATTCACTTTCGGGCAAATACCCTTGGGAAAGGTATGAACTCCCTTATCCTCCCAGCTATGGGTTAAATAGCACCACTACTGTTCTTCTAGGAGAGTGGCTTTGGCATTAAATAACCTAAAAAGAGTTGATATGCCATTAAAAACAAAGAAACCAAACCAAACCATACATATCTAATATATATGTATAAACCGGATTTGGCTTTAAATAACCTACCATGGTTGATATGCCATAAAACCACACCGCCGGAGAGAGTTGATCAGAGAAAATAATCGGAGAAATTCGCTCAGAATCTGCTGTCTCCCCTAAAGCTGGGTTGATCTGATAGGATCTAGCTAAGTAGATTCACGCCGAACACGTAGGAGAGGACAAAGTCAAAGTAAGGTCCGAGGTGTTGTACACCCCTCCATCTGCAGACGAGTTAAACTTTTCTTTTTTCTTTGTCTTTTGTGACACCAATAAGGGTTTTGTGCAATAAACACTGCGAAGGACCAGAAAAACAAATGAGCAGATGCACAACATAGCTAAGACGTGCCGTCACAAAATAGTATATTCGTGATATACTAACACTGAACAAAACGGAAGGAAAGACGAAATAAATGCATTTGTACATGCAATACCAACAGTATTTAAAAGAAAGACAAAACAAATGTGTCCCGACAGCAATAAATATACTCGTATTGTTCCATGAACAAGCATTGAGTGGGAGGGATGCAAAATAGAAAAAGGCTTGAAAAGTGTTAGTAGTATTGCCATGAGACTTTACCGTTCCTTGGCCGAGACAGAGACAACGTCTCTACTGTTAAAACAACGGAGACAGCTACCAGTCTAGAAAGGATTTCTGGACTGCCGTGTAACACTTTACGAACCTCCTAATGGATATGCAAATTATATCAGGGAGATAATTTTTTATTGTATACCTACAGAACTATCCAATCAGGAAAAAGAAAACTACAAATACAATATTAAAAGAAGATACCATCAAACAGAGATGAAAGAAAAAGTGAGAAAGGAATATCTCAAAAAAAAAATAAATAAATACGAAAACTATTGGAAATTAAACTCTGCAATATAAACTTAATGAAAGGAATAATTATCGATGTAGTCTTTTTGTGAGACACATCGGACCCTTCCTAAACTAAACAAAAAAGGCGCTCAGAAACACAGACCACAAAATGATAAAATTAATAATGATGCGCAAGGTCTTACACTCAAGAAATGATTTAGACAGACTATACGTTAAAATAAAAGAAGGAAGAATACAACTCGCCAGTTTTGAGGGTTGTGTTAATACAAAAATTCGGGGATTTGAGGAATACATATAAAAGGACAACAAATGTCAAAAACTGCAAAAAGAAAGATAATACAGATCAAGCAGGAAAACAGGAATTAAAAAACTTAGAAAACAAAAATAGGAAGAAAAATGACAACATGTACACTTTAGAAGATAAACAAAAGAAATTGCGCATGAGATGAACTTGATATGGTAACGTAGAAGAAACACAAAGAGAGAAACTGAATCGCTATTAGTACCAACTTGAATAACACCATACGAGCCAGTTATGTAAAAGCTAGAATAGATATGATACGAAAGAATAACTTAGTGTAGGCTATGTGGAGAGAGAGAGAGAGAGAGAGAGAGAGAGAGAGAGAGAGAGATTAAACAATCACATTAAGTGAATCCATCAAACTATCATGAGGAGTTCAAGACCAGGCGTAACGAAGCGAGGAAGAAGATCCATTAAGAATTGTGCAAGCGACTGAAGTTTGACCGTATAAACAAATGGTAGATGGACAGACCATAATCTGTCCTGGAAAGGGGGGGCACACAAAATTCTCTGTAATTTTTAGATGAAAATCCAATCCCAGTCAAAATACCAAGCGTAGTTTCAGTTAACAATAAAAGAAATACTGTCAACTAGTGGACTTCGCCATTGCCGCAGATCACAGGATAAAAGTAAAGAAAAGCGAAAAACTGGATAAATACTTGGACCCTGCCAGGGAGCTGAAATATTTATAAAATCTGAAGGTGACAGTGATAGTCAATCATAGTTGGAGCCCTTAGGACAATTGGGCTCTGTTTCTACTCCTATGTCTTAAATATTCTTCGTAGTGAAAGGATGTCCGCCTCTCAATGCTAACTCACTCTTTTGGTAATCGTTACGAGAGGTAGTGAGCTACCTACTTCAGCACACATAGATAATCTCTATCGTGGCCAAGTGTCACGTGAATAAGGAATCCATTTTATCACAACGGTCAACCGGCCTAAAAAAAGCCTTAGGAATCCATTTTATAATTCTTTTAAATAAGGTTAATACCTTCTTCTAAGTCTGAAAAATAATCAAATTATTTTTTTTAGAATATTTCAAAATGTTGTTTTAACATTATTATTATCATTATTAGAATTTTTTTATTATCAATAGTAAAATCATTATTTGGATTAATAAAAATATTGATAATATTTTTTCTAATTATCATTTAAAGAACAGCAAAAAGCATAATCTTCAGACAGGAATTTGTGGGAAAGAAAAATGTTTATAATAAGAATGATAATAACAATAATAATAAATTCTTTGTTTTCGTTTTGTTTTGTTGTTTTTTTTTTTGTTTTTGTTTTTTTGTTACTGCATATCGTTTTTTCTTCATTGTATATATATATATATATATATATATATATATATATAATACGAAATCCGATCTTATTAGCAAGTGCAGGTATGAAAATAAGTCCTTCCTGAGTCACTTACTTCCCGATTTGATATTTAAAAAAAAACGGGTAAATCAAATTGTCTATACAAATAAATATTTAAATTTTTGTAAGTGCCATTTAAAAGTTATATATATATATATATATGTGTGTGTGTGTGTGTGTGTGCGTGCGCGCGCGCGCATGTTTCATTAAATAGTAAAGACACATTTTGGTTGTATAATTTAATTAAGATCTTTTCGAGTTTCCTAATAAGTGTCTTGGTTTCAGGTTGGAATTGGTGGATCAATTTACCAAAATTGTCCCGAGTGCTTTCGGACCCTTCATAGGCCATCATTAGGGGTTGCTTGCATGTGTAAAGAGTGTTGTTTTTTAAAATGAGTTTTGAAAGTTTTTTGCTTTTTATAACATAAATATGCAAACGCAGAGTTGGATAAAACTGAGTTGCTGATGAATTTAAAAAACAGAACGCTATCAACGGAAATAGAATACTATCAAGAAATACTGAATATTAAAAAAAAAGAATTTTAAAGACATTTCAAAACATTGTCGCTATTTTCAAAATTAATTCTATTAATTTTTGTTTTTTGTTTTTGTTTTTATATATAAGGCTTCTAGGATTTGTAATCGTGGCTTATCAATTTCGTGTGCGATTATAGCAGTGTTTTTAACCTGAAACCAAGACACATCAGGAAACTCGAAAGGATCTTAATTAAATTATACAGGCAAAATGTGTCTTTAGTATTTAATGAAACATGCTTAAATGAACGACTGCTGCCTAACTACACACACACACTCTCACACACACACACACACACACACACATATACATATATATATACACACATTCTGAGAACCTGCAACTAAGGATAAACTTAACGATTCATATGATGGGGGAAAATTATGGGATTTTACATGCTTATTACCTAGAGCTCAACAAGCAATCATTCAATTTTAATGTGCGTATTTATCAAAACCCTCCACCACGAGTAAAATGTGACAAAAGGTCAATTTTCAAGCGGAGTAGAACTGGTTTGAATTCAGTTTTCCTCCTCCTTGACTGGTTGCTTTACCGAGACTAAAGAACCCAGTCTGCCTTAATATTTTACCCCTAGTTGCAGGGAGTACAGAGGGATTCACACCTTTTGCCAAAGGCATTAGCGTAGAGTAAAACACAAACAGCTTTGTACAGGATTTGAACTCAGGTCACCATTTCTTACGATTAAACACGTTTGCTTTGATTTCAAAGCATGAATGAGATGCAGAAAAGTTATTGATCCAACCAAGAAGAAAAGAACTTGTTTTTATTGAATTTTCATTTTTTCTTTAGGATCAAAGAAAGTTAAAAAAAAACATATATATATTTACGCAAACCTTCCACCACGGCAGGGTGAAACACAAGGTCCACTCTTAAGCGTACTTAAATTGATTGGAATTCAGAGTTAAAGGGCTTAGTCGATCCTACTATTTACCCATAACTGGAAAGAGAAAAAACCATGTACTAAGTATGTTGAACTGTTGAAGTCATCATCATCATCAAGTCACGCTACTTGTACGGATTTCCCTGACTGACACTCTCTCTCTCTCTCTCTCTCTCTCTAGCCGTCCTTGTCGTCCATCGCTCGCGGCCGATCTTCTAAACTGCATCCCGTATGTTCGCAGATCTGTTGTTGGTAAGTTTTTGCTGGTCGACTAATACTGGCGCGTCCATGTGTCGGTGTCCATTGGAGAACGTCCCTTATGAGTTCGTCCTTGCTTCTGAAAACATATAGGTCTCATAGTTCCAGGTCATTTACCTTATAAGTCAAGAACTTTTCAGTGTCACTTAATATATTATTCATTAGCACCGTGATGCTACATATAAAATTCACAACAAAATACCTTCATATCATTATCCAGTCGGCTGGGGCTGTACAATACACCGACTGCTTCTCAGCAGAGAGGTAAGACTCCCCCAACGAATGGCCCAGTCAGCTGGGGCTGTACAATACACCGATTGCTTCTCGGTAGAGGGGTAAGACTTCCCCCAACGAGTGTCCTAGATATGACACTAAACAATCTGATGGTGAGGTTCCAGTAATGCTGGAGCTTTGAGGAATGCGGAGTACCCCTTCAGCACCATCGCTCCCAGTTCCACTCTGGCCCGGAGTAGTAGCACCTGATAGAGTCCCATCTATGGGTCAAATAGAACTAAACTGTATACTTATGCGAGACTGAACTGTTTGAAATAGAACTGTTTTCGGCATTGAAAGTGTGTACTTATGCTAAACTGAATTGTTTGAAATAGAAGTTTTGACATTTAACTGTTTGTAAACAAAAACTATACTTATACTAGACTGAATTGTTTGAAATTTAATTCGGCGTTAAATGACCCGAAAAGGGTTGATACGCCATAAAACAAAACAACCAACCAACAACTAACCTTCATATCGTGGGCGCGTAGCGTGGAGTAAAAGTAAGCGAACGAGGCTGGTGTAACCAGTATTAGTTAGCTCAATTCTTCATGAGTTTTCTCTACTTTTAGCTTTGTGCTAAGCTCAATAAAAGATAACTTTGAAAGAGTCATTAACATTCAAAATTAAATAACATCTCGTGAAATGATTAACGTGGTAGGCCATTACAAATGAGTTTGATTCTCACTAGGCCTCCTAAAGTTTGGCGCCAAACTTAGCTAAGCCTTGTAAATGATAAATAACTTCCTATCGTTGATATAGCATTTAGGTGGAATCTTCGAGAAAACATGTCTGTCGTCCAAAATATTTACTGCAATGATGGGTGTTCACAGATATAGGTCAAGACACCAATCAACTATATTTTTCATCGTGGACCAAGACAAGACATTGTGTTTCAAGGCGTTATGGTCCAAAACGTATGTGCGAGTAGAGTGAGGGGTAATATGAGATTTACTAAGCTTTGCTAAGTAAGGCAGAAGGCTAATAAAAAAAAAGATGAGAAAAACAATTAATTGCGCTAAAATGCCAAGTTTATTTTTTAAGCTTAATTTAGTTTTGCCCAATATTACAGTGACATCTAGTTGAGCGACTTGGATGGTGTAATGGTTTGCCAGCAAGACTAGCACACCTTCACGAGTGAGTTCGAGTCTCATTGGCGCCTCATTGGCGAGTCTCATACGGTCTTGTGCTACATCTACGCAAAAAGCTAAGTAAATTACTACAGTGACATCTAGAGGGGAACAAGTTCACTACGCAAGTGGACTGATTTGTTAAACTAGCTTTCGATCTAAGATAGACGCCTGTATTCCAGAGTAATCTTATATTTTGTAGTGTTCTGCCTATTCTATCAGGCTAATAGTCACTTCTGAGGTCCATTAAGTAAAAATAAAAATCAAAGATAAAATAAAAACGAGAGGGCAACTACAACTATTTTCTTATTCTTTCTGTTCTCACTTTATTCTTATTTTCGTCATATTAGTGAAAAAAAAAAATAACACAAGCAGGAATCGATTAATATGTGTCAAACAACCTCCCTATTTGTTGTGATCTCCTGGTTTAGATGGGTCCGCGAGAAGTGTGCGCAATGACTGCATCCTAAGAGAAAAAAAAAAAAAAGAAAGAAAATGGCTGCTGCCTCCACTGCGCTCTGAGGCATGATTCGATTCAGACGATATTTTTTCCCCAAATCCTATTAACTCAATGCATCTGTGTTATTTTTTTTTTTTTTTAATATACTCCCTCCCCTATTTTATATTCCCTCCTTTCCTTTCATTCATTAAATGTAATTATGATTAGACAGTGTAATCTATAAATGTAAGATCGAGTAGTGGATTTAGATATAATGTATTTATGGCCTTGATGTAAAAATTAAGATATCTTTAAAATACCTACTGTTGATGTTATCATTATTGGTTGCTTAAAAAATATATACTACTTTTTAAAAATTAGTAAAAGTTTATTAACGATTGTTAGGCCAGAAACTGAATAAAATTCAACAAATATGGTTACGGCATGGAATTTTGATTGATGTAAGTTAGAGAGTGCTGTTTTGTAAAAAAGACAATGTTGCTCATTTGAAAAATGTTAATAAAAACTAAATAAGCATATGAAATAAACAGCTATCAAGTGAAACACATTCTCTACCTACTTTATTTTGAAATCATAATTATTTATTGTTAGCGATCAAGCCTTCACAGACCTGTTAGCCAGAATAAAAACTTAATGATCCGATCGAACATAAAGATGTACAAGTGTCTTTTGATTCTAATGCCTGGATCTCATATTCTAAAATCAATAAATAAATAAATGAAATAAGAACTTAAAGCAGACTTATATATTTTTTCTATTCTATTTATTTATTTAAATCGCTGATAGCAAGGTGGTGGTTATTTTGTTTCTTTTTTTTTCATATATTTCAAGGCTTAATCAAGTTAAAAATGCTTGTAGATCGTACCACATGGTTAGTACTCGGCTAGGGGCGGTAGTAGCAAGAGATAGAGGTGGGGAACGATGAAAGTGGAGAAAGAAATCGTGTGAGGGGGCTGTCTTTGAAACTGCTTTGTATAATGAAGCAATGAGCGCAGTTCATGGTGGAAGGGTTGGGTGATGTGTACGTCCATACAGCACAGGAAGAAAAAAAAACCTTCAAAAAATTCTTTTTTTATATATTTTTACGACAAAAAGCGTATCCCCTCGCCCCTTCATAAATTCAGGATTGCTTCCAAGGTTTTTCGCGCTGATCTTTCCATTCATTGATGTATTGATGAGTTTTGAAACGGCCCCCTTTTAAGTAGCGGTGTTTGATTTGATACTGTAGAAGGTTTGGCCAGCTCCGAGGGAGTAAGTTCGTTCATTCAACAGCACCAATGGCGGACCAGTAGCATTTCTGCATTAACTGATGATTCGTTGTCCATTGCTAGTTGATTCCCATAGCCAATCACCATGATTAAGTGCAAATTTGGCCCAATGTAAGTTCTCAAATTATCTTCTTACTCATTGTTACTTCGGTGAAGGTGTTTTTAAAAGCGTTGGATCCGACCTGTGTAAAGATGATGAAAAAGAAAAGAAAAAAAAAATAACAGGGTCTCAAGCTTTTAAGTGTTCCTACTTTTTCGTGTTTGTCTCGTTTCTTTTCTTTTCTTTC
Source organism: Sepioteuthis lessoniana (assembly GCA_963585895.1). Taxonomy (NCBI): domain Eukaryota; kingdom Metazoa; phylum Mollusca; class Cephalopoda; order Myopsida; family Loliginidae; genus Sepioteuthis; species Sepioteuthis lessoniana. Next base: position 28,471,417 of record OY757909.1, read on the forward strand.
GTTCGAGTTTACTTTTTTTTTTTCTTATGTTATGTTTTTGTAAATGTACTGAAATCAAAATTTATGCGCTTTTCTTGCTTGTATCTAAATGGATTTTATTTGCTTACCAGTGGTAGTCGTAGTAGTTGATGAAGTTGTGGTAGTGGTTTTTTCAAATTTACTTCTTTATTTTTCTTTGTTTAGGTTGCTCAGCTAAATAGTTACTTTTTTTCTGTTATAGAAAAAATGATGTATAAGTTTACTTGTACTTTTTAGTAAAAAAAAAAAAAAAAAAAATATGCATAAAAATAAACATTAAACCTTTTTCTAATTCCCTTTCTAATTTTCTTTGTTTTCTAAAGTCATCGACATTACATTACCTAAAAGCAAAAAAACATACTCTTAAATTTTTATTTTGATACTTTTTTTTATCATAATTTATGGATAAATTATATATAATAACTTAACTATTCATAATTATCCTCTCGTATAAACAACTGCAATGATTTCTGTTTTGTTCTTGTTTTTATTTCGCTTTGTTTTTGTTTGTTATTAAGCATTGTTTTACTGTGTGAATCAAATCTTATTTGATAACAAGGAAATAAAATCAATCGGATGATGAGAAATCTTTAACTACGGATGGCTAATATTGAAAAAAAAATAAGATAAATTTTATTGTGCGTGTATAACATACAAAACTAAAATCAGTAAATGATATGTTTTTGCTAATTTTGAATAATAATAAATAGTATGTCTTAGCTAATATTCAATTTAATGTAAGATTTCAGGTTGCATAAAAATAAACTTCGTTTTGTTTTTTTAATGTGAAGTGTGAGGTTATAAAAACGTCTGTCTGGTCATCCATATCATTTAAATTGGGTCAGATTTTCACCACGTTTTTTTTTTCTTTCTTCGAAAGGACTTTTTTTTAGCTTTGCCTTTTTGTAGTGTATTTGTAAATAGATAATCACAAATACTTAACTTTATTCAGATCCAGGGTTGACGTTAAGTCAAAAGCGTTTATTTTGTTGTATTAAGAAAACGGCTAAAGAAAAGTTTTGTAACTCATGCAAGATCATGAAAGACACAAAAACTGATTTTCAACTTTAAGTGATCAGGATGGGTGAATATATATATATATATATATATATATATATATATATATATATATATATATATCTTACTAACACAAAACTAATTGTTCCGTGATTGATATCTTCGGTACTGTTAAAACAAACAAGTTCATAATGCTTGTATAGAATAGTTCAATCAAGATTTTTTTTTTTTGTGGTAATGTATCATAAAAAAAAGTAATATTTACATTCAACATCCAGATAGGAGTAAATTTTAGTTATTTACTTTCATTGTTTGTTGTTTTTTTTAATTGATCAGTAAAATTTAAGTCCCCCAAAATATGACATGCGCCATAACTGGACATTTTAGAGATTGGGAAAGGTTAAGTACTATGGCCGTTGGGTGAATTTTTAGCCAATTGAAGACAAATTTTTTAGATTTGATTGTTCTGAAAAAAAAAATTAACAAATCACTGAAACTTACTCTTATCTAGATTGTGAATGGAAGTATTACATTTCTATATAATGTTTTGGTACAATATTGCAGAAATTTATTTTATTGAACTATTCTATACAAGCACCAAGTCCATTGTTTGTTGCCAGTTTTATTCACAATCATATAATTTGATTATTTCAGTTTTTAAGTTTTATTTACATTACGTTGTGAAAAAATATATTGAAATGTTTAGTTTTTTTGAAAGCGAGTTAAAAAAAAAAAAAACTTACAAAGAAATGTCTCGGTAGAAAGGAAACAAACTTTTTTCATCGTTTAAGTGACACTTAAATACCAGTCATTAAAACAAACTAATGCTTAATTTAGGTAAATAATGCTCCCCCCTTTTCCTTTTTAATGAAAGTATTGTTGTGTGTACGAAATCTTTTTCCGCTTAAGATTAACTCTAAAAAGATTTCCATCATTTAATCGTTTGTTTTTTCTTGTACACTTATACAACTGAGTAATTTCACTTCCTGGATGGATTTTTAAAAAAACATGGCTTTCAAAGAAAAATCTTTGAATACTTTCGTTACGTTACTTTTACTTTATCTCCGAAATATATTTTCAGCTTTTCTTCTAACAAGATGTGTTTGAAATTAAAGATTCCGAATAAACTAATTAGGTATATTAATCGTCGCCTTTTTTAAATATTATTTTTCTTGTTGTTGCTGCTAACAACAACAACGGAAAATATTTTAGTTTCAATAATTACAAATTCAGTTTCTACTTGCATTTTCAGCTCCTCTTTCCTTCGGACCAATACATACTAACTTTAAACCCCCCTCCTTTTTAAATAAAAAAAAAAAATAGATTTTTTTAAAACTTCCTATCCCAAAGAGACGACATACAATTTTTCTTTCTTTCTCTCTTCTTGGTCTTTCAGTTTAAGTTTAAATTTACCCATAATTTTTATAGCTTAGGTGTTTTTTAAAACCGTATAATTGAAGCATGGCTTCGATTTATAACTTTTTATGAATTTTTTCGTATCTACCAAACATAATTTTGAATACTAAAGCAACTACTTGAAATAAAATTTTAACTTCCCAAAAAATTTAAATCAAATATCCCCTTGGTCGATTTTTTTTTGTCAATTATTTTTAGATAAAACGGTTAATTTTTGTCATTATTCCAGACTACGTGTAAAAAATCTCACAAAAAAATGTTAAAATTCATGAAATTAGTCTACATAAACAAAAAAAATTTCAATTTTTTAAATACTGACTTTTTTTATTTGATTTTTTTTAAAAAATTGTTTGAAGTTTTCGTCTCGTCTTAAAGGCACGACGAAAATCATTAACGAGAAAGCTTTGACAGTTTTTTTTTTTTTTTTCCTCTCTCTTTCTCTCTCCTTTATCTTTTATAAGAGTAACAAAACAATAATACTCCAGTCCTCTACCTCTTCATATTGCGGAAGAAATCATTTTCCAATATTTTCTTGTTCTGTTCTTATCATTTGCTTTTTGAGCGTGACATTATTTTGACCACAATATATTTACATTTCAGAAAAAAAAATCCGTGGTGTTGTTTCATTAAAATAAATTTTGGTACTGTCCAGAATTTCTTGACTTTTGGAAGTTATTTTTCTCTCATTTCACGATCACGATTTACCTCCTGTAAACACGATACCCGGTGACTGTGTTGCCGGTTAGGTACACAAGGTAATTGAGCAAAATGTGTAACATAGAAAAATCCTCAAATCTAAATTATAAAGGCTGATATTTGTTTGTCATAGAATAATGAATAACAGTGTTTGTTTGTTTAATGTTTTATTCACATAAATCTTTCCAAAAATAAATAAAATCCCAAATACCCTTAAAAAATTAATGCAAATTAGTAGTTTTAATATATATATATATATATATATATATACTGAACATAAAACAGTTGAATGTTAGCAAAATATATATAGTTTTTTTGTTTTATTTTAATTCCCTTCAAAAATATTTCTACAGGGACCCACTGTAGAAATATTTTTGAGGGGAATTTCAACTCGAAATTTAAACTTTATTGTTTGTTTACATTCATGGCAATATTTTTTTTAAATTGCAGCTACATTACCATTTCTTTAACAAAAGTGACAAAATTAACCCTTTACTTGCTTCTAAAAAAATTTTTTTTCTCAAAACTTATCATTTGAATTTTATTTTCCTAAAAACATACACTTAATTCAATATTAAATAATTTTTTATGATTTGATTATTTATTCATAATTAACATTTTCTCTATATGTTAAATAAGTGACAGACACTGAAGTTCATACACATTTATATTCAAGTTTAATTTCTCATTGGTCTAAAAAAAAAAAAAAAAAAGACTTTCTGTGTTTATTTTATTCTACGTTCTCTTAAAGACCAACATTATTTAAAAGCAAGATTTCAGTTGCATTTTGTAGTGTACAAACAACCCACCTTTTGTTAACTATTCAACTGTACTGGGGGGGGGGGTCTGGTTTTTAAAAACTTTGAAGGTTGCTCAGGAAGAAAAAGTATAGGTACTACTAACTAACTAATCAGTATTTTTGATTATCCATATCAGCTTAAGAATATGACTGACTTAAAATGTGAATTACATATAGATAGAACAAAAAGATTACATAAGAATGGTAAATAAATAAAATAGATAAGCAGCTAATGATGAAATGTGCAGAAAGGATAGACATTCTTTTGGCCACCATCTTGATACTGGATTTCATTTTTTTTGTTTTTTGTTTGGGGGGGGACTGTAATTTGGTATTTCTGGAGAAATGAGACTAGTTTTAGTATGTATGATTATTTCTTTATTAGAATGCATAAAAAAATGTTAATATAAATGAATTTATTTTTAAAAGGTTCAACATTGAACTCTATGTGGAAGCTGGGGTTTGATGTAAAAAGAACTGACATCAAAAATTAGATTCTTAGCTTTTACCAATTTTTTAGCATTTTGTTTTAAAGAACATCTGCAAAAATGTACAAAAATCCCCAATTTTCACAGCTTACAAACTGACTTCAAAATTTTAATATTTCCATGATAAATCCAGATAAAATTGATATTTTTTGTGTTAGATACAATGAATGCAAAATACACTCAAACCAGAATTCTAAGTATGATTCACTAGTATAAAATGTTTTAAAATTGTATTGTTCATTGAATGTTGCACTATATAACATATTGCACCATAGTATAACTGAATTGTTCAGTATATTTTCCCTTTGAATTAAATGCAGGTCTATTTTGATGGCACAATAGTTTTGTAATAATGTACTTGTTCATATACAGTTTGTGAAGCTTCAGCTGTTAATTTTACTGCTCTTTCCACACTTTGTGAATGTGTAGGTAAAAATAAGAAATTCCAATATCATTCAATTCATTAAAGATTTAATAATTTATTATCTGAAAAACTTTCTGCAAACCCAGGTTCACAAACTCCACTTTGTGAGAGGTTAATCAATTTTGACCAGCATGTCGCTTTTAAGTTAATGTAATTTTTTTGGTGGGGGTGGCTTGTTACTTGTAAAAAAATTTATTGGAAAAGTTATCCATACTTGGTTATGTTTGTGATGTAATTTGAAAGAAACTTAAAATTATTCTTGTAAACATACGACATAAGTTCTTTAATTCTTTTCTCTATCTATTTTTCATATGTGCATGATGATGTCCTTTAAATTAATGCTTGGATGAAGAAGGCCCATATGTTATAGGTCTAATAGAAAGGCATACCTCAAAGATGGAAGATACATCACCTCTAATAAATTCTATAGAATATCTAGGGACTTTTAAAAGACTGCGAATATCAAACAATTCGTCCAGATCTTCCTCAAGTCTTTTCCCTTTGAGTGCAGCAACAGATTTTCTGTTAATCTTTAAATAGTCTATTCACCTTTTGCCATATGTAATATTCTTTTAATAAAAGACAATTGTGGGTTCACTGTTTGCCAAATGCAGATCATTTCCCTTGCAATCAATTTTGAAATATAATTTTTCAATTAGGGATAGATATTTTCAAAGAAATAACTGAACTGGATAATTTTTTTTGTAAAGGCGAGGGCTCTGTTTTATTTAAATCCCAAAGTGGACTAGAAAACTTTACAAAACTGTTACTGCTGGTTAAAATTGAACATTTTTTCCAGATGGGAGGGGGCTCAAAAGCATGAATAATTATAAATCAAACTATCTTTCAACTGCCTATAAAAAATGGCTGATATCTATAGAAAGGAGTTAGTGATAAATTCTGACAACCCTAATCAGGGTTAGTTTGGTTGAATAGAAACATCAAAGGGTTTCAGTTAGGATTTGGCTGAGTCTAAAATTTTGGCTTGAAAAGACAGGAACACTCAATCAAACTTGCTAAACCTGACCCTCAGTATTGTATAGGTTAGGGTAAAATATGTTTGGTTTTGCCTTTTAGTTTAAATACAATACCCACAAGTAAAGTATGTATATGCCATTTAAAAATGTAAGAGTACTATTTATGGATAAACTTCTGAGCAGATAAAAGTAGTTTGGTTTCTTTGTTTACTGGTATATCAACCTTTGTGGGTTATTCAATGCCAAAACCATCTTTATAGAAGAACAGCTGTGGTACTATTTAACCCATTGCTGGGGAATAAGAGGCTTTGTACCATTCCCAAAAGTATTAGTTTGAAACTGAACATAATAGCCTGACTGAAGTTCAAACTCACTTATAATGATGTTACAGTTATTAACCGCTTTGCTTTCTCACTCCTCCACAAAAATCCACTAATTTTTAGCAAATCTAAGCATCAAATTTATTTAAATACCTTCCAAAAATTATAAGAAATTTTTTTTTTTTCATCATGAACATAAAGAGGGGTGTTTGAATAAAAATTTACATGGGTTAATTAAGGATGTCACTTATAAAAGAGTATCAGCTATATTTTTTAATACAAAACTGAAACATTACCCTATTAATATAAATTTCATAGATAAAATTTGATTTGAAACAAAAAAACAGAACAAAATAGTATTACTTACCTAAAAATGGAAATTATAGTTTCTCCCATAGAAAAACAAACAAATGTTTTAGAATAAATGTCAGTCACTTTGAAAATAAAAAATTATGTATATTAAACAAGCTTTCTTCTTACTTTTGAAAATAATTAAGTTTGTTGCATAAAAATACAAAAGAACTAATTGATTTTACTATTAGAAACAGACAATTGTTGATTATTTCAATCTTATATAATAAAAATAAGATGTTTATAATGGTGAAAACAATACTTATGAAAAGAAAGTTTTGTAGACAAGATTCATAAACAAAATATATTCATTTTAATTAAAAATGAAAAAAATTTTGGCTTATATGATGTTTTATTGAGAATTAAAATAAGTCTGACTCCTCCCATTGAAAAATACCAAAACCTGAATTCTATATCAGACCCAAAAAAAAAAAAGGAAGTGATCTTTTGTCACTGCCAATGACCTAAATACTTTATATTTGATTTCTATTTTGCTTTTATGCAAGTGAACTTTATTATATTATTCATAATTCTGATTTATTCTTATTTGATTTTTTGAAAAAGAGGCAAATTTGGCAATAGGAAAGCATTTTATTAAATGGCATTTACATATTTATTTTCCATAAGGGTATGGAACATTGTTAAATCTTTCACAGATCACTGAAATGAAATTCCAAAGATTTTGGACCTAAAGTTTTTAAACTCATTTCCTAAAAAAAACAAAAACAAATGATATTTTGTGCTATTATTTTTCATGACAAACACCCAACTTTCATATTTAGCCTAACATCGTGATTCCAAAATCAACCTATTATAATGTACCAATAGTGAATTCCATTATGAGTTCACAGCCTGAACTCTGAGACCAGATCATCCCCATGTTAAGGAGAGAATGAGTACATGTTTATTGCCCATAACTGCATTGGTACCACTCTTCATGGATATGGACACAGTCAATCTCAAAAGACATCATTGCCTGATGATATATTATCCCCACCCTGCATTATCTCTATTTATTTACACAACTCCTCCACAATGGACAGGATGTGACAAGGTCAATTTTTAAGCTGGTTTGAATTCAGAGTTTTTTTGGGTTTTTTTCTAGACTGTTTGCCTAACCAAGGCTAAAGAATCCAGTCTACCCTTCTATGTACCTGTAGCTGGAGGATAGTGAGAAGTGAAACAAACAGAATTTGAACTCTGGTCACCAGTTCTATTTCCTACAACAATGACCCTTATATTATGTTTACCTCCTGCATGATCAGCTGCACATTTCCCCACTTCTGTAAGATGCCACATTTTATTCAGGACATTATAGAGATGGTACTTGATGGAGAATAACTGGTGATTTAAAAAGTCAGCTAAGATGCTTTCAGTATTATTAAGTAAATGACTATATAATGGTTGAAGGATGCTGTTTCCAGATTATACAAAATATTTGGTGTCATTTTCAGGTCAAGTTGTACAGTGGATTAATGGACTAGAACATCTCGATACTGGAGTAACCAGTTATATTGCCTTCATTTTCAGAACATACACTATTTTCAAGATGGCATTGAAATAGTTGTGAAATATAGTAAACCAGACCTTTTCTTAATCTACACATGCAATCTGAGATGCCCAGAAATTGTTAATAACTTGCATCTGAATGAAACCATAGGAAATCCACCAGAATTAATTACAAGGTTCTGTAATGAGTTTTTACTGAACTCTTAAAAGATATAAAGGACAGATGTACTCGATGCACTAGTTGCTCATGTACACATTACCAAGTTTCAAGGAGACCTTGTATGTATTTACCCAATCCTTCCATTCCAGGCAGGATGTGACACAAGGTCAATTTTTTTAAGCAAAGTATCTTATATGGTGTTATGGTTATCAAGTTAGACCTGCAGATCATTGTTAATGGGTTTGGTTCTCACTAAGTGCCTCATACTTCTGGCCTTGTGTCAAACTAGGCTCAGCTTGTTAAATGACGACAACCTTCATTAAAAAGAGATCAGGTCTGATTTCTTTGTTTAATGGCATATCAACTTTTGTGGGTTATTTAATAAAGTCGGGCACCATGAATGATGTGATAGTTAGCAAGCTACATTAGCAAACTAGTAGTGAGTTTAATCCTCATTGAGTGCACCATACATCTGACCTTGTGCTATACTTACTTGCTGAACAATTGGTTTAGCAAAACTTCAGAGATTTTTCAGCCAATGGGAAAATAAAAGAAAATAAATCAGTCTTACTAACTCATGAACAAAGATTAATTGTGCATGCACTATTCAATGTAAACAAAAAAAAAAGCAGAGAAAAAATTCTGAATGTATATATTTACCCAAATCCTCTACTATGGGCAGAATGAAACACAAGGTCAATTTTTAAGTGGAGTAAAGTTAGTTTGAATTCAGAGTTTTCCTTCTCGACTGATTGCTTAACCAAGACTAAAGAACCCAGTCTGCCCTACTATTTACCCATAGCTGGAGGGAGAATAGACAGATTTATGCCTTTTCCGAGGGCATTAGCCTGATATAAAATACTAAGTCTTGTTCAGGATTAGAACTTGGGTCATTGATTCTATTTCCTATGATGATAACTGTTAAGCTAGGAATGCTTCCTAATTTCTGAATGTAGATGTTTCTCTGTTGATTTTCTGAGATGATGTAGCAAAATATATTTATTCAGCATGATCCTTTCTTCATTAATATGCAGTAGACATTCAAGCTATATTGCTCTCAGGTGGTAAGACATTATATAGCCTATTTAAATTACTTGTACCATTAATTATTATCATTAATTTTGACTTACATTTTTTTAATCTTTTAATTTTAATTGATTTTTATGACAACTCATTTGGGTACATATTTCTACAACAGTAATGGATAGGCTCTTGGTAAGACACAATCACATCCCCTTTTGTCTCAGTAAAACCTGTTTATCTGTACCTCCTACTTTATCAAACTAGGCTATCCCCATGGAAAACAGGAACATAAGTTTAAGTCTTGACAAGAACTTATCTTTTATTAGTATCTCAGATACATGTGGGGGGTGTCCTTGTGGTGTAATGGTTAAAGCGATGGACAGCGGAATCATAGTAAGCGAGTTCGTACTCCAGTCGCGCTATTACATTCACTTTCGAGCAAATACCCTTGGGAAAGGTATGAACCCCCTTATCCTCCCAGTTATGGGTTAATAAATAGTACCACTACTGTTCTAGGAGAATGGCTTTGGCATTAAATAACCTAAAAAGGTTGATATGCCATTAAACAAAGAAACCAGAAACTAATCAGATACATGTTGCTCTTCACTACAAGGGAGTCCATGTGGCCTAATAGCTTAAGTGCTGGGCTGTGGCCTTAAAGTAAGCAGGACTGAATACCAGTTAGGCTATTACATTCACTTTCAGACTAATACCCTTGGGAAAGATATGAACCCTCTTTTTCTCCTAGCTATAGATTAAATAGTATCACTGCTATTCTTCTACAAGGATGACTTTGGAATTAAATAACCATGAAAGTTCTTCACTGTCATTGAAATGATAATCCAAGTGAGTTGGGATACAAAGCAACAGAAAAGCTACTTAAAGTAAAAGATGAAAGAAAATACAAGTCAAAATAAACAAAATAGAATATACCTGTTCCCTTGACATGCACAACCATCTGTAACATACCTCCTACTTCTGACCAAGCCAGTATGCTAAGGAATTATTGAGGAAACCTTGATTTTTTTTTTTTTTTTTTTTAAATCTACTTTTGTCCTTTGTGCTATTGGTAATTGCCTGCAAAATATTAATGGCATATACAGTACTTTTGGTGGGAAGGTCATTTTTCTGTAGCAGATTACAGATAAATTTATAAACAACCTAGTTATTCTTGATATGTCTCAAGCACTCTTGTTACTAGCTGAATTCAAGATGTTATCAATTAACTCAAAATCTGCAAGCCACAGAAAGGACTTTGCCAATTGGTTACTTAAACTTGAAAATGGAACCACTTATCATTACTCAGGCATTAACACTAGATCATGGAAGTACCATTCTTTGGTCAACTGCATTTTCTGTGCTGCAACTTAAGAAGGGAGATAATCATACTTTCCTTAAGAACTTTGATTGCTTTTCTCTGAATGAAGATATTGTAAACCCACTTCCAGGAAGTGTCCACATGTTTCAGTCAAAGTAAAATTGTGATTGATTGCTGAAATGTCGAATATTACCCAATAGAATTGTTAAACTTTACAATGGAACTAGACTTTAGACTCAAAATTGTCTGTCTCTATCAGAATGATATGTACATTAATATGTACATCCTGAGTAACTAAACCAATGGTGAGGCTACTGTTTTGAAGCTTTGGACAGTGTGGAGTCACTCTTTCATTACCATTATTCCCATGTCTATTCAGACTGTTTGGGCTGAACATCATGTTTTGTTCATCATGAAAAATTCTTGATATTACATAAATACTTATTAAAATCATTTCATTTGAAAAACATATTCCAAATGACAAATATGAAAACTTTGTTAGAACTTGCAGTCAAGTGCATACCAAGCAAACCAAGAGTCAAATGTAGTTATCTAGAAGTCAATAGCAATCAGGGAAAAATGAGATAACATAAAAAAAACATCTTTCTTAATAAAAGAAACCCCACAAACGCCAAAGTGTAGAAACTTAAAGCCCAGAGAGAACTAACTAAAACATATAAAAAAAACAAAAACAACTAGAGTTCATTCAGAGGGAAATCAATAAAATCAGAAATTTGCTAGAAGATAGATAATCACTATTAGCATGGCAGACAATAAATGAAGGGAACAGCAGGAAAAGCAAAAATTTGCCAGCCAAAAAAAAAGACTTTAGAATAGGAAAAAATATTTCAAGAATCTGCTTGGAAATCTTGAAATCACAGATAAATCTATTAAAAAATTTATTAATGGCCAACTAGACATCAAACTTGGACACTTTATGGAGGAAGAATTAAATGCAGTACTGAAAAAAATAAAAGCAGAAAAGCCGAAGGCCTCAACAAAATACCTCCTAAAGTATGAAAGACAAGGAAATTTGTCATACTTCTTAAATTATGCAATGCTGTGTATAAACAAAACACAATATAGAAATAGACAAAAGGCTGCATCTTGCCCTTCTTAAAGAAAGGCAAGCTCAGAATCGCCCAGAACTAAAAAGACATAACTCTTACTGCTATAGTTGCAAAGGTTTATAATACCTTGCTTTTCAACCATATCTGACCTGAAGTTGAGAAGATTCTTAGGAAAAATCAGAACAACTTTTGGAAAATTTGATGCACAATTTTTCAGATTCTGACTGTTCATTGAATTATAGAAAAAGTACATGCAAAAAAAAAATCTTGAGGCAATACTATTGTTTATAGATTTCTCTAAGGCATTTGATTCCATACACAAAGGAATGATGGAGCAACTACTTCTAGCATATGGTCTCTCGAAAGAAACAGTTATCGCTATAATTATGCTCTACAAAACACATGAAAGCACCTGATTTCTTTGACATTGTTGCTTGAGACATACAAGGAGATAAATAAGCACCATATCTTTATAAACTGCCTAGATTATGAATGTCAATAGATAAAATGAAAGAAGATGGTATCACATTAAAAAAGCAAGAAACAGATGATATCTTGCAGAAACTATGATGGATGCAGATTATGCAGATGATCTAGCACTTCTCAAAAGTACACCTGCCCAAGCTGATTGTCTGCCGCATAGCCTAGAACTTGTATCAGGAGGCATTAGCCTCTATGTAAACTCAGATAAAACAGAGTTCTTGTGTTTTAAACAAAATGGCGCCATCTCCTCATTAAATGACATGTCTCTAAAATCAGTTGACCATTTCATATACCTCAGAAGCAATATTGCATCTACTAAAAGCACATAGGAAAAACATGAATTGCTATCAATAGGTTATCAACCATATGAAAATCTAATCTCTGATAAAATAAAACAAATTCTTCGAACCCATAGCCGTGTCAGTACTATTGTATGGTTACACCACCTGGACTTGGAGAAAAAGCTTGATAGGAAGTTCACAAGGATACTCTGTGCAGTTTTGAACCAATCCTGGAAGCAGCATTCTACAAAACAGCAGCTGTATGGCCACTTGCCTCCAGTCACACAAATCATCCAAGTAAGACAAAAAAAAAACATGCTGGTCACTACTGGAGAAGTAGGGATGAACTCATCAGTGAAATTCTATGGACTCCTACACATGGACATACCAATGTTGGCTGACTAGCAATATTCATCAACTGTGGGGACACTGGATGATAGCTACAAGACCTGCCAGAAGCAATGGATGGTAGGGATGGTTGGCCATAGAGAGCCAAGAGAATCCCTGCTAACAGTAAAATTTGATGATTCTTTCCTAAATAGAAGCGTCAGTATCATTATAGATTGTTTTGATAACAGGAACCCTACAAATTAACGGGTTGTTTAGTCTTCTACTAAATACCTAACTCTCTTCTTCTCTGTATATTTATTTTCCCTTATTTTTATATTCTGGATATGACACTAAATTGTATCCCATGGTGAATACCCTTTGTTGCCATTACTCTCAGCTCCACTCTGAGTTTAGGGTGTAGTACTTGTTAGAATCCTACTTATGGGTCAATTAGATCTGTTTAAAAATTATTAGAATTCAATAGAAACACTTACAACCATGTAACTGTGTGCAAAGAGATTATTATTATTAAATAGGTATAGTTACTTGAAACCATGCTTATAAATTGATATTAGATAAGAATATTTGAAACCATATCCAACCCAGTCAGCTGGTGCTGTAGAATATACTGACTTCATTTCCGCAGAAGATTAGGACCCCACCCCAATGTGTGTCCTGGACATGATATTAAGCAATCTAATGGTGAGGCTCCAGTCCTGGAGTTTGGGGAAATGCAGAATACCTTTTCCTTATCTTCGCTTCCAGGTTCACTCTGGCCTGGAGTGGTAGCACCAGTTAGTCCTATTTATGGGTCAAATAGAACTGTTTGACATTTAAACTGTGACTTATGCTAAATCAAATTGTTAGAAATAGAACTGTTTGATCATTTAACTGTAGTATAAACAAATGACTGTCTAATTGAATTGTTAGTGTTACATAACAATACTTTGAACTCTTTAAGTGAGTGCTTTAATTGAATTATTGGTATTACATAGCAATACTTGAAACCATTTGACTGTGCAAATGAATGAATAGAGTTGAATAGAATAACACTGGTCATCACAATTCTTGGTGCCAAGAAACAAAACACTTTTACATAGACATCTAGATAAATTTCTGGATAATTGCAACAATGTAAGTGATGATCAAGGAGAATGATTCCACCAGGATATCAAAAACAATGGAAGAGCACTACCAGGGGCAATGGGACAAACAAATGATGGCTGACTACTGCTTGAGTATCAAGAGACTTAAATAATTTGAACATGACAGACAATCAAGAAAGAGAACTTTTACCCTAGTTCTGATGTTCACAAAGGTTTTATTTCTGCTATTTATCAAATGATTTGATGATATAGGTTATTCAATGCCAAATCCTGTTTATTCATATATATTACATATATAGGATTTGTAAACACATTGTGTTGATAACATTTTTAAGAGCACTACCAGGGACAGTAGTACTTGTTGGTCTTGGTCTATTCAATCATAGTATTTCTCAATAAGCAGGCCAATAGTTATTGGTTTAAATACAAATTGAGAGGTTTCAACAATTTTACTTTGAGAAATATCGGCATCAGTCGATATCATATATACAGAAAACAAATGAAAAAAATGCTTTTTTCCGAAAATGAAGCATTTCTGTACAGCAAAAGGATAGCTAACCTAGAAAAAGTAAGATCATTTTCAGTTTCAGCGCCCTCAAATTAGCTAAAAATGATGTTTGGTTCTTTGACACCATTTCAAAAAATTTTTGTTGGTGACCAGTGTAATTAGTGTTAAATAGCAATATTTGTAACCATTTCACTGTCTGCAAACAAATGATTAATATTAAATAGAATTTGTGTTAGATAGCAATGATTGAAACCATTTAACTGTGTAGGAACAATAACAATAATAGTGTGCAAACAAATCAGTTCTAACTTATTACAAAATGAAATTACCTACAAACTGTGTGCAAATAAATGATTGATGTTAAATTGTGAATTGAAACCATTTATCAAGACTTGAAGCCATTTATCTGTTTGCAAAAAATGAGCTCAACAAAATGTGTTTATAAATCCTATATATTTAATATATATGAATAAACAGGATTTGGCATTAAATAACCTACAATGGTTTATATGCCATAAAACCAAACCAAACCATATAACTAAATTATTTGTATTAAGAATAGTTACTTGAAACTATAATTGTTTGCAAAGAATTATTTTTGAATAGGAATAGCACTTGAAACTAAATAATTGCTTCCAAAAGGACTGCTATTGAATAACCCCAACAAGGGTTAACATACCATAAAACAAACAAACCAAAATCATTAATAAGTGGTCTTCTTGCCAGAAGTTGTATTCTAGTTCCAAGAGTGAAACTGCCACCAAATGACTGAAATTTGCTGTTTACTCTTGAAAGAATTGAGTTTCCTCTACAAGTGTCATTTGCTATCATCATTAAAGTACAAGAACAAATGTTTAGCAAGGTTCTGATGTACTTACTCAAAACTGACTTTTATCATGGACAATTCTATATTGCTTTCTCTAGAACTACAGAATTTTAGGATGTTTCAATTCAAGTATTTAAAACTTGCCTGCTTGGAAAAAAAACAACAGAGGAAAGAAAATAACAAAATATAACTGATTTCTCTAAGTCTAAGAGGACAACTCTAAATTCAAAACCGGGTAGATGTGAGGCTAGTAATTCCACCTCATAAAATTTTACTTGCTACAGAAACTGCAGCATCATCACTAACTTGCTAAGTCTGTGGCTCTATGCTCCACAAGGAGTTAACAGCTGGTAGATATATTCAATAATAAATCACTTTAATAAAATTATATCATTATCAATATATTTAAGTTGTTTGTAAAGTCCTGTCGAAATTTTAAAATTTGATAACTTACCTTGATAGAGAATTATTTAATAAAAACTGTATGAAATGATTAATTTTAATGGCATGTTAACACTTCTGGGGTTATTGTATGCCTAGAAGTCAGGGAATTGTATTCATTGTATGTTCATATTTGCATTCTTTATAGAGTTGTTTCTTAAGAGTTTTTGTTTTGTTTTGTTTGTTTTTTTTTGTTTGTTTTTTTCTCACACTTCTATTTGACCCATAGATAGGAACCTAACAGGTACTACCACTCAGGGTCAGTGGACCTGAAAATAATGGCAATGAAGGGGTACTCTTCAATCCCCAGATTTCCAGAACTGGGGCCTCAGCATCAGATACACTTTAGTGTCTGCAGAGGATATATTCAGTGTATTCTAAGCCCCAAGAAGAAGGAAATTACTTAATAAGTAATTGATACTCACCAAAATGTGAGTGGACTTGGCATTATCATTCCAGAGTAATTCTACAAGGTGGTGTACCCTTGGTGTAATGGTTTAAGCACTGGACTGTGGAATTGCAGTACGTTAGTTTGAACTCCAGTCACACTATTACGGATTACAGTCACTTTCAGACAAATACCTTTGGAAAAGGTATGAATCCCCTTATCCTCCCATCTATGGGTTAAATAGTACCTCTGCTGTCCTTCTAAAAGGATGGATATAGCATTGAATAACCTAAAAAGGTTGATATGTCATTAAATAACAAACAAAGAATAATTATACATAATGGAATTTTCTTCATTGAATGAAAGTTTTAACCTTATTCCTTTTTTTTTTTCCAATAAATTGTATTAGGGTCATCATAAGAGAATGTGCACCGTTTTGGGACCTTTCTCTCAACGGTTTTATTTGCACCCATTCACACCTCACTAAATATAAATGTATATATTACTGAGGCCCTATTAGTCATTTACTAAGCTTAGCTTCAGTGTTGACTCAGAAGTGTATCGCCAAAATGTAATTTGAAAAATATCTACGTGTGTTATGAAAATATTGGATGAATCTTATTACACATTTGCAATCAGATGTCAGTTTTACGAACTTCATTTTGAATTGTTCCACAGGATATTTCTTTTGTTCCATATCCATATGGAACTATTTTCTGTTATTTCTATGAAGCGTTTTATATGTTTGTCTCTATTATGCCCTTTAATTCAGATTTGACCCAGAAACTGGTACAGGGTGCCTGCTACGAAACCTCTTGCTCTTATTTCCACAGCTTTCATGATCATGCTATACCCTTCCTTTTCCAGTTCTTTTTTAAGATCTTCATATTTGCTGGTTTTATACTCATGGCTTAACTTCATCTGGCTTTCACATGGTATTGATAATTCTACCACGAAGATTTTAAGATTCGCCCTTGACAGAAGAACAATATCTGGTCACAGACCATTGCTAGATATTGTTTTTGGATAATGACAAGGCACACCATATGAAAGTTCAACACTTTAAATTTTTTTCTTGATGTACTTTTTGATTATTACACTTCAACATGACTACCATTATTATTGATATGTTTTAAAACTACTAAAGGATTTTACGAACACCCTATATATGTGAGAGTAATATCTTAGTTATCAACAACCATGAAAATTCCTTGGGTCCAATTAGTTGTGTATTAAAGAACATTTTGTTTTATGAAAATATATATACCCAAGAAAAAATTTAAGGCAATATTTTTTCTTCTATGCTGGCCTTGTCATTGCAAAAAAGTATTCCAGTGAAAAGAGTTGATTCTAATAAATATATGTTGAAAGTGAGTTTATGACTAGTTTACAAAAGAACATCTATGACAATGATAACCAAGGAATTTAGATGAAAAGGGATTCTTTATTCTCTTTTTTTATACATGTTTGCCAGTTGCCCAGGAGACCTGGGTTCACTCCCAGGTCAAGTCATACCAAAGACTTAAAAAGATGGTACTTGATGCCTCCTTGCTTAACACTCAGCACTATAAGGTACAGATCAAGGGTAAAGTGGAGCAATCCAGAGAAAGGAGTAGCACCCTCCCTTACACCTTGGTGTATTAGCTTACTTAGGTATGTTTAAAAATATCAAAACTAGAGCTGTATTTATAAAGACAAAAATGGACAATGAATGAAACATTAATTTTCTTTAAAATACTCCCTTTCGCATTCAACACACTTATTCCATTGGGTTTTTGTCAATACATCTCTGAAATTCCTCATTTGATATGGTGTGAAGCTGTGACATTACTTTTTAATGTTCTCTACACCATCATATTTTATACTCGAGGTAAATTTTCAGTTTAGGAAAGAGAAAAGTCAAATGGAACTAGGTCTTGTGAGTATAGAGAGTGCCGCACTTGTACAATCCTGTGTTTCATCAAAAACATTTAATTCAAAATATGTAGAATTGTTACTGACTTGTCTGAACATATAGACAGCAGTCTAAAGGTTTGAACATTATCACCTCATATAAGTTCCTCAACTGTGCATATATAATCATTTAAATATAAAAATTTTAAAACTTCAATCTCAACTTGTTTTTCATATAATTTAATCAAGGGACTGTCTCCTTAGACATTCTGAAGTGCAATTGTTGTTTAACTGTACATAATAATAAATTGAAGTGAAAAACCTTTCAAAACACTGTAACGTAATATCACTGTTCTTGTTAATATTCTAGATCTATCTAGAAATATTTTCTACGGAAATTACTTGTTATAATGGTTTCAACAACCACAATGCTCTCTGGAGTGTGGGGTTTCTCATGGTAACATATATAGTTGTAATGTACTTACTAAGGTTGTATTGCTTTTGCAATATACACACCCCTGATGATGGCTCAAGATAGGTCCAAAAGTACTTGGGAACCAATTAATTACAGAAAATCTATTAACCATTTCCAGATGGATATTATAACATTCATATGGCGACCCAAAAGGATTAAAACAAAAATATATATACAAAAGATGTCTATACTATTTAATAAAAAAAATATATATATATTCAAATACTTAGATTTAAAATAAAATTTGTAAATATTTATTGACTCTTAGTGACGATTCCTACAAAACACACACACACATATATATATATATATATATTCATTCAACAAATGGATATGTTATGTCACCAGTTCATTTCTTGTCATTTTTGTTATAGCATATCAACTCTTTGAAAAACTAGTTCAAAAACTTTCTTAAAAACACTTCTCAAAAATTTTTCTCTTAATGATGATCACCTAAGGTAAAAATTAATTGGGAACAAGAAAAAATAACTCCAAAGAAATATTCCTATTTGTCTTATCACTTTAGTTCATCATATATATATATATATATATATATATATATATATATATATATATATATATATATATATATATATATATGTGTGTGTTGTGGTATCATCCCTATTTTTGATACTCAATGGACTCTTCTAATCAGGATATATCTAACTGTAATCCACTAAGGGAGTGGGTAGCAAGAGCTGCACTGGCAACATTGTATTACTTGTTTTACTGTAATATATAACCTTTATTCTTTTCTCTTAATATGTGTTCATCTTACTGATTTTATGCCTTTTTCTGAGGACATAACAATTTACACACACCATGTATTCATTATTTTCATAATTTAGATTTTTTTAAAATCAGTAATTTGAAATTCTAAATTGTAAACTTCCCACTGAAAATCTGTAATAACAACTGGCAAAATGGTCAAAATAACAAGAAACTTATATGTAAAATTCACCAGTGGGTGGGATATGCAGATCAGTAAGTGGGCATATGAAATTCAACTATATTTGCGCATGATATGACTTTAGGAATTCAACTATTGTCACATACAGCAGTAAAAGGGTCAAAAACTAAAATAGATATTTTTTTTATTATTGGTCTCTTTCATTCACTAAATGATATTAACTGTTAAATATTTTTAAATTATGAAAACATCTCTTGAAATGAAATAATTCTAATAATATATATATATTAAATGAATAGGTCCACAAAGAGATTTATATTCTTTTATAAATTATTTATTTTTCCAGTGTGGTATTTGGTTCTTATAGTGATCACTGTTTTGATGGGGTGATTGTTTTTTTGTTTTTGTTTTTTAATTCAGTGATAGACACCTTGTAGGAGTTGGCTCTCTTTTTCTCTTTTTTCCTTTTCTTCTTTCCAAGAGTGTGTTTTGTGTCCTCCCTTGTGAGTGCACTTTCTCATCCCCTAATTTGATATTTGATATGCTATAAAGCTTTTTTGTTGTTTTACTCAGGTCATTGTGTGTGTGTATTGTTGATATGTCATAGAGTTTATTGGTCGTTTTTTCTGGGTGTTAAAGTAGTTTAGAATTTAACTGACAACTACTATTTACTTTTTACTTTCTTCTAGTGGGGTATATGTTAGTGTGTGTATGTGTGTGTGTTTCTAGTTTATATTCTATTCAGTGTGGGCATGAATCTTTTTATGAATTTTTTTCTTTTATTTGAAGTAATGTGTAGTCATTAGTTTGGTTTATGGGCATAGTTTTGAATTATCTGTTGCTATATTTGTATAGGTGTTTAGTCACATTTAATTTTCTATTTTCTGATAATTTGATATTGCTTTTGGGAAGTGACATTCTGGTATTGAGAACTTGCATCAATTCTATGTATACTTCTCTACATTTGTTACATTCGATTATATAAACTACATTTTTGAGTTACAGCTTAAATTCTTATTTACTATAAATTTTGATTTTGAGTTTTCAAAGGTATAGGATTTTCGTTCTATAATTATATCACATACTCCACATCTTTTATTCTTGCATTTAGTAACTCCTTGTGTTGTATGTTCCCTGAATGTAGAAGAGGTGAGTATTTTTTAATGATTTTTGGGTTGTCTCTGACTTTTAATGATTTTTGTTGTGTCTAATATTTCTTTGATTTTGTCATTGTTTTTAAGTTTTTCTAGATTTTTTATTATTTCTGTGAATAGTTTTGGGTTGTTTTTATTGTAGGTTGTGATGTATGCTAAGGGTTTTTCATTGTTATGTTTTTGGGGTTTTCGCAGTTCTTTTAGGGGTATTTTTTCTGCAAATTCGAATCTATTATTTATTAGTGTTGTTGGGAATCCTCTCTGGTGGAGGGTTGCATATAGCTCTTTAAGGCAAGTTTTTCAGAGGTTTTTATTAGTGATTATAGTGCATATTTAATGTGCTAGAGTGTAAGGGATGGATTTTATGCATTTTTTGGGGTGATGACTATTGAAGTGGAGGTATTGTTATATTCAATATCTGGAATATTATCACAAGAAGGACATCCGATAATGTATTTACCAAGAAGACTAACAAACACTGAATTTAATCATTCAGATATAGAGAAAGAAGCCTTGGCCATTGTGTGGATAACCACTAGAACCTGACAGTTTTTAATTGGAAAAAAAATTCTTTTCAGAAGTGATCATAGATCATTAGAGTTTATATTCAATCCAAGAAAAGAATTACCCAAAATCATGACATCGAGAATACTAAGATGGGCAATATGACTTTGATATGGCATTTGACTTTGATATAGAATATGTCAAAGGAAATTCAATTCCACACGTAGATGCACTATCAAGATTGTGATTTTACAAGGATTCAAGAGATGAAACAGAAGAATTTGAAGATACATTTTTACATTGGGTAGAGACTGATGTTTTGTCTTTAGATAGAATGGCTGCGGAAACTAGACATGATCCAGTACTAAGTAGGATAATACTGAGAATAAGAAAAAAAACATATGAAGAAATTGCTCCAGGGCAGAGAGACCTTACAAAGAAATAAGACATAAGTTAATGATAGAACATGGAGTGATTTGTTATGGGGATCTGATAATTCCTCCAAAAACACAAAGAAAATTGGTGATAAAAAGCATACATGATGATATATACACTGTGGAGTAGCGACCCCCACAAAAAATGATAAAATTAGAAGCATGGTGGCGGGGATATTCATGAGATGTTGAAGAATATATAAAAAGATGTAAAAAATGTAAAGAATTAAGAAATTTTACACAGACTACTTTACATTCATGGCCCAGAGAAGTGGAGCCATGGTGTAGTGTGTGTATGGATCATGCATACATTACTGGAGTGGGGCTCTTATTAATACTAGTAGACTCTTTTTCAGGCTGGCCCGAAATAATCTGCGTGCCAGACAAGAAAAGTTCTACAATAAAACAGATTCTAAGGGTTATATTTTCCAGAAAAGGCATACCAAAAACCCTGAATTTTGTGATGAAGATCTTAATTTATGGTTGGAAAAAAATAGGGTGTAAACTGTATAAGACATCGCCATATCACCCTCAATCGAATGGGTTGGTGGAAAGAATGGTGCAGACCCTAAAAATGGGACTGAAAGCATGTTCTCAGCAAAAAGAAAAAAATAGAAGTTTTTCTACCATGTCTGCTTTTAAGCATAATACTACACGCAGGAAAACTAGAAAACCCATCAGCTTTAATGGGAAGGCAAATTAGAGCTACACTAACAATGTCGTATTCTACAAATGAAAAAGTGTAGTACAAAAAGAACAAAGAATCAAATCCAGAAAGGGCAGAAAAGGGGAACAGTATATTAGCCTATGCAGATAAAATAAAGCCCCAGGGCAAATATGAAGAGTAAAATGAGGAAGAAAACTACAATTCATTCCATTAATGATTTATTGGAACAACCTTTACAGAATCTTTTAGAAGACAAAATAATGCATGATTAGGTGGGCCAGAATGAGTTTGAAAACTCTGAGGAAGATCAAATTATACCAGAAGACAATCTTGATTACAGCTCAATGCGGGACAGATCTCGATCTCCCAAAGAAAAGAATACGGGACAGAGAAGGAGAGCAAAGCAATCCCAAAATTGAATTAATCACTAGAAGAAGTACAAGACCTACTAGGGGCATAAGACCCATATGTTTCAGGGAGATGTAGTGATACTGGCAAATTAATCTGCCTAATTTGCATGAGTGTAAGAGAGAGCCGATATTAGTCTCTCAATGAGAATAACTGCAGCTTGATTAGTGACTGACTAGCGCTAACCTTGCACATCACAACATATATATATATAAGTTACCCAACTTCTCTGCAATGAGCAGGATGAAGCACAAGGCCATTTTTTAAGTGGAGTTAAGCTGGTTTGAATTCAGAGTTTCTTCTAGACTGGTTGCCTAAACAAGTCTAAAGAATTCAATCTGCCCTATTATTTACTCATAGCTGAAAGGAAAAGAGATGAATATATAATTTGCTGAACTGCGATATCATAGTAAGCAAGTTTGAATTCCAGTTGTAGTATCATATGCACTTACAGACTAATACTCTTGGGAAAGGTATGAACCTCCCATCAGCTATGGGTTAATTAGTAACAGTGTTCTACAATAATGGCTTTGGTATTAAATGACCCAACAAGATTAATATGCTCTTGTCACGTGATAGCTCATGGAGAAGAAGAGGTAAGAATGATACTATCCTCCCGTGTTGCTATTAGCATTATCTAGCAGTCAAAAAGTGACCATTAAAAGAGAATGTGGGTCACAGAGGAGATAGACCAGATGTTCGCACTTAGTGACCTCAGGTCGCCGGACATCGGAAGGGGAAAGAGAGAGAAGCCAAATGATTGGCGGGGACCCCAAACGGAAGTGGGGCTCCCTTCCCCTCAGCAGAAGTAAAGGACAAAAAAGTCAGTTTTTGAGCAAGGCTCATGGCAGATGGACCATAGCCATTTTACTCCGGGCTGAAGACAAAAAGATTAACTGAGACATGAGAGACCCGAGTCCCTCAAGCTAGTACTAAAAACAGAACAAAGTCTAGTAGCCCGTGAAAGAAGAAAATTCTCCAGTGGAACCCCGTCAAAAAAAATAAGATAAGTAACTTTGGGGACATTTTTCCTTTATACCCAAATATTTTATATACCACTCTCTCTCTCAATTTGAAGAAGGATAAAAGCCAAGAAAAGACATTTATATTCATGGACTATCCAATTATATGTTTTGACACTTTGGACGTATATATATATAACCGTAGTAAAGAACCTATGTATTTTCATTTTACCATGTGGTCTATGTTGTTATTTCATGCTTTCCTTTCAGCTTCTAGTCGCCTTATGTTATCTTGCTTAGAACTGTCCTATTAATTCCTAAAGTATCACTCGGGAAACCGGAGTTGCCGACTACTACCATATTAATATTATTACGACTAAGACCTATAGGCCCGTATTCTTCTGTTATCTAAGGGAAAGAAGTTTAGCGGCCTGGTAGGTGTGTGATAGTGTGAAATTTGGAACCCCTTTGCCAGCGGCGGTCAGTCTGGTCCTAAATTATTCCCTCACGTAATATGCCAGTTCTTATCTGCCTGAGAAAAGAACTCTGAACAGGACTTATTCTGTAGGGGATCAAGTGCCAACCTGTCCCGTCTTCACACGTGCGAAAATAAAGTCCCGTTTTGGGATTATTGTCAATTTCGCGTCACACTCTTAAACAAAAGAAATTAAACTAAATCTGAACACACACACACACACACACGCATATATATATATATATATATATATATATATATATATATATATATATATATATATACATCTTTTTTTTTAGTATGAGTTTGGGGGGGTTAATTTGTTGCTTTTAAATGCTCTTCTTCCAAGTATTAAAAACCACAAATCTTTTAGAATGGGTCATAATCTTTTATTGATCATTAAAGTTTAATGGAAATCATTTCCTCTTGGACTTCATTTAATCAATAGTCCTAAATTAGATTTAATAGAATCTGTACATAAATCTCTTTTGACACATGCTTTTTTAAGTACAATGATTATTTAGTAGCTGCTAATTAACAACTATAATGTGTTGTAATAAAAGAAAATTAATTCTCTATAAAAATGTGCAAACTAACACTGTTATGCCTTTAGTTGTATTTTTAGTAAGGAAATTATTAACATTAATCATAAAATTACTTAAGTCATTATCAAAACAAAATAAAAATGAATTTAGTCCTTGTTAACAGTTGCAGTTTTTTTTGTTTTTTTTTAAACATTTGTAACAATTGTATTATTATAAACTACATTATTCTTCAAAGTGATAACTTTTTTGTCATTAAAACAATATATAATTTTACTGACTTGATATTACAAATTGTCAAACCACTTAGAAATAAAAAGTATTTTTTATCACTAAGCACTTATTCTCTATTTTACATTCATAGATATTTCACTATATAAACAGAACATTATAATTTCACTCTTTCTTAATTTTTCTCTCCAGTTTTAACTGGTGGTCTTTCACTAATGTCTAAGTGACAGCAAGTCTCTCCATGACTCTTCTAAGTATTCTAGCTGATATTAACAGTGAAGTCTAGAAGGTCTTGATTCTTCTGATCTTCAATTCCTTCAGTTTCCTTTACAAGTCTTTGAGGATCATTCCAAAGATACAATTGGTATCACCATTACTCTCATGTTCCACAGCTTTTTCAGCTTCCTGACAAGATTCAAGTATTTCTCTATCTTTTCATTTTCTTGTATTTTTACTCTCTGATCCACTGGAACAGCAAAATCCACTAGATGACAAGTTCTTTTCTTGTTGCTAATTAAAACTTAAGTTTGGTTTTCTGGTTGGATTTAGGTGATCCATTTGTATCTCAAAATCCCAGAGAATTTTATGGATCTCATTTTCAAGGATAGATTCTGGTTTTTGCATATACCATTTGTGAGTATGTTCAGATTTTAATCTTTTGCATAGTTCTTAGTGAATCATCTTTCCCACTCAGTTGTGCCTAGTCTTGTATTCCTTTTGTACCAATTTACTAAAAATGCTTAGTATATGATTAACCATTTCATCTCTGTCTGGGATGCTTAGTAAGGATTGAATTCACTATCCAATAATAATCTTGTTAACCATTACATCACTACAATGTGTCTAGTTGATAAATTTATAAAAGTATATTGTGTTATAAATATATCCTTATGCAAGCAGAATATAATAAAAGATCGGCTTTTAAATGGAGTTTAACAAATTTTTAATTCAGAGTGTTCCTTCTCATAGACTGGTTACCATACCAAGGTTAAAAAACCTAGCCTGCCCTACTATTTGCCTATAGCTAGAAGGAGAATAATTAGATTCATAATTTTCACAAGGATATTAACGCTATGTGAAATGCAAACAGTCTCATCCAGGATTTGAACTCATGTTGCTATGTCCATTTCCTACTATGTTAACCATAATACCCCCATAATATATATAAAGTCATTTACTTAGTTTAGCACTGACCAGAAACATGGGAGCACTTTCACTCCTTCCTAAAGAATCAATATCATGGACTAATGTTAACAATGGGAGCTCTATTAAAAATTACACAATATCAATATACATTTCTTATTAAACTTCTCTGAATAATTATTTCACTTTTTTCTTTGAGAGTAGGAAGAGTAATACAATATTGTTTATTGTTAACATTACCAATACATCTTTTTTTCTTCTATTCTATCTATTTAAAATTATGAGTTTATATCTATTATAAGTAACAACATGCATTTACCATTGGATTTTTAATCCATACAAATCCATTTGATTAACTTTTTGAATGCTTTTTATGTCATCTATGCAGACATTTTGTTACAAACAAGAAATAACATGTAGAAAATCACAAAACCTATTTCATTCTGAACAGTTCCTGTATTATTTTCAATCATCTGATCCTATTAACTAATAGGATATTCAATAAAACAATTTGAAAATAGGTCAAGTTATTGAAATTATTTTTTTTTATAAGTTCTATAAAAACTATGAATATTTTATGTTGTAGTGGCAATCAGGATTGGAGGAGAGTTAAAGGTACATAGGATGGGGTATTTGGTGGTGAAGGCCAGAAGGTGGCAATATTGTTTATTTTTCTTTCTAGATTTTTTTGAGAAAAAAAATGAAGCACAGTTAAATATTATTCTGCCTTTCCTCTTTGACTTAGAAACTAAAGATAAATCAGCAAACCAGTGATTAGGGCTTTTATGTAATTAGATGTGATTAAAATTTGCAGTGATTTAATATCAGCTTTTTAAAAAATATGAATTACTATTGTAGAGGCATCACATTATATAAGAGAATAGAATATATGATTGGTTTTAAACTACAAAAACTGGGGGTTGCATTATATTCTAAATTACATTGTACTGGAGTGAATAAATTTTGTAAAGATCCATGGTTTTCCTGAATCCTGTTAATGTCAAAATTTCAGACCAGCAGCCCCTATTGAGTTTTCCTGAAACAGTGAAAATAACATTGTTGTATTTTTATATAACAATATAGAAAAGTATGATGATGATCCTATGGTCAGATATTGATATCTAAAACTACTGTGTCAATTTTAAATTTAACAACTGCTTGAATTATTTGATATCAAAAAGTAAAGGTATGCATTCAAAAACATAAGATATACAGTATCACCCATAAATAAGTACATCTCTAACAATTTTTTTATAAAAGTTAATTTCCTTCCAAACCAAAGATACCAAGATTTTATTTCTAATGGAACATTATGCAATCAAAATATATTAGTTATTATTTATTACTAAACATTACAGTATTGAAACCAAAAAATAAAATAGCATGAATATATGAGGTGTGTTTATTTTTAGACTGCTTAGGAAGCAGTATCTCATCAACCAAAAAAGACATCGATACGCGACTAACAAAGGCATGTACCGCTATCGATAACAGTCATATGGAAGTCAGACCTGACTGATAAAATGAAACGCAGTTTCTTCCAAGCAGTGGTTGTGTCAATACTGCTATATGGATGCACTACATGGACGCTGACTAAATGTATGGAGAAAAAGCTTGATGGCAACTACACAAGAATACTGTGAGCAATTTTGAATAAGTCCTGGAGGCAACACCCCACAAAGCACCAGCTGTACGGCCACCTACCTCCCATCGCGAAAACTATCAAAGTTAGACAAACCAGACATGTGGGACACTGCTGGAGAAGCAGGGACGAGCTCATAAGTGATGTTCTCCTATGGACCCCCTCATATGGCTGAGCAAAAGCAGGACGACCAGCTTGAACCTACATGCAGCAGCTCTGTGAGGATACAGGATGTAGCCCTGAGGACCTACCAGAAGCGATGAACGATTGGGAGGAGTGGCGAGAGAGGGTTAGGGATATCCATGTTGGCGGCACAATATGATGATGATAACATATTCATATTTTTGTTTACATTTTTCATTGCTGTAGAGTTTGGTGATAAGTAATACCTAATAATATCCATTTTGATTATACAATGTTCCTCAAGAAATAATAGAATCCTGTTGTCTTTGGTTTTGAAGAAAATTAACTTAGTTAAACAAAGATCCAAGGGCAATACTGTATATAACTCCACAGGTACACATCCAAGAAAAGATGCTTAAACTGGGCTGAAGACAGAGCAAAAAATATTTTCTATCTCAGTTCCTTGTATTATTATGAATTATTTGATACTATTTACTATTAGGATATTCAAAGCAATCCAGCTTCTCTATAATTATTACCTCATACCAGCAATGATTTGCATTCATGTTGGTATCTGCAATTTTTCCTGTAAAACTTTTTAGAGTTGTAAAGTTCAAGTACTTGGTAAAGCCATATCCACCTATATATTTGGACACTTATTTGAAGGCTCCTTATGTTTCTTTCTTGAAATTTAATCAATTTCATTAGATTACTGACTACTTCAAGTAAGCACTGTCATCTGTTTTGATCTGATGCTTAAAAGAAATAAATAGAATCATTAAAAAGGATAAGATAATAAAACAGGCTAAAGTGAAACCAAAATTCCATGAAAAGCTCAGCTGATTTTATTATTGATAATCTGCATCTTGATAAGTTTCAACTAAAAAAACAACACCAGTCATTACACAATTTTGTCTTCATAAAATATAATGATCCCAGAACAAATAGTGCCATTTTGGTGGAGCTTAGAATACACTGACTGTATCCCCCTTCAGAGGAGTAAGACCCCCCCCTACAAGGTGCATTCTGGGTATAACACTAAACTGCATCTGGTGATGAAGCTCTAGTTCTGGAGCTCTGAGAAGTGTGGAGTCTCCCCTTCATTGCCATTAATCCCAGGTCTACTCTGAGTGGTAGTACCTATTAGGGTCCCATCTATGGCTCAAATAGATCTATTTAAAAGTTATTTGTATTAGATTGGAATACTTGGTATCATATAACCATGTGCAAAAAAACTCTTAAGAAACTATGCATAAAATGTAAATATAAATGTAAAATGTACACAATTCCCTAACCTCTAGGCATTAACTATTCCCAAATGGGTTGACATGTCATTAAAATCAATCAATTATCCAACCAGGACAAATAATGCTTAATTGCAAAATCATTTAGCCTAATATTTCAAGCTCTTTTCATTAATTATAAAATATATTTAATAATAATTACATTTATCAATGCATTGATTTAAAGCTACATGGTATATAGTATATAAAACAATAAAAGAGAACTGGTCTTTACACTGTATCATAAAATGTTTTTCAAAAAGCCAAGAAATAGATCTTACGTTCAATTTCAATAATTGCCTCAAGTATCACTTCTAAAAAATATATCTTCAACTTGTGCAAATTAGTCTACTTTCCTCTATTAACTGACAAGCAAAATGGGTTGCCTATGTTAAGAATAATAACATTTGAATTATATATTTCTGATTTATTTGTAACAACTCTGTAAAGAGAGATATCCAATTGGTCTGTCTTAAAATTGTTTCATATTTCCTTATAGTGCCAAGATTTTTAGTAATGATTTTCTAAGAAGGCAATTAAGTTAGGTGTAACATCTCCCATTTTGGTCTTATGCTATACTAAGATTAATAAATATTGAGATATATCCATCTGATTGCAATAAACTTCTCAGTGCTGATATTTTACTCTATATTCTAAAATAACTACATGCACAGAAACACTTGTAGCATAACGGTTATTGTTATAGGAAATGGACTTGCAGACTAGAATTCAAAACCTGGACAAGGCTGTTGCATTTTACATTGTGCTAATACCATTGGGAAAAGTATGAATTCAACTATTCTTCCTCCCAGCCATAGTAAAATATTAAGGCAGACTGAGCTCTTTAACCTTGGTATGGCAACCAGTGTAGGAGAAGGAAAATCAGTTGTATTCTTAAAAATTGGCCTTGTATCTTGCTCATGATAGAAGAGCTGGGTAAATACATACGTGCACTAAGCTAAGCCTGAATTAAGATTTAGCCTAAGTTTCAGTTTAGCTTGTTTTAGTATCTTA
This sequence comes from Sepioteuthis lessoniana, assembly GCA_963585895.1. NCBI lineage: Eukaryota > Metazoa > Mollusca > Cephalopoda > Myopsida > Loliginidae > Sepioteuthis > Sepioteuthis lessoniana. The sequence goes on from OY757909.1 coordinate 28,501,226, forward strand.
TCCTATTTTAAAGATTCCATTTATTTCTAAATTAAGTCTAAGCCTACAAAAGTGGTGAGTATCATTAAAAAAAGCCATCACTCAATTCCTAGTAAATCTTATTATAAATCACCAAATGTTCATTCATACAGCTTAGGCTCCACCATTTTGAGTCTAATTTCAGGAACTGTTTGTGTCATGCCTGGAATGGTTTTGCACTATACTAGGAAATCCAATTCAGACTCGTTTTTAGGTGGAATCTCTCTCTCTCTCTCTCTCTATCTACCTTACTGTAAAAGGATGTTTATCTTGCACTCATTATCAGTAATCCACTCTGTAATGATTACAAAATGCAGATGGCTCTCTCTCTCTCTCTCTCTCTCTCTCTCTCTCGCTATATATATATGCATTTAGACCCTGGTGTTGAGCAATTAAAAGAGACTTCATGTCATCTCAGTGGTTGCCTGGCCTAAAAGAAATGGCTTAAAAACACAATTTAGATTGATACTCCCTTTCCGAATTTAAAAAATTAAATGTTTATTCATTATATTTACCAATTTTTAGGTTTTTATTTTTTATTTTATTTTTTTTTTTTTTTTTAAGGATATGCTAATCTTCAAATGAACCCAAAGTTGTTTTCCTTATAATATAACTCATTGTAAACAAAGCAGTAATCTATAATAAATAAATGTTAAAAACAAATAAAACATCATTTAAGTTTAAATAATTATTCTATACTTTAATGAAAATGATTCTATATCTTTTGTTTTTAATAATGACCATTTTACAATCCATATGTAATATGGGTAATTACCACTAGTAATAGTGAGTCATCATCTAATGCTCTGTGAACCATCTGATTAAAAAGATTTTTTTATAGAAGTGATTACTATTCTTGATAGTTACCCTGTCAGCTGGGGCTGTAGAATACACAGACTGCTTCTCTGTAGAGCGGTAAGACTTCCCCAACAAGTGTCCTGGATATGACACTAAAAAAACTGATGGTGAGGTCCCAGTAATGCTGGTGCTTTGGGGAATATGGAGTACCCCTTCATTGCTATCACTCCCAGGTCCACTCTGGCTCGGAGGGATACCACCTGATAGGATCCCATATACGGGTCAAATAGAACGAAACTGTGTACTTATGCTAAACTGAATTGCTTGAAATAAGACGGTTTTGACATTTAAACAACATATTTATGGTAAACTGAATTGTTTGAAATGAAACTGTTTTGACATTTAACTGTGTAAACAAAAACTATACTTATACTAAACTGAATTGTTTAAATTAGAACTGTTTGACTAAACTGAATAGTTTGAAATAGAAATGTTTTTGACAATTAAACTGTGTACTTATGCTGAACTGAATTGTTTGAAATAAAACTGTTTATTTGTATAAAGATGGATTTGGCATTAGATAACCCACAAAGGCTGATATGCCATAAAACCCAAACAAACAAACTTGATAGTTTCACGTGTATTAAAATGAAATCTTACATTGTAAATTATCTTGGAATTCTTTTTTACTGACTTAGAAATATTCTAATTTTTATTTGCATCATGTCTAATCCTCAAAAGATGAACTCTCTAGCAAATTGTTACATAAATTTACTTATAAAGTAGAATTTCTTGTTAAATAATTCATGTATAATGAGATCTGAGATTGTCAAATTACAATGTGCATATCAAATATAGTGAATTAATAAAGTTTTATCTTTCCTCTACTCATCACACATGCATCCAAAATGAATATTCTAACATAGACCTTTGGGATAAATTTAATGAAGATCTATCAAAAAATGTTTACTGTACCCTGTGAATATATAAGCCATTGGACATTTAGACCGAGGGTAGGGAACCTTTCCTTATTCAAAGGCTTCATTGAAATTTATTGTCTACTTGTAAGGTCAAACTCAATAAATTTTTAGGATGTTTACAACAAAATCTTAAGTTTAAGCTTGACAACTCAGACCAAATCTAATTAATATATACTACTTAAAAGAAATGGGGGGTGTCCTCGTGGTGTAATGGTTAAAGCGATGGACTGCGGAATCGTAGTACGCGAGTTTGTACTCCAGTCGCGCTATTACGTTCACTTTCGGGCAAATACCCTTGGGAAAGGTATGAACCCCCTTATCCTCCCAGCTATGGGTTAAATAGTACCACTACTGTTCTTCTAGGAGAATGGCTTTGGCATTAAATAACCTAAAAAGAGTTGATATGCCATTAAACAAAGAAACCAAACCAACCTTAAAAGAAATGATAAACTTTACTAACATTTTAATGGCTTTTTTCAAGAAAGTATTATGATGTGCAATTAAAATTACACGCCTCCATTTTAGAATCTGAATTCTAAAGTGAAGGTGTGGATTTTTTTTTTTTTTTTTTTTTTTTTTTTTTTTTTTTTTTTTTTTTTTTTTGAAAAATTGTACTTGATGGTTTACAAAGCTGCATGTGACCTTAAGGCCACCAATTCTCCATTTCTGATTTAGAGAAATCATTGCCTCTTCTATTAATGTCTGATCTCCTGCCATCCCACAATGTAAAAAAATATTAGAAATAAGTATAAATTTGTTTCTTTTTCAGGATTAGTGGCTAGACATTGTCAAAGTGTCCACAAGATGGAGCATTATCAGCTTGCTACAAATTTGGTGAATACTGGGAATGGAACAGCTGGCTGTGAGGTTGTTGATGCCAATCAGCAGCAGCAACAGCAGCTCCAGTTACTTGCTAATCAATCACTGTTGTCCTCTCAACCACAACAACTTGCCTTTATCCAGAATGTTCCAAGCAATGCCGTCCAACTCCAAACAGCTCTACAACCCCAGGTAAGTAGATCAGTTTTAATTTTAAAATTTTAAAATACACAAAGTGGATAGTAAGTTGTAAAATAACTAACTTTTTTTTCCCCCTAGCTACAACACATTGACACTGAAGTTTTAAAATTCTTCTTTTTTCTTAATGACAAATATCTTTATTAGAATCAGAAGAAAACAGCAAATTTTTTGTTTTACTTCATTTCATTGAGTAAAAAAAAAAACATTTTAAAAAAATTATTCTTTCAGACTTTCAAGAAAAACTTCTGACCTTTATAAATCACAATCTTAAAAAAAAATCTGCTAATTCATCTGGCTCTTACCCATTCCAAATAAAATATAAAATGATAAGCAATGTCCTTAACATTTTTAAGCCTTAACTAATTTGTAAATAACACTATGTAACAAAAATTTTACTTTTTATTGTTCCTGGACAGAAAGTTTTATTTCTTAAGTAAAGTTGGCAACCTTAGTCGAGGGTGATCCAAAGGCTCCCTTTTCAATAGCTACAACACCAGTGTAGGGGAGGGCGCTACTCCATTCCCTGGATTGCTCTATTTTACCCTTGATTCTTACCTTATAATGCTGAGTGTTAAGCAAGACGGCATCAAGTACCATTTTTTTTTGAGTCTTTGATAACACTCGACCTGGGATTGAACCCCAGTCTCCAGTTTTTGTGCCCTAGGTAATGAAATTTTCAAATTCCTCTATTTTTCGGAAGATTCTAGATATATTCATTCATAAATATCAAAAACTACTCACTTCTATTTTTGTTCATTTTTATATGATTTTGATATAAATACACGTAAATTTTGATTCATATGTTGTTTTATTCCGAGCTTATATAAATAAAAATGTGCAAATTTTCTTTTTATATAGAAAATAGATTAATTTCTAAATTTCATTATCCAGAACACAAAAGCAAAGTTTGAAGGAAATAATGACCATTTTAATAATATAAGCAATTAAGAAATATATACTATCCAGAAATAAAATTTGTTTTACATAGTGTAATAAAACAATATCATAGTTAAGTCAGCATGATAAATCTCATGAATGTATTCTAATTTAACATTTGTTTATATCTTTATTATTATGTATATTATTATTATGTTACTATTTAATTAGTAAAATTGGCGAACCCATTGGTCTAGTGGGTAGAGTGTTTGCCAATAGTCCAGGAGACCTGGGTTCAGTCCCAGGTCGCGTCATACCAAAGATTTAAAAAATGGTACTTGATACCTCCTTGCTTAACACTCAGCATTATAAGGGTAAAGTGGAGCCATCCAGGGAAAGGAGTAGCGCCCACCCCTACACCTCAGTGTAGTAGCTATGGAAAAGGGAGCCTTCGAGTCACCCTCGACTACAGTCACCAACTTTACTTTTACTTTACTTATTTAATTAGCTTAATATAGTTGTTGGTTGGTTTTATGGTATGTTAACACTTGCTGGGTTATAGATTTTTATACAGTTTGAGAAATTATAATTTTTTTGCTTTGTAAAGACAATAGTTTTTGAAGTCACGCAAAATTGTTTTCAAAATTGCAAGTGTACTTCTAGTAACACATATAGTATGTTATTTGTTCAATTATTAACCACATTAAAAAAATCATTCATATTCATGTACATGTTTTAGTTGAATAATAAAAATATAAGTCAATTTTTTTATTTCGGTGGTGAAAATCCTGTGAATCTTGTCATGTAATATGATAGTATTAGCACACGTCAGAGTTAATGTCAAGGTTGTGAAACTTACCTCTTTCATTTCTATATGAATAGACTCTTCCAAGACTGTATATGAACTAATTTTTTTGTCTCAGTTTCGGATTTGCCAGAGGATGCCTTGAAGGAAGTTTGCTTCCTGCTGTGTACCTAACATTAAACCAACCATATGTCCCATTTTGGCCCCATGAGGAGCTAAATAAATACCTGGAATTGACTAGGGAATCTAATGTCATTGTGAAGTAATAGTTTTCCTGAAGTGTTTGCTTTTTCAATCTTTAACATTGGTAGCAGAGCTCTGTAGTTAAGATAACATAGCCACAAGAATTTGCCCAAATTTGAAGAGGATGGGAATGATTCCTGGAAAAATTAATTGAAAATGTAGCAGTTTGTTATATACAAGCATGTGGTTGCAAGAAAAATAAGACTGATGAGAAGATTTAGTTTATTTTGTTTATTGAATAAATGAAATAAACAAGCGAATGAAATATCTGGCTGGCTGGCGGGGGGTTGTCTATTCGGTGATGAGCAGTTGCTTTGATCTGGTCGGATGACATTATCAGGTGACGCTCTCAGGATGGCCGGCGATTCAACTGGCGTGTGACCTCTGTTTGGCCTATTTATATGTTCTCAACTTCAAACACCAGCTCCAGAAAATACTACTCGTGGAAAAAATATGATTGGTTGAAAAATAGACTTATCTTTTATAACTGAGAATTTTCTGGGAATTTTGGATAGACTATGCGCAGAAGCCATGATTTTCTCAGTTTGACACTGGCCGTTGTTGGGTCAACATCTGGTAGCTGTTATTTTCTTCTACAGTGTCGATGTTTGTGGGTCTGTGTTTTGTGTGTTTTACTAGTTCGGTGTGTGAAGAGTTAAGTGGGTGAATCAGAAGAGATTTGATGTATTTTACTATAACAAGGCTCTCCCAGATCTCATTCTGATTTATAATGTATGTATGAGGAAATGTGTGTATGAAGGATCTACTGCATGATAAAGTCTTTAAAACGTGTGGGAAGTTTTCCCTGTGTTAGTCTTATAGGCATTCATTTTGTTCCATTTTGTGGTGGTTGTGTGAGGGTATATTGTTCGATATGGAGTTCTGTGTGAGGTTATGTGACTCGAACAAGGGTGAAGACGAGAGATCCTGAGTGTTTTGGTGAGTATAATACGGGGGGGGGGTATATGAAATAGGTGTGCTGGTTGCGGTTTAAGACAACAAATATGTGCTTGGTGGATCCAGGCTGTGTCACCATTTTCATTTTGTACCTGATTCATCACATCATTTGTTTTAATGACTTTAAAGTCTCCTATCCAGGGTAGGTTTGATGATTGGGCTATGGTTGATTGTGGCCAATGAAGTAAAACCTTGTCGCCAACTTGTATTGGGTCCTTGTAGATAAAACGGTTTAGGCTAGCTTCAAGTTTGTGATCGGCTTCATCGTTAGCTAGGGTGAAACGATGGTGAACTTGCCTTAGTAGAGTATTTATTTGCATACCATAAGCTCTCAGGTCATTGCTTGCAAGCTCCTTTGAGAGTAGTTTGGGCAAACCAATGTTGGGGTGGCGACCGCTTGATGTTTCCAGAGCTTTGTAGCCACCAGGGGCAGGGAAGTTCCTGTGTTATGGATATTTGGGCACAGAATTGTTTGTAGACTTCACCAATAAAATGAATGCCACGATCCGAGGATACTATGCATGGTATTTCACTGTGATGAAGAAAGAATTGGTAGAGACTGCGGGCCGCATCGATTGCTCGATCTCTTGTGCATGGTATGGCCGTGAAGTGCCGACTGAAGCTGTCTAGAATGGTCAGGATTTAGCGCTTTCCTTTGGAGTTGGGCATTGGGACGAAGTCTATAAAGACGAGCTCGAATGGTCTCCTGCCTCTCTTGCAGTGACCAATTGGCCAACGCGTGTGCTTCCCATAGTTGCCTTTACATTTTGCACATTTATCACAGGAATCGACGTAGGATTTTATGTTGTGATTTTTTAATTCCCACCAGTAGTTGGATATACGTATACGTGTAACGCCTGAGTGGTTAGTGCCCTCGTGTGCTTGGTGAAGGTATCTGGTGCAGAGCTTGTATGGCACGACTAATTTGGGAGAGTGATTACTGTTCCTTATCATTAGGACAGAGGTGCCTGGTTCCAGAAAAAAACTGGTTTAATTGTTTTCTTAAAAGTGCTGCTCAGTGGTCATCAGGATCTACATTGATTTCACCTAGCGAGTCGGATGATTCGAAGGCTCTTATGATATTCCTTCATCTGCTCGGCTGCGATACCAAGGTGGTTGCAAATCCTCTCAGTGGGAATGGTGGAGGTTGAGTGGTATTCAAAGAATGCCTTCATGATTCCCTTGTGGTAGCGAGTGTTCTGTGGTGTATGAGTTCTGGGGATATGCCGCAAACTGTCAACCTCACCGATACACCACGAAGGGATGTAGATGTGAAGGTCGGAGCCCTTTAACTTGTATGTTTTGCCTGCCGGGGTTGGGTCACTGCATGTTTTCACCTTCTTGTGTCCACAGCCTCTGCTGAGCATATCAGCCCATACATTCGATTCACCCTCCACAAACTCAAGGATAAATTTGTAACATGAGATTTCTACCTGCCACCGCCTTATTTTGGCATTGTTGAACTCGCGTTGATCAGATAAGTTAACGATCAGTGGTCAGTAAAGATGACAAAAGGGCGGTTACGTAGGAAGTAATCGAATTTCAATATTGCCCATTTTATGGCGTATGCCTCTTGTTCTGTTGTGGACCAGTTTTGTTCCGTAGGGTTAAATGTACATGAGGTGACTACTATTATATTTTTCTTTCTGTTGTCTGCCTCCTGCATTAAAATAGCTCCACATGCCACATTGCTAACGTCAGTGGTGAGTGTGAAGAGCCGCAAAAAATCCGGAAAGGAAATGACAGGTGGTGAAGAGTCACTTCTTGATTTTTTTCAAAAGCCTTGTCGGCCCTTTCAGTCCAAGCGAACGGTTTGTTGACTTTAAGTTGACTTGAGAACATGTCGTATCTGATCTGTTTGTGTAGACGAGTCTCTAGGAATTGTCTGATCCACACTAAACGGCCAATGAGACTTTGTAATTCTTTCTTTGATGTTGGGGGCATCATTTCTCTGATGGCACGGACATATTCAGGGTTGGCCTTGAATCCCTTGCTGTTTACTATGTGCCCAAGAAACTTCACCTCTGATGTAAGGAAGGTACATTTGTCCAAGTTCAGCTTAAGTCCGAATTTGCGGAGGGCAATAAAGAGTTGCTCGAGAGCGAGTATGTATTCATCGAATGTCTTAGCGTGAACCAGGTTGTCATCTATATAGGACGATATATTGTCACGAGATGCGACAGTGGCTAGGGCTTCCACTGTGCAGCATGAAAAGATCTGTCCAGCTGAAGTAAGACCGAATGCTAGGCATGTGTACTGGTACCATCAGTCTCTGCATGTAAATGCTGTTTTATGGCGATCTTACTTGTCGATTTCGATTTGCCAGTAGCCACTGCGGAGATCAAGTGATGCGAAGTATTTGTTTCCTTCGCCAATCCTGTTGAACAAGTGGTCGATCCGAGGCATTGGGTATGGGTTGAGATCGACAAGAACCTTGTTGAGAGTTCTTTTGAAATTGATGACCACGCGGACTGACCCATTTTTCTTACATGCAGTAAATACCGGGCTATTGAAGCCTCTGGGGTTGGTGCAACTTTCAATAATACCCTCAGTAGCCATGCGTTTTATTTCGGCATCAATGTCTGCTTCCAAGGCTTGGGCAACTGGGTGTTGCTTTGGAGCGCGAGATTGACTGTTAGTCGTTATATCGACAGCTCAGATAAATGTACCTTTGATGCCGTTTTCGGTACCAATAATATCAGTGTAATGAATGAGTAGGTCTGCTGTGGCTTCCAGTTCATCACGGTTTGGGTGATTTGGTAGCAATAGACCCACACTTCGTTTCAGCCAGTTAAGTTTTTGATCCAGTGTCTGGATGTTGGGCTGTGGTCCGATGGTAGACTGGTTATTGTTGTGGATAGTTAGGGCCCCATACGCAGGACTGTGTGGTGATGTCGAGGCTGGAATTATTGGGGCTATGTGTACCATGTAACCTGATGTAAGTGTGCGTCTGAATTCAACTGTTGCATTTTGGTTGTCAATTATGTAGGAACCGAGTGTGTTGTGAGCAGGAATGTTTTATCCGATCAGGATCGGTGTGTCTTGCTTTGTCACCAGTATATTGATATCTTCAAAAATGGACGAGTCACGGTTTCCGATGTTGATGTTACAGTGTGGCTCACCGAGAACACTGATACTTCATTAATTCCTTTTATGTGGACGTCAGAATGGGTCACGTGTTTCTTGGCTTCTTTCGGCAGTTGGGAGATTTGTACAATGCAGGTGGAGCATCCAGAGTCTAACATTGTTACACCACAAAATGTGATGCCTTTGATGGTAAAGGTGGCCTTAACGAGTGGTGATCGGTGCAAGGAGAGTTTCTGAAGATTGAATATGTGATGGCTAGGGTGGAAGAACAGAGGACGAGCCATCACATTTCGTCTTGTTCATACCGAAAATCCTGTTCCTCGATGTCTGTGGGTGGTGTATCCTCATCCGTTGCTGCGACATGGGCCTGAGCCTGAGTAGGAGGTGGGTGACGATATGGGCAGTTGCGTCTGTTAAAGCAAGCGACACCCCTGGTATAGTTCCTGCAAATGGCAGGTTCTGTGTTGCAGTTGTGCATTCTGTGTGTCTGATAATAATCACGGCCGTGTTTGCTGGAGCTGGGCTGTTGAGAGTGCGTTGGTCGATTATTTGATCTTGGTGGTTGTTTTGGTTCCGTCTGTCAATTTATTCGACTCAATTGCTGAGGTCTACGTGCATAATATGCAGTGTCATGTGAGGTTGTGCTGTCTTTTTTTACACCTTGATCAACATATTGTTGGGCTTCGCAGGCTACGCCAATCGCTGTATAGTTGCTGTCCATTGTCTTGACAAGGTGAGGGTATATGTTCGGGTTCCAATCTTTGACTTTCTTGCTCATCAGCATTGCGCCCATGACTGAGAAAACCATAGCGACAGTGAAGTCGACCTTGTTGTCCTTCTTATATTTATTTTTTATGTGGACAGCGGCCTCTCTGATAGTGTTTTCGAGTCGGCTAGCAAAGTCCGTTAACTTTTCGCCATCCCGCCGTTGTAAGTCCCAAGCTCGACTTAGGTGCTGAAAGTTTGTCATCTGGCTGCCATGAGTTCCTGTAAGATAGGTCTTCAGTTTTTCAAAAGTGGATGTGTCTTGTTTGGAATCTACCATCTGCTGAAATATGCCTTGGTCAAGCAAGTCTTGGGCAGCCTTGACGAATTCTTCCAAGCTGGGATAAGTGGCGAGTTCTAGTATGACGTGGATCATATAGACCTTGTTTAAGGCAGTGATGAACTGATTGACATCATTTCCAGGGTAGAATGTTTTGGTTTTTTTTTGTTTCATTGCATCTCGAAGTGACTGTTGTCGCATTGCCAGATCTTATTTTTTCCTCGGATGGATGTGTTGAACCCATTGTCATGTTGAGAAGTGCTGTATTTTGGTCTCTGATAAGGGTGAAAAGTTCATAGCGGGTGTAGCTGGAATAGTTCATATTTCTCTTGATGTACGCTTCTGACACCAGTGTTATATACAAGCGTGTGGTTACAAGAAAAATAAGACTGATGAGAAGATTTAGTTTATTTTGTTTATTGAATAAATAAAATAAACAAGCGGATGAAATATTTGGCTGGCTAGCAGGGGGTTGTCTATTCAGCGACAAGCGGTTGCTTTGATCTGGTCGGACGGCGTTATCAGGACGCTCTCAGGACGGCTGGTGATTCAACTGGTGTGTGACCTCTGTTATGCCTATTTATATGTTCTCAACTTCAAACACCGGCTCCAGAAAATACTACTCATGGAAAAAATATGATTGGTTGAAAAATAGACTTTTTTTTATAACTGAGAATTTTCTGGGAATTTTGGATAGACTATGTGTGGAGTCGATGTGCAGAAGCCATGATTTTCTCTGTTTGACACTGGCCATTGTGGGTCAACATCCGGTAGCTGTTATTTTCTTCTACAGTGTCGATGTCTGTGGGTCTGTGTTTAGTGTGCTTTAGTAGTTCAGTGTGTGAAGAGTTAATAGGTGAACTATAACAAGTTCATGACAGATTTAGATAAGAAAAAGTAGACACTAACAGTTATTTTATCACTTCATGGTAAAACCAAAGAAGCTGCTTTAAATTATAAAGTGGAGAATTTTAATCAGAAGAATGAAAGAATGGACACTTTAATTGCTGAAACTGATTATTTATTTAAGAAAGAATTGACTGTTAATGTTTATGAGGCACACAGAACCTTTTATGGTTTTCAGAAACCAGAGATTTTGTCTATATCAAATTATACCATTAAATTCAATAAAAAGTTTAGTAAAAGCATTAAATATAAAATGGCTTTGCTTGATTCAGTGTTAGCTTTAAAGTTATTGTTCAATGCTAACAGATCATCAACAATGAGTGGTAGCCATAACTGCATACATGACTATAGATCTGCAGTACAAGAATATAAAATTAGCTTTGCAAAGGACATTTGGTGAAAATAACTGTACAGATCAAAACAAACCGACAGTGGAATCAATTACTTTGAAACAAAAAATAGCAATGTACATTGGACAAAATCAAAGAAACTACAAAAAAAAATTCCTAAACTTGATAAAGAAGTGAAAAAAAACAAAATCCTCTGAATAAATAGGGTAAACTCCCAAAATGTAAAATATGTCTATATATTATTGGTGGAGAGAATATCTACACAACTGATTTGGTCAAATTGGCAGAGAGCTGTGAAACTTATGATGAAAACTCTGTTGTAACATTACACTTTTCATAGTGTAGAATTTCTGAAAATAAAATATTTCTTGCAAACTCGTGAAATTCTGCTGTTATTGACACTGCATGAACCAGAACAGTATTTATATAAAATGGATCACTACCTGCAAGATGTGAACAATGATGTTGCAACTACAAAAAGTAACAAATCATTTTGATTTGGTGATAGTAAAATTAATTTTACCAACAAAAATAGAGAATACCAAAGGCAAAATATAGTCTGAGGTAGTTAACGCTAACATATTTCTATAAACAAATCATCTCTATATAAGAAAAATACACAAACTGTTTTGGATTTAAAAGATGACAAAGCTATCATGCTTGGAAAGCCAGTAGAATTGTAATTCATATGAAGTGACTATTACTGCATTAATAGTTAACAAGAAATTTAGAACAGAAAATTCTGAATTAGAAGTGTAAGTTATTAACAAGTTGAATGAAAAAGAAAAGACTAAGATCAGAAACTCTGAACATGACTTTGCACATAAGTTTAATATATGAAAAATACTTAAAATCATCACAAAAACCTGTCATAACATTCTCATTGGTCAGTGATTATAATCAAACTTGCTGTAAAATGGGTAAAGAAGACAGTAAAGCTTTCAAGTACTTTGGAATTGACCTCGCCTGTATTATATCTTAAGGTAAATACATAACAATATATCACCAAATCATGTGAATTCTATAATAGTTGTACAAAAAGACTCCGAATTAAAAGAAAATGAAAAACACTTCCTGAGATCTAAAGGGGAACAGCTGCTATGGTTAGCACATCAGAACCATCTCTTCATTATTTTCTGTTTGTAGTTTGACAACTAATATGAGGCAATGGACTATGAAAGATTTGCTGACTGTTAAGAAAGTCATTATAAGAGCAAAATCATCCAAGTTAACACTGAAGTATCAACATCTAGTAATGGGGAGTAAATTGGATTTAATGGTATTTCATGATGTTGGTTTGGGAAATTTTCCAGATGGTGGTAATGGATTTTATATAATTCTTCTCTTTGGAGAATTAGAGAAGTTCTCCTCAGTTTGGTGGAACTCCAAAAAAATAATATTGTTTGCAGAACTCTGGTGGCCAAAAGAGTTTCGATGTTTGAAGCAGTTGACTTAAGTTTTCATTTCTATATTGTAGAACTCACAAGTAAAACTGATCTTTGAATATTGACCATAGTTTGTGTTACAGACTACAAATCTCTTTTAGAGACAGTAATGTCTTCCAAATCTGTCTCAGAGAATTGAAATTAGTGGAATTAAAGAGTTGATTAACAATGGATAGATTAGAGAATGCAAAGGTATTAAAATGCTTCCAAAATTTGCATATGTAAGCAGAAATTGAAAATGAATGACTATTTGAAATATACTCACATATACATAAATATACAAATAGTTTTAATAATCTTTGTAAAATGAAATAAAAACTTTTGTATTCATTCTGTGTATGATATTTTAAAACATTGAATAACTGATCGCTCAAGTTTGATTATTTGTAGGCTTTTATAAATTATCTGCAAGTTGTAAAAGTAAAATACTTATGTGTCTTTTAAAATGTTAGTTTAAAAGTATAGATGTCATTTTATGTTATATTCTTTTAAAAAATCATATTTGTAAGTATTTGAAAATGGTTCTTTTTCGTTCATTTGTCTAATTTTAGATATGTAAAAATATTCTTGGTTATCTATTATAGTCACTTCATTTTTAAATTGTGTAATAATATATTTTATTTACCGTGTAGGTGATCCAGTTAAATCAAGGGCAGATAATTGGAGCACCAAATCAGCAACTGATGTTTTCCGCTCTACCTCAAGCAGCCAATACACAAGCCATCCCAATCCAAACTGTTCAGGGAGGGCAACCAACAGGTGTTGCATCTACACCAACATTACAAACGGTACAGTAGACTTTTCCCCCAAACAGAGTATTATTTTGTTTTATTTTTATTTTATTTTTTTCATGGTAGATAGAACTTTAGGATAACAAAATCCTTCATAAGAGATTTTTACTCAATTTTTTAATTCAAATTAGATATATGTAAAATCCTTATTGCCAAAGTTGAACTGTGACTATTAATTAATATTTTGAATACTATCATCATATACGCGTGCGCGCGCACACACACACACACACACACACACACAGTGATGTCCTTTGTTCTAATGTGGAAATATAAAAATAATGAAATTCTTGTTTTTATGTACTGGTCTGCATACACTGTAAATATCAAAGACCACTGATTGCAATGCAATAATCCATTAACTACAATAAATTTTCAAATGCAAAAAGAAAAAAATGCAATCTTCTTGATAGCTTTTACTTTGAAGTCTACTCCTGATGTTTCATCTTCCTTCTTATAAATAGCTAGATATGCTGATTTGAGGGACTAAAAAACGATGGTTGGTTCATCCTAATGTTGACTGAACTAAATTGAATATAATAGTTAATTATGAGTTTATTTAAAAATTTATTATACACATGAATGTTATAGCTTCTACCTGCTTCTTGTAAGGCATAGAGCTACAACCTCACCATGCTAGTGATGCTGCTGTAGTTTCAGTATCAAATACAGTAGACTTTCTAGCTCCATAAGTAAAGTAAAGTAAAGTTGGCGACCATAGTCGAGGGTGACCTGAAGGCTCCATTTTGATAGCTACTACACCAAGGTGTAGGAGAGGGCACTACTCCTTTCCCCGGATTGCTCCACTTTACCCTTGATCCGTACCTTATAGTGCTGAGTGTTAAGCAAGGAGGCATCAAGTACCATTTTTTGAGCTTTTGGTATGACTTGACCTGGGATTGAACCCAGGTCTCCCAAGCCATTAGCGAAATTTCTGGTTTTGAATTCAGAACTGTCCTTCTAGACTAGTTTTGAACCAAAGTTAAAGAATTCAATTCACTTTTACCCTTTAGCTGAAAGGAAAGGAGATGGGTCCTTTCCCCAAAGGCATTAGTTTGGAAATAAATATGAATTGTCTCTGCAAAATGAACATAAACTGGAATTTGAACCCAGTACCATTTTCTGTGAGTACTGTTGACTGCTACACCACTGGCAGATCTATGTTTATATGAAAGCATATGTACAAGGATGAACTGAAAAGTTTATATGATGATATCATATCTGTTGTTGATGATGTTTTTGACCAATGGGATCCAAGCACTGCAACACTGGAAGAAGCTCATTTGATCCCATTCCATGAGAGTATTATGGTCAGCCTATAAACTTTTCAGACAATCCTCATATAAAAGAACTTGATTACAATAACTTTCACTTGATCTTAATAACTTTTGAAAACTTTGGAGCTGATGAAAAAAATTCCAAGATTTCAATACACTTGACTCTTTGATCAGTAAATTAATTTTGTTGGTTTTTGCTGATTATAATTATTACTTTCTATTTACAGATTGACATGTTTGCTGCTGGTCAGCAATTCACTGGTCAAACTATCCAACCACAACAGGTGAGGACTGGTTTATTATCGTAGTTAACCTATTTGTTGCTGTTTTATATATTTTCCAAGCAAGATAATCCCATCTTTTAGATTACCCTGTTAGCAGAGCATAAAATACATTGACTGTATCCCCTGCAGAGGAGTAAGACCCTCCTGGTTATGATGCTAAACTGCATCTGACAGCAAGGGTCCAGTTCTGGAATGTGTAAAGTCACTTCTTAATCGTCACTACTTCCAGGTCCACTCTGACCTGGAATGGTAATACCTATTAAAGTTCCATCTATCGGTCAAATAGATCTGTTTGAAAATTTTTAGTATTTAATAGGAATACTTGAAACCATACAACTGTGTGCAAACCAATAATTATTGTTACTATTAATAAATTAGAATAGCTGCTTAAAACTATATGATTGCAAAAAAAGATTAACTTTGGTATAAAATAATTTAACAAGAGTTACATGCTGTAAAACCAATCAAACAAACAAGCCTATCTTTTTAAGTATGTAATATAAAGACCAAAACTGCATTGACCAATAAGAATATATATTTCCACTTAGGGGAAATGCATAATTAATATAGTTTTTTTTTTTTTCTTTAAAGAGTGAGACTATAAATTAGCAGCCTCTCAAACTGTGCACAACAATCTACTGAACTGAATTCAAATTTCCATATTTTCTATTGTATATTAAATTTGTAAAACTCCACTATAGAATAATCTAAGTAAATTTTTATGTGTTAATATAGAAAAAATAAAAACTACCTTTTGAGTCAGACAATTTTTATGGAGGAGGCAACATTCTAAGGGTGCATGAGGCAAAAAGAGTTGAAAACCACTGCTGTAGATTTTGGTGATAAATAATACCTAATAATATCAGTTTTGATTGTATAATGTTCTGCTAGAAATAAAATTTTGTTATCTTTAGTTTAAAAGAAAATTAAAATTTTATAAAAATATTGTTTCTTATTTATGGGCAATACTATAACTTTATATATGTTTGTATATTGGTATGTTTTATGTTGTTATTTATATAATGCATCAGTGGAAAAGATGCCTGCAGGGTTGTATTTTCAGTATCTATAAAAAAAATTTTTTTTTTTCCAGTTAATGCTCCAGCAGACTCCTGGTCAACAGTTAATTCCAGCCACTCAATTAGGAAGCAGTCAGTTAATACAAACCCAGGATGGTCAACTTATTCTTTGTCAGCCTATTATTGGTGATTTGGTTAAACGATTGCAAACACAGCAACAGCAAAATTCCAGTATTTATGATTTTATTATTACATTCATAACCAAACTAAGATCTCTTTGATTAATCTATAACCTTTTTCAAATATTTGGGTTGCTATGCTTATCATATCTGAGGGCAATAAGAGGGTTACTTAGCAGTGCCTGTCTCCTTTCTAAGTAATGTGACAGGTTATACTGAGTTACATTACCAGTAAAAAGGAATGATCCCTGACTTGACTCAACAAGTTTCCCTAACCCTGCCAACATTTTGGTAGGAATTTGAATTCAGTTTTCCTATCTACTAATCTCTTTTACTATTTACTCATTGTTGGGGCAGGGGATGGGGGAGATGTGAGTTCATGCCTTTCCTAAGGGCATTAATGCAAAGTGAAATGCAAACAGCCACATTCAGGTTTTGAACACAGGATACACGGTTCATTTCCTACAATGATAACTGTTACACCACATACTCCTCCCACTTAATTAGATATAATTGAATAATCTTTCAATTAAATAATCATTAAAATTTTATATACGAAGCTCAGTTGAAAAGTTCAATGGCTGACAAAGTTATTCTCATCGAATGTGACCAAATGAAGTTTATTTTTAAAAATAGTCATCCTTGCAGTCCACACACTTCTTCCA
Organism: Sepioteuthis lessoniana; assembly: GCA_963585895.1. Lineage (NCBI taxonomy): Eukaryota > Metazoa > Mollusca > Cephalopoda > Myopsida > Loliginidae > Sepioteuthis > Sepioteuthis lessoniana. The sequence goes on from OY757909.1 coordinate 28,517,971, forward strand.
TTGGTGTTACAGTGCTTGGATCTCATTGGACAAAAACGTCAGTGACAGCAAATATGACATCCTTATATGAACTTTTCAGCCTACCCTTGTATATAAAAATGACATTTAAGTGTTAGATATTTGCCCTGTTTGATTTTGCAACCAAAAAGATTTGCATATATAACTTGTCTTGACTTGAACATTTCTTACATGAGAATACAACAGCATCCTGCAGACTCTTTAAGAAATAAGGGCTGCAATTACCCCCTGCCAGGGATCATGCTGTGGTTGCCTTATCAAGGCTAAAGAACCTACTATTTACACAGAGCTGAGAGTTGAAGGAGAAGAGAAGAATTCAAACCTTTCCCAAAAGCATTAGCTTGGATTGTATACAGTATGTAAAGAATGAACTTAGATTTTTGCATTGATGACTATAAACTACAAGTATATATTGAATATACTCTGCTGAAATGGTGGAGGGTTTATAAATGCCAACAATTTTTATTATGGTCATTTTTCTACTTATTTCAGATGTGATCCAATTGGGCAATGGTATGAACATTGCATGCTCAAGTCCAGTACCAACAGTTCCATCAATTCCAGCATTGCAATCTGTAAATCAACTGACAAGCACTACTCCTGCCAACCCTGGTACACCCATAAGTACAAGCAGTAGCCAGTCCCCACCTGCATCATCACCCTTACCCCCAAATGCTTCATCTCCTGGGGATAATACTTTACAAGCTGTGCCTAATGCAAATAGCATAGTAATGGTAAGTTTTGGTTTTTTTTACAAAAGTAAGATATACTTTCAAAAATGTATTTTGCGTAGACTATTTAAGTTATTGACACTTGGAATACACTGTTTCATAGAGAAACATTTGTTTATTGTTAAGGCTTTTGGCAACACTAGGTGTTCCTTTCTTAATCAGGGTACCAAAAGCTATAGCTTTTGAGAAAGCATTTTGTATGGTTGGAATTGAGCAAAATGAATTCTGTTACTGTTGTGTGACAGTCTATTATTTATTTATCTTTTATGCCTCCTACACTTTTTATTATCTTCTCACAAAAACCTTTTAAAAAATCTTAGCACAGAACATATACAGATCAAATTCTGTTAAGTAATTCATATAATAATTCCCAAAAATGCCCTCTTAAATTCTTTTTCAAATCATTTTTTCTGAAATCATCCAATTTAATCTTAAAATTTTCTACACTCTTTCTGTTTTTGATCTGATTAGGCAATTTGATCCAAATATATATTAGTGTGTTTGGAAAAAAAATCAATTTGATTTGTAGACGTAATTTTTTAAGTTTATCTTGCGAGTAAACTTCCAGGTTGAAGAGAAATATTGAAAAAATGTCTACCATGATTAGAAATTCCATGAATTATTTTGAAAGTTTCAATTAAATCACCTCATTTTTCTTTCTAGTAAAGTTGTTAATCCTAATTTCTCCCTATAACTGTAATCTTTTACTTTTTTATTATTTTTGTCACTCTTCTTTGTATGTCCTCCAATCTTTAGAACACATTTTGGGAAATCACCAACAAGACAATCCATATTAGAACTAGAGAAGAAATGTGAAAAAAACTATGTTTCTACAAAGGTAAAAATCCCTTGGAAAATCAGTATCCAAAAAACAGTTAAAGTTATTTATGCAGCCTATAGAAATCAACAGGAAGGGCTAGGCTGGTCAGGAGTTAAAAATTCCACATCAGACAGTTCAGAAATTTTGCAGAAACAGTTGAAAATGATTTCTTACAAACTGTAGTTATTGGACTATCTAAGTAAACCACTGGTTGTGATTTATTTACAAAAATGCTGGAGCATTATGAAGATAAATTACATAATTCAATCAGATATTTTGGGGTATTATTTAATACCAAACTTTAGAGCATTGACATTCTCTAACCAATTAGTACTGAAAAACAAATTTGTGTGTGTTTGATCTCCAATTTCATTTTGATAGATATATCTGTTTTGGACATCACTTTATTTTATTTTTATTTTTTAATGAAAATATCATAACCATCTTTTAATACAAATACATTAAGGCATTAGATTGAATCCCACAACTTCTAATATTTTTTGTTTTGTGTTAAGTTTATAAAGTTCTTTGTTAAATACTAAAAGAAAATAAAAATAACTTTGAAAACACATGAAAAATATCCTTGACGTCATTTCTAGTGTGATTACCAAAAGTTAATGATTTACAAGAATGAGCTGATAAGTTCCCATGATGACATTATATCTGCTGTTGATAACTTTTTGACAGGTGAGATCCAAGCATTGCAACACCAATGGAAGAAATGTATGGACCGCCAGGGGGACTATGTTGAAAAATAAATCTCATTTAGTTATATTCCATAAAAGTATTTTGGTCAGCCTATAAACTTTTGAACCAACCCTTGTATATTAATTGTAATTTATCTTTGTGAATGATTGCTTTTTTAGATGGTTCCTGAGGATACTTCTAATAATCCCAGTTCAAGTACATCTGCTACAATCCAGCGGATCCCAATCTCTGGAACTGACTTATTGGAAGAGGAACCTCTGTATGTTAATGCGAAACAGTATCACAGAATCTTGAAACGACGTCAGGCAAGGGCAAAACTTGAAGCTGAAGGAAAGTTGAGAAAAGAAAGAAAGGTAAATTATTTGATTACTTGCCTCTCTTGTGTGAGTTTCTTTAACAAAGCGGGGAAAAATCAATGTTTCATTGAATCCTTATAAAAAAAATTTTTTTTTTTTAACATAATCTCTCTCTCACATACTGTTAATAATTTAACCCTTCAGGGAACCTCTCTCAAAATTGCATCTTTTAATGAGCTTGAAGAAAAGAAAAACACCTTAGAAAAGCATTTCATTCCAATGGAAAATGATATTTAATGAAATAATTTTTTTCAATACACACACAATTTCTGATTGCTTTTGATTCTACCTTTTTAATAATAAATTGGAATGTGAGATTTAACTTAATTTATTTTATAATTAAAGAATACTTTAAAATTTTAACACATGGAAAATTACATAAATAAATGCCAAAATTTTTTATTTATTTATATATATATATATATATATATATATATATATATATATATATCCAGCCTAATGGTTAGAGTGTTTGCCAATGGCTCAGGAGACTGGAGTTCAATCCCTGGTCAAGTCATACCAAAAACTCAAAAAATAATACTTGATACTTCCTTGCTTAACAATCAGCATTATAAGGTACATATCAAGGGAAAAGTGGAGCAATCCAGAGAAAGGAGTAGCACCTTCACTTACACTTCGGTGTAATAGCTATTGAAAATGAAGCCTTCGGGTCGCCCTCAACTACAGTTGCCAAATTTAATGCTTATGTGTGTGTGTGTGTGTGTGTGTAGAATACTCCAACTGCTTCTCTGCAGAGGGGTTAGACCCCCAACACATACACAAGTGTCCTGGATATAACACTAAACAATCTGATGGTGAGGTTCCAGTAATGCTGGAGCTTTGGGGAATACATTGCCATCACTCCCAGGTCCACTCTGGCCCAGAGAGGTAGCTCCTGATAAGGGTCCTATCCATGTATGGGTTGAATAGAACTAAACTGTGGTTTCTTAAGTTTACTGTTTTTTGCATTTAAACTGCATATTTATGCTAGACTGAATTGTTCAAAATGGAACTGTTTAAACATTTAAACTGTGTACTCATGCTAAACTAAATTTCTCAAAATAGAACTGTTTTGACATCTAAACTGTGAACTTATGCTAAACTGAATTATCTGAAATAAAACTGTTTGGACATTAACTCTGTATTGCCCAGTTGGCTGGGGATGTAGAATACACCAACTGCTGCTCTGCCGAGGGGTAAGACCCCCCCCCACAAGTGTCCTAGATATGACACTAAACAATCTGATGGTGAGGTTCCAGTGATGCTGGGGCTTTGGGAAATGTGGAGCACCCCTTCATTGCCATTGCTCCCAGGTCTACTCTGGCCAGGAGTAGTAGCACCTGATAGGGCCCTATCTATGGGTTAAATAGAACTAAACTGCATACTTATGCTAAACTGAATTGTTTGAATTAGAACTGTTTGACTAAACTGAATAGCTTGAAATAGAAATGTTTTTGACAATTAAACTGTGTACTTACATTTAAATTGTGTACTTATGCTAAACAGAATTGTTTGAAATGGAACTGTTTTTGATATTGAAACTGTACTTCCACTAAACTGAATTGTTTAATATAGAACTGTTTTGACATTTAACTGTGTGCAAACAAAATCTATACTTATACTAAACTGAATTAGCTGAATTAGAACTGTTTGAATAAACTGAATAGCGTGAAATAGAAATGTTTTTGACAATTAAACTGTGTACTCATGGTAAACTTAATTGTTTGTAGTAGAACTGATTACTTGTATAAAAATGGATTTGGCATTAAATAACCTATAAAGGTTGATATGCCATAAAACCCAAACAACCAACCAACCAACTTGAAACTTCACATGGATATAGTAAATACTTTAGATATACTACGTATAAGAAAAGATGAGAAAATATTTGCCTACACCGAAATTTAACTAACTCAATATATAAGAAACAAAAGAACAGTGCTACATATTGGACAGTGCTACATATTGTAAAATACTGGAGAACTTGCTTCAATCAGTAAAATATCTTTACTTTGGGTTGGATTTTTCAACATGATAATGATCCAAAAGATACTGCTGTGAAAACATGAGAGTGGTTAACAGCAAGAAAATAAGGGTTTTACAGTAGTGAAATCAGTTGCATGACCTAAATCCTATTAAAAAAAATCTATGGAAGGCACTCAAGAGTTTGAGCAGTCTTAAGGTGATTTCTCAACAGGAATATAATAAGATTGGGGTTAATTTTTGCATCTTTAGATTATTCCAAACATCAGACAACTACCATAGCAAATAAATGAAACAGTATTAAACATTAAATGCTATTTATCAATTTGTATCCATAACTTATGCATGTTACTTATATATTGAATTTTTCAATAAATTTAGGTGTAAGCAAATATTTCCTCTTTTTTTCCGTTATACATAGTATACTTTTTCTTTATGTATTGTATATCTTAAGTTTTTAAGGGTCTTTTTTTTCTGGTGAAGTTTGAAGACAGGAATAATAGAAATTTTTATTATTTAAACCTTTTGAATTTCTGTGTGTGTGTGTGTGTCTGAGCGCACATATATTTTTATACTCATGTAATGAATTACTTTTAAGACCAATTTTTCACCTCAAAAACCATTACATTACACAAGATGTGTTTTTTGAACCATTGAAGCTTGTTTCTAGACCTTCTAGATCTTGCTGTAACTTTGATCTAAAGTGTCCCACACTGAACAAAGCTTTTTAGTTAAGATAAAGTTTTTATTCAACTATTTATAACACCTGTGCACACATGTACAAATATTATAAATAGTAAACAAAATTATGTAAAAACTTCATTATCTTAACTAAAAGCCTTTTGACTGTGGAAACACTTTGGGTCCAAATATTAAGGATTGTTCATTACATGAAGTAGTTCATTAGGTGTGTGTGTGTGTGTGTGTGTGTATGTGTTTGTGTTATCTGTGGTGTAATGCTTCCCATCATATGAAATGGATACAGCAACCTGAATTCAAATCCTGGATGAGTTTATTTGCATTTCACATAACACTAATACCCTTGGGAAAGGTATGAATTCAGCTATGAATAAATAGCAAGGCTGACTTGGCTAACCTAGAAATAACAACCAGTCTAGGGAAAAAAATCTGAATTCAAACCTGTTAAAATTCACTTAAAAATTGACCTTGTGTCATATCCTGCTCATGTAGAGGAGTTGGGGGTATATATATATATATATATATATATATATATATATATATATATATATATATATATATATATAATTTCATCAAAATGATGTTACTACCTATTTCCTTATAACTGGTCTGGATTTTATGTCATTCTTAAATGAATGGTTAATAACAGTTTCAAATAAAATGAAGAATTGCGATATTTTGACTATTAACACTATGTTCTGTTCATTGAATCCAATTAAAAAGAAAGAAAATTTAAATTATTCTTGTACAGTAGTACAACTATGATTGTAATTTTAAATTCATTTATCAAAATTCTATTACTTTTCTATTAAGTGGACTGTCATATATAAGTTAAGAATAAAAACATATGTCTGCACTCAACATGTGTATGTATTCAAAAACTAAAAAATCAAACCAGGTTTATTTTTCCCACTGCAATGTCTGCTACACAGAAATTATCTTATTTAGACTAGATGACCTATGAACCCATTCGTTTTCCATTGTAACAACAGTCTAGAATTATACTGATACTTCTACTAGGGTGAGTCACAAGTTTTGCAATATTTTGGCATATGCTTGTTTGTTGCATGTATATCACATAACCAAAGCAGTTCAAGCTGTAGTGAATACCCTGATTGGTAGTTGGTGCACTAATATATGCATTGCTTCATTCCATGTGTGAATTGAAAGCTATACAATGTAGTCTAATTCAGCAACTTATGCTTTACAAATTCCAACTAGGCCAACAAAAACATTTGGGCAAAAGGTGAAGGTGCCGTTGATCAAAGTACAATAACTAGATGGTTCAAGAAATTTTGCTCAGGTTTGCAGGGTCAGGTAGATCTAAAATTGTAGATTACAAGGTTGTGCTCCAAGTCAGAAGCAAATTAGGTGAGCTCGGCTCCTCACAGTTTAGTGTGGTCCATCACCTTTATGACCTCTGCGAAAGCATCTGTAACTGACAAATTGTGCCTCACATTACCAAAATATTGCAGAACTTCTGACTCCCTCTAGAAAAGAGTGAAAGATTTTAATAGTTATTTTCATTATACTGAGAAATTTTGATGATTGAAAAAAAATATCATTCAGCACAAATGTAGATCTTACAATCATTCAAATGGAAATTGCTTTATTTTCTAAGTTAAATCAGTTTCTTATTATAATACACTGTTTTTTTCTGGGTTACACACACACACACTCACACACATATATATATATATATATATATATATATATATATATATATATATATATATATAAAAACATGATGATAATTTTAGTAAAATATACATAAATTAGTTTTCTTTTTCTTTTTTTATTTATTTTTTCAGCATTTTGAAAATATTTATTAAAATAGATTTGCTTTTAGTACACAAAGCTATAGGAAAAATAGCAAGGAAAGTGATTTTAACTAGAATAACACTGAGCCTGAATACACAAACAGGAAAACAAAATTATCCAGTTTATTGTTTTAGCAGTACAATTTTAACTGTATAAACATTTTTGTTTAAAATCAAAACTATTAAAATTACTTATTGGGTAACTATTTTTCTTATCTACTTTTAATAGATAGAATCATGCATTTGTTAAGATGTTAGCTCTCATTGACAAAAAAGATGTTCTATTAGGTGTAACAATTTAATTAATTTCCATAAAATTATCATCATTAAAAAGAATTTCAAGAAAATAAAACAAAAATTTAGCATAATTACTTTTCCATAACATGCACCCCTAACTTTGGCTACAAGATTCTGGAAAAAAACATCTCTCATGTAAATTTATACTTAATTTAACATTTGTTAAACTTTTGTATTTGGTTTGATCAGCTAAAAATAAGAAAATTGATATGTTTTGAAACACAAAATTTATATTGTATTTTGAGCAAATGTTCACATGAAAATGTAACAAACTTTTGGCAAAAATAAGTTCACAATAGAAGAAACAAATCATAAACAAACATGGATTTTAGTTGCTATTTCTCTACAACAGTATAGAACAAATGTTTTTTTACACATTTGTTTGTTTGAACTATAGATATAACTTAATTTTGGTTATGCCATCCCAAATAATGGTACACATATGGCTGAAAAAAAAGGCTATATTTAGTTCTTATTTATAATACATATCCTTAGCTTTTAGGCTTAAAAACTCAGAAGAAAAGTGCATATCATACACAAATAATTACAATTCTTCAGTATTATAAGTGATTTAATTAGTTTTTGTCATTGGGTATCAATTTTTCAATACATGCATAGTCATTGGTAACTTTTAATATAGTAGATGATAAAATCAAAGGATATAGACAAATGGATCAACAAAAGAGTTGGACACATGTTAATTTGCCTGAAACCCACATGCCTAACTGCTTGACTTGAAACAAAAGTGTTGTATCTGTTGTTGTAAATGCATTAAAATATATAGGCAACATTGTTCTCAAGATTTTCAAGATTGTTTTTCAAGATTGTTCTCAAAATTTTTAAAAAACTTTTAAAATATCCAGTTGAAAAAGTAATTAGTTTATATACTTATAGAATCAGTACAGCATCGTGCAACAAAATGTGTCTGCCTCATCAAACATCTTGGCTTCAAAGAAAAACTACAGCATCTGAAATTACCAATGTTGGATTGTAGAAGAGCCCAAGGAGCAATGATTGAGATTTGGAAAATCTAAAGCATCTATGACCGACACTGCTGAAACTTCTACAAGACAAAACAAGAAGACATAACCATAACTTATTCTACAGCAAACATAAGAAGGTTCAACCTAAAGAACATTTTTTTTAACCAGTGAATAGTAAAACCATGGAACAATCTCTCAGAAAAAGTAGTTAACAGCCCAGCATTAAATACATTAAAAATAGACTAGAGAAACACTGGGGAAATTTAAAAGAAAAAAAAACGAATTACATAACTTCAAATGAGCTGGATGCCAAATCATAGACGACACATCAGACTTATTACAGAAAATACATGAAGAATTGGACAAATTATGACTCACTAGTGTCCAAAATTTATCTTAGGTAGGTAGGTATCTTATTTTTTTTTTACCCGCCCCCGCAAAAAAATGGTCCAAATAAGTTTATTTATGATTTCTTACAAATTGAATCAGTATCTTTTTTTTTTTTTTTTTTTATAGATGTTCTTGTTAGTGATTAAGTTATAGAAAATTGATTTTATGCAACAGTGAATTTTCATTTTTCTGTAACAAAATTACATGTATTTGTAAAAAAAATTTTTTTTTTTTTTTTTTTTTTTTTTTTCCAATTGTAGAAATATCTACATGAATCCAGGCATCGACATGCCATGAACCGAATACGAGGAGATGGTGGACGTTTCTACTCCATCAAAAAAGATGGTCCATCAGAATTTAAGCTGTCACCAAAACATGAGGAGGTATTTATAAAATAATAATTTTTGTCTTCAAAGCCTTTTTTTTTAACTGAGAGAAAAATTAAAGCTTTAGTCTTAATACTTTTTCATTACACCTTGTATTTCTTTATGCTTTTGTTATTGTCAAGGATTTTATAACATCTTTTTCTAGAAGGGATTTCCAGTTAATTTTGTTGAGGGGGAAAAAGTACAAGTTTAGAGAGTGAGTAATGCCTTTTGTAGAAATTTGAAAAGCAAAAATGTGACAATATTATGTGCTAATAATCTTTTCATGAATTTGATGCTTATTAAATAAAAACTAAAATTACAACAAATAAATAAGTGTATTCAAAGGGAAAGCTACAAAGTCTGTAAGGAAGAATTTTGTGTAAATTTCAGTGTAAGTCCCATTTCATGTCAAATGTATACTGAGAGAAAATAAAATCCCAACACCCTGAAAGATGACCCCAATTTTGACCCGCATACAGAATGTGCATGGGGTCTTTCTACTGTTTATATACCCCTTATTTTTAAACCTGTGAGCATATTGATTTGATTAATTTATTTATATTGCCTGTCTGTTTAATGTTAAGTAAATTGAAGCATGTATTCAGAATTTTGCTGTTTTATTTTCTGTCAGTGTACATGGAGTGACATAACTAGAGAAAGAAGGAAAGAAAAACGATTTCTGTTTAAATTACTCTTTTGGTGGAAGTAAAGTTAAAAATCTTAGCTATGATTTTAACAGAAACAGAGGTTCTCATAGTGAAAGTTATAAAAACTAATAATGAGCCTATTATTTCCAAACCTTAACTAGTAAGTTTTTCCTCCAAAAAGTTAGCTAGAAAACCCTTCCAAAAAAAGATGTTATAAAATTCTTCACTATGATTAAAACACAAAAATCAAATATCAAAAACAGTTATATTCTTGAATGACCCAGTCAGCTGGGGCTGCAGGATACACCAACTGCATCTCTGCAGAGGTGTAAGACTCTCCCAACGAGTGTCCTGGATATGCCACTAAACAATCTGATGATGAGGCTCCAGTAATGCTGGAGCTTTGAGGAATGCGGAGTACCCCTTTATTTCCATCGCTCCCAGGTCCACCTTGGTCTAGAATGGTAATACCTGATAGGTATCTATGGGACAAATAGAACTGTTTGATCATATAACTGTGTGTAAACAAATGACTGATGTTTAATTGAATTTGTTAGTGATACGTAGCAATTCTTGAAAACATTAAACTGTATGCAAACAAATGATAAATAGTAAACAGAATTATTCGTATTTGATAGATTGTTTGAAATAGAACTGTTTTAACATTTAACTGTGTGTAAAAAAACTGTACTTTAGCTAAACTGAATTGTTTGAAATGGAACTGTTTATATGTATAAAAATGGATTTGACATTAAATAACCTACAAAGGTTGATATGCCATAAAACCAAACCAAACTATATTCTTCAATATAAGAAATTGATTTATAACCCAAATTTTTCTGGCATTAAAAGAAATTTGAATCAAAAAGATAAAGTTTTTTGGGGGTTTTTTTCTGCTGTCATTGTCATTTACTAAGGTGAACTTTGTTTGACTCAAGGCCAGGAGTATGGAGCACCTACTGTGAATTAAACTTACAAAGCTTGCTAACCATTGCACCACATAAGATAGGAAGCATGTTTAGCATAAATTATTATTGTCAGAAATGGAATCAGTTGTCTGATTTCAAACCTTGGATTAAGCTGTTGGTTCACATTTGACTTTGTGCTAATGCTTTTGGAAAAGGTATTAATCCATTCATTCTTTTCCAGCTATGAGTAAATTGTAGGGCAGGCTAGGTTCTTTAGTCTTGGTTAGGCAGCCAATTTAAAAGAAGAAAAAATCTGAATTCAAACCAACTATACTCTGCTTAAGAATTGATCCTGTGTCACTTCCTGCCTATGGCAGAGGGGTTGGGTAAATAATACACCACATGAGATGTCCTAATTTCTGGTGCTGTTGTTATTTTGAATCAAAGTTAACACAATATGGAGTTATCAAGAGACTGATGAATAAGCAAAGACAATCAATGAATTTGAACCAATGAGTTGAGATAGATCAAAGTAAATGTAAACAAATGTGAGGAATATGGTTGGACCCCTCCTTATAATTTTACCTATGATAAAGATAATCATTTTCTTTTGATTGTAAGGAAACAAAGAAGAATATATTATTCCAACTCAACTGTTAAAAAAAAAAATTGATATTTCTCTAAAGTAAAAAACAACTTGGATATTGCAACCTGACTTACAAGTAATGAGTTGAAAATCTTAAACAAAAATAGAATTAGATTTAAGTCACAAAATTTCCAGGAAAAAATGTCATTTATTATTGCATAGGTGTGTGTGTGCGCGCACACACACACGCAAAATGATTCTTCTTATGGATTTAATATTATATTATTCTCTGATCATTAAATGGGAAATCTATTGGTACAAAAAAAAATGTATAATGTTGTAGATGAAATTTTTTTGTGACAGGATATTATATTCTTATGACTATTTTTTTTTTTTAGGATGGATCACCAGTTTGTGGCATGTTGGACATGGATGAAGCCCAATTGGCATCTGTAAGTTTCTTAACAAATGGAGCCACAATGACTGACAGCAAATATTAAATCTATGAAATTGCATGACTGACTTTTGAAGCCTAGCTTGACCTAGTTGGTGGTCATAACTGCCCTTCCAAACACTTGGCCTTTCACAGATGGTTACCTTATATCCATTTCCCAACTAACCACCATTCATAAACTACATTTTGTAAAGAAAAAGGTAATGGAATCTGGTCTTATGTGAACATACTGCTGTTGTTGGAATAAATAATGAGGAACTTCTGACAAAGACCAATTCTTTTATAAGACACAATTGGTTGGAGTTTGGGCACTAAAATGGCAGTTAAGTCCAATACTCATCACCCCTGGAGTTTTGGCTCTCAAGTGGCAGTTGAATTCAGTCCTCATTATCTTTCACACCAGTATAAGTTAGTTTGTGTATTTTATATACTTATTAAAAAAAATAAAATATATATATATATATATATATATATATATATATCTATATATATATATATATATATATACACTATACCTCCAAATGGCCATGTGTGAGAAAGAGAGAGAGAGATTGATTCCTAAAAAGCATACTAAAATTTACATATTTTAACTCATAAAAAGTTACTTGGAAAAAATGTTTTACTATCAGATAACACATACATCCATACATTGCCTTATGATATTTATGTCTAGGATATTACTCATAAACATTAAGTTAAAATCCTTTAAAAAAAAAACTTTTAAAAGCATTAAATTTGAAAATCACAAAATTTACAAGAAAAAATATGTAAATTATTATTGCATAGGAGTCTCTGTGTGTCATATATATATATATATATATATATATATATATATATATATATATATATAGCTGCTATGGTGGTTTGGTATGAACACTAAAATAACTTGTACCAATAGCAAGGTTTTGTGAGCTAATCTTTTGAGTAATGGTAAAAAGCAACTGATTTTTTTTATATATCATTTCTCAACTGTCACTTGTTAAAAAGAAAAATATTACATATCATTGATCCCAAATGTACGTCCATTTCAATTGCCCAGAAATAATTGTATATCAATGATCATTTTCATTTATTTTTTTTTTTATCTTTTTTTTTTTTAAGTCCAAGTTCCATGGTCTCACAGTTTGCTGTTCTGATAAACCAAATCATTTTTTTCAAGAAATCCCTTGTTATTTGGTTCATGACATGTCGACGTTTGGATTCTTTTTTAGATAAAAATTTTTTTCTATCACATTTTGAACACAGTAACTATGGAATACTTGGCACTTATTTATCTCTTTCTCCCTTGCATGAATGAACCGGACACTTTCAGAAAAAATTATATTGAGGGAAAAAGGGTTGATTTTTTTCACTTTATCATTTCCTATTGCAAAAAGACTTTGTCATTTCTAACTAATCTTAAACAGATTGCTCCACCTCCCATTTTTTAATAAAAATGTATTTTGACAGTACTGATATTTGAGAGATTCTTAAAAGCATTTTTATATATGCAAATCAGGCAAGGAATATACATCTAATTGAAGAGATAGGTGAATATCTCCTGACTAAAGGGTAGAAAGTATATAACAGGCTGAACTTTATCCTTTTGGGGTAACCAATCTGGGAGAAAGATAACTCTGAATAACCATGAGTTAAGAATCCTTAAAGCAATCTGATGTTGTCTTCAACTTTGTTCTGGCAATTCCTGTGACAATACTGGTGCCAAGTTGTATCAACTCCAGCTCTTTCTTTGGACAACATTGGTGTATAGAGAGAGGAGAAACTCACTGCATAGGCAACTACCAGTCTATTTATCCATGTTTGTCCAGATCTAAGCACAGATCCATAGTCCATCTAGACAAGCAGATGCCACCAATGGGTAATAATATTAATACAGTTGTTTTTGCTTCTTTCTTCTTTTTTTTTTTTTCCTTTTTTTTTTTTTTTTTTTTTTTTTTTTTTTTTACACATTTTGAATCCTCAAGACTGTTGTGAGCAGAACATATCTTCAGTTCTGACAAAAAGAAATTATATTTGTG
>OY757909.1:28531956-28659456 GCA_963585895.1 Sepioteuthis lessoniana
CCAAGGCGATAGTTACAAACTACCATATGAGAATTAAATTATAAATAGACTAGCTGAAGTACCCATCTATGCTAGGTAAGAGGTCAAGTTATTTTATCTGTCAAAAAGAACAGCAGTAAATATGTATGTTTAATATCAGATAGACATGATGAAATTAAAAGAAAAATGTAAAATTTCTCTTCTATTTATTTGATTTTTTTAAAAATATCTGCCATTGGCTTAATGTGTTGAGTGTTTGCCAATGGTCTGGAAGACTGGGGTTCAATCCCAAGTTGAGTCATACCAAAGACTAAAAAAATGGTACTTGGTGCCACCTTGCTTAACACTCAGCATTATAAGGTATGGATCAAGGGTAAAGTGGAGCAATCCAGGGAAACAAGTAGTGCCCTTCCCTACACCTTGGTGTAGTAGCTATCGAAAAGGAACCTTTGGGTTACCCCCAACTACCGTCACCAACTTTACAACTTTTTACTTTTTACAATCTTTGTTGCCATTAAAAGCAGTTACAAACAGTGAATTTTATAATAAAAGATAAATCAAAATAATATAAAAGAAAGTTAGCAATCATATTATCTTCTGAAGTTGATATTGTTGAAGAGTACGCACACAGTAGAGGGTGTAGTTTAAGCAACAATCTAATGGGAAGCTCTATAACAAAATTTGGTCTCTGTGTGCTAAGATCCACACATATCTTCTGGTTAAATAAGATTAAAGAATTAAAATTTGATTCTTAACCAATCAGAAGAGTTCCTGTTAATCTTAAGAACTGATATAATCCATTTGAATTCAATTGAATTTGAATACTTTTTATTCAAATTCAGTTCTATTCAAATTTTTTCTTTCAAAGTTTGGAAATATCTATTTTGCATAATTATCTACATCATGAAGTAATATAAGTATCCATTGATTATTGTTTATTCTTAGAGACCTCCTCTTAATAAGAGTTCCTCTTTCCCCATGTGAAACTGACAAATTTTTGTGTTAAAAACCTTCCCTTGAGTCTAGTAAAAATATGCATAACAAATTTGGGAGATCTGTATCAAATTGTTCGGCTATCTATGGAGGACAGACAAACTTTTTTCCAATTATCAATATAGGTAAAAACTTATGTGTGTGCGTGTGTGTGTGTGTGTGTGTGTGTGAGAGAGAGAGAGAGAAAGAGAGAGAGGGGAGAGAGAGAGAGAGAGAATCGAAAGATTGGTTTGATTTGGTTTATTAGCTTAACGGCTCATTAACATTTTATGGGCCTTTTAATGCCCAAATCTGATTTATTTGTAAATGATTGTCATCATAAGTATATATTTTTTATTGTTCCATTGCTCAAAAATACCTTTTTATCAATATTAATTTGCACATAGTTATTAGATATCAAGTATTCTCATCAAATACTCATAATCTTTGCACAGTTATATGATTTTATGTAACTATTATGCGTTAAGAAAAGAAGGAGGGATAGGACACATGAGAAATGAGGAAGGTATAGATGCATCAATACAAGGGACTCGAGGTGTACATTAAAATGAACACAGAAAAACTGATTACTGCTTCCAGTAACAGCAATGAAATCATAAGAACAAACAGAAGCACAATAAAAACTACAAAACGGAAAAGAGAAGAAAAAAAAAAACAGTATATATATTTCAAGCGACAAACTGTGTGGAGATTGCACGCAAGAAGGCCGGGAAATGGCTAAGAAAGGGAAACCTCAAGAAAGAAACTGAATCTCTTTTAATAGCAGTTCAAGTCAACGCCGTAAGGACCAATTATATTAAAGCAAAAATTGCTAATACTCAACAGAATTGTAAAAGTTGGTTATGTGGAGACAGAGATGAAACGGATAATCATATCATAAGCGAATGCAGCAAATTAGCACAAAAGGAATATAAGACTAGGTACGACTGAGTGGGAAAAGTGATCCACTGGGAATTGTGCAAGAGATTAAAATTTGACCATGCTCCCAAATGGTATATGCACAAATCCAAATTCGTCTTAGAGAATGAGACCCATTCTCAAGGACGTTACACATGAGATGAACTGGAAATAGTTACAATGAGGAAATTTAAAGAGAGAAATTGTATCTTTTCTAATAGTAGCACAAAATAATATCATCAGGACTAATTATATCAAAGCAAAAATTGAAGCAAGTGTAGACTGTCTTGTGATAAAGATAAAACAGTTAATCACACGATAAGCGAATGCAGCAAACTAGCTCAAAAGGAAAACAAGAACAGAGACGACTGGGGGGATTCACTGAGAATTGTGCAAGAAATTGCAATTCGACATTACTAGCAAATGGCCAATGCACAAGCCTGAAATTGTCTAAGAAAATTAAATGCAGAATTCTCTGGGACTTTGTGATTCAAACAGACCACCAAAATCAGGTCAAAAGATCAGACCAAGTCCTAACTAACAAGAAGAAAAGAAACTGTGATTTAGTGGATTTGATTGCTTCAGCAGACAACAGAGTTAAAAAGAAAGAAAGCGAAAAGTTTAACAAATACGAAGATCTTGTAAGAGAGCTGAAGAAGCTGTGAAACATAGAAGGCAACAATGATACCATTTGTGATTGGGGCTTTTATAACAATCCCCGAGAACCCGCTAGATTACTTAGAACACTTCTCTATACGTTATGAAGCTAGCTATAAGCGAGTATCTGAACCATGAATGTTTGAGTAAGGTCTCTGTGCCTTCAATTTTGCTCTTGTTTTGTGTTTGAGATTCTATATTGCCGAGCGTATCCACAAATGGAGCGAAAATAACTTTTGTGATAGGTATCAAACTGGTTAATCTGTCCAATACTTAGAGCCATACAAGAGAAACGTGACTTCGTCGGCTTTATAAACTGCAATGTTTGTCTCAAGTTTAATATCACTTTTATTCCAAAGATGATTGCGCAATTTTTCAAAAGCACAACTAGTTTTCTTTTCGGTTGACTATCTCGTTATCTAGAAAGACTCTGCTATTCACCTTGCTACCCAAGTATGAAAAAGAATTCATATATCTGAGGTTTTCTTTGAATGAATATCCTCACTCTGGTATCCGGTAAGGCAAAAATGTAAACAAATGAAAGCTACTACAGAACGCCTTATAACTTACGAGCAGACGCGCTTCGCTTGTTGGGATACTAAATCTAACGTAAAGTTGGGCGGGTTTCGATTCCAGCTTCAAGCGTCCTACGTGTCTAGCCACACCGAAGCCCTGGAGACCTGAGGAAACTTGCTGTCACTTAGACTCCAGTGAAAAACCATCAGTTAGAGCTGGTGGGAAAAACTTGTAAAGAGTAAAATAATAATCCTTTTGCACAGTTATATTGTTTTGAAGAATTCCTATCCAATCCTAATACTTTTTGAATGAGACTATTTGATACATAGATGGGACTCTCATAGGTACTACGACTCCAGATCAGAGTGGACCTGGGAGTAATGACAACGAATAAGTTACCCTATACTCCCCTGCGCTCTATTACTAAAGCTTTAAACCGAATAGCATAGCTAGTTTTTAAGGGTTGTGTCTTACACCCCTGTAGAGGATGTAGATTGCGTTTTTCTAAGTCCCATCAACTGGGACAACTACATGTTTTCTTACCATGTGAGCTCCCATATTTTTAAAAGTACATTTTATAAAACTTGCTTAATAAAGGAACCCTTCATGTATCCCTTATTTTACTTCTCTTTCTTCTTATTTCAGAGTGACCTGATTCATCTTGATACTTACTAAACTATTGCGTTAATCTTCCAAATCTGAAAGGCCTGTTGGCCTTCGAAATCATCATTCAAAGCCCATCAAGTACAATGGGAAAATAATTAACTCCGTAAAATACCAAGTAGGCTGCGATATTTACCAAGCTAAAGTTGATATGAACAATGTGGATGTGCCCTTTCAACAATTAGGTTGTTAGTGTGCCACGCCGAGTAATTCCCCTTTATGTCATTACTCAAAGCAATGGGAGTTACGTGTCGGTATTCATATTCTCTCTTAGTAAAATGTGACAGGTACCAAGTGACATGTACTAAGGGACGTGATATTAGTAATAAGGAACGATCCCTTACCTGACATACTTTTATTTTTGGTTTTTCTTCCTTTCTTTCTTTTTAAACCTTCTCTTTTTCTTTTCCTTCTTTATTGTCTTTTTCCTTTCCTTCAATCTAATCTTTCTTTTTTTTTCTTCCTTTCCTTTTTGGCCTTCTGCAGAATACACCAACTTGAGTAAGACCCCCCACCGCCCAACGAGTGTCTTAGATATGCCACTAAACAATTTAATGGTGTGGCTCCAGTAATGCATGAGATTTGGGGAATGCGAAGTACCCTTTATTGCTATCGCTCCTAGGTTCACTTTGGCCCGGAGTGGTAGCATCTGATAGAGTCCTATCTATGGATCAAATAGAACTAAACTGTGTACTTATGCTAAACTGAATTGTTTGAAATAGAACTGTTTATATGTATAAAATGGATTTGGCATTAGATAACCTACAATGGTTGATGTGCCATAAAACCAAACCAAAATCAAACCAAACCAAATCTTTTCTTTCTTTTTAATGTTTCTATATTTTATTTCTGTCCTTTTTTGCTCTTTTTTGTTTCCTCTTTTTCTTTCTTTTTACGCTTTCTCTTTTTCTTTTTCTTTTCCTTCTTTGTAATCCATTTTTTTCTTTTCTTGTTATTAATCTTTTTAAAAAATTTCTTTCCTTCTTTTTAACGGTTCATTTTTTTTTGTTTTTTTTTTATCTTTATCTTCTCTTCTTTTCCTTCTTTTCTTCCGTAAACTATATTCTTTTTTTTCTTTCTTTTCAATATTTCCATTTTTTTCATTATCTTCCTTTTGATCTTTCTATTTTCTTCTTCGACATTTTATCTTTTCCTTCTCTTTGTTTTCTAATCTTTTTATTTCCCCATTTCTTTAGAAACAACAGTTTTTGCTATCATCTCTACATTCTATTTCAACGATGCTTTGTATAGCTTTGGGGAACTCAGAGTGGTCACCTATGTGTGAAAAAAAGATCATTAAAATGACAGATATGTTTATTACCGCGAAACCCAGTTGTATGACGGACACGTAAGAGTTCAAACAGGGGGTCTGTCAGATACTGATGTGATAGTCAGAGCAGCTTTGCTCCCGGTCAACGAATGCAGATGAGGAAGTGACGATTCTTTCATAGGTCGGTCAGCTCGAATGAGTAGGTGCGGACATTTATATTTCTGTCTATCAGTGATGTGTGATTGTATGTTGTATTCAGCAAAACAAACTTATGTCTAAAAAATTTGGCAGTCTTTATGCGATGGAAAATTAAATCTGAAACATAGATAGGCACAACAAATATAGTGTAACGAAGAGGATACCAACTACCAGTGAAACCTGGTACTCAGCTAAAGTGACCAACAGCAAAAGGTCAATCGTATGAACTCTTGTTTTGAGTACGGAAGGCGGTCAGACTCGAGAATTGGGGAAATCTTTAAAAAGAGTCAGTCAGTTACCGGAACAGAAAGTCATGACCTAAATTTCGGGAACTCCTCATGGCTAACGTATAAGACTCCGACATCGTAAAAAGCGAGTTCGATCTCCAGTCGTGCTAGTACGTTCACATTTGGGACTAATTCTCTTATTTCTCTTACTATGGATTAAATAGTACCACTTCGGTTCTTCTAAAACGATTGCTTTGACATTAGATAACCCACAAAGGTTGATATCCTATGAAACAATGAAACTAAAACATACCAAAAGCTAAACCGTCTAACCCATCAAAAGTGGGGGCGTTGATTTATCGATAATTTCCTCCATAGATACAACAAAAGCTCTTCACGTCTTTGAATACCCTTCTTACCAGTTTGAGAGAGATAACATCAGAAATAAACGTAAGTGGTAGTTTCTTTTTCTAAAAACGCTTCTGTCTTTTCCTTTGCGAATATGGAAACCACTTCATCTCTTTGTCTCTTCAACTTTCTCTGACAACTTTTTTTCTTTTAGAACTCTTCAGATCCCCACTGTACAACAACAGATTCAACGGAATGCATGAGTAAATGTCTTTGTCATGCTAGTTTCCATGAATCAGGATTCCATGCATATACAAAAAACAAAACACAATGTAAACAATAGATAAATAAATAAAAGTAGATATCATTTTTTTATTTCTTAAGTAGAAAAATTAATATTGTGAATTGAATTACCAAGTTTCTTGAGAAGGACGTGACCCCGGGGGTGACCGTGTCCTCTGGAAAGAGTACGGATGCAACTTGCAAGACACATTTAGGTTATTTGGCCGCGCAATTACGATGATTAGTTGATTTGGCGTAACTTCTGTCCGATATGAACTGGTGTCTCAATTGTAGAGTTTCGGCAGGGCAATCTTGGGTCGCTGGTTCGATCTCCAGCGGTGGAGATTACGGCATACGCTGCTGATGAGACCTAATAAGGTTGAAACAGCTGTCCCAGCGTTCCCGTATATCGTGCGTAGGTGTTCGGCGGATTTTCTTGTCATGGTAATTCAATTCACAAAATAAATAAAAGTAATTTTTTTTTATATAACTTGCAATATGAATCATCATCATCATCATCATCATGTCGTGCCGCTAGCACGGATATCCCTAACCCTCTCTCGCCACTTTTCGTTAATCGCCACAGGCAGGTCTTCTGGACGACATCCTGTATCCTCACATAGTTGCTGAATGTATGTTTGTGCTGGTCGTCCTGCTTTTGCACGGCCATGTGTGGGGGTCCGTAAGAGTACATCACTTATGAGTTCGTCCCTGCTTCTCCAGCAGTGTCCTGCATGTCTAGTTCGTCTAACTTGAATAGTTTTTCGTGATAGGAAGCAGGTGGCCGTACAGTTGGTGTCTTGTGGGGTGTTGCCACCAGGACTTGTTTAAGATTGCTCGCAGCATTCTCGTGTAATTGCCGTCTAGCTTCTTCTCCAGCCGTTTAGTTAACGTCCAAGTAGTGCATCCATATAGCAGTATCGATGGGACCACTCCCTGGAAGAAACTGCGTTTCATTTTATCGGTTAGGTCTGATTTCCATATAATCGATAGCCTATTGATAGCTGTCCATGCTTTCGTTAACCTCGTGTCGGTGTCCTTTTCGGTTGATTCGACGCTGCTTCCTAGGTAAGTGAATTTGTCTACTTGTTTAAGAGGGGTTCCGTCTAGAGTGGAGATGTCCCACGTTTGATTATAGCACATATATTCCGTTTTGTGTGCATTGACATAGAGGCCTATACCTGCGGGCTGCTCGTTCCAAACTATGCAGTAGTGTTTCGGCTTGGTTGGGTGTATTTGCCAGTATCGCTATGTCATCGGCGTAGTCGGCGTCGGTAATTGTTTTTGCGGGGTACCTTCTTCTTCTTTTCTTTGTCAACTCGAAGCCGTTCTCTCTGATTTTGTCAATCGATGTTCTAAGTACGTAGTCTAGACAAATGATAAAGAGGTATGGAGCTAGCGTGTCCCCTTGTAGTAATCCTGCTACAATGTCGAAGTATTCTGTGTCTCCATCTGGTGATCGTACTTTTACTTTGGTGTTTCTATAGAGAATCGTTTAAAAACAAGCAATTCATATGTGGGGGAACATTGTCTCTTTTCGACAGTACTTAAGTGTGTTAAAGTCCGAAGAAAGTAAAAGGTCCAATACTATTGATGTGTTATGCTAAACTAAATTTCTCAAAATAGAACTGTTTTGACATCTAAACTGTGAACTTATGCTAAACTGAATTATCTGAAATAAAACTGTTTGGACATTAACTCTGTATTGCCCAGTTGGCTGGGGATGTAGAATACACCAACTGCTGCTCTGCCGAGGGGTAAGACCCCCCCCCACAAGTGTCCCTAGATATGACACTAAACAATCTGATGGTGAGGTTCCAGTGATGCTGGAGCTTTGGGAAATGTGGAGCACCCCTTCATTGCCATTGCTCCCAGGTCTACTCTGGCCAGGAGTAGTAGCACCTGATAGGGCCCTATCTATGGGTTAAATAGAACTAAACTGCATACTTATGCTAAACTGAATTGTTTGAATTAGAAACTGTTTGACTAAACTGAATAGCTTGAAATAGAAATGTTTTTTGACAATTAAACTGTGTACTTACATTTAAATTGTGTACTTATGCTAAACAGAATTGTTTGAAATGGAAACTGTTTTTGATATTGAAACTGTACTTCCACTAAACTGAATTGTTTAATATAGAAACTGTTTTGACATTTAACTGTGTGCAAACAAAATCTATACTTATACTAAACTGAATTAGCTGAATTAGAACTGTTTGAATAAACTGAATAGCGTGAAATAGAAATGTTTTTGACAATTAAACTGTGTACTCATGGTAAACTTAATTGTTTGTAGTAGAACTGATTACTTGTATAAAAAATGGATTTGGCATTAAATAACCTATAAAGGTTGATATGCCATAAAACCCAAACAACCAACCAACCAACTTGAAACTTCACATGGATATAGTAAATACTTTAGATATACTACGTATAAGAAAAGATGAGAAAATATTTGCCTACACCGAAATTTAACTAACTCAATATATAAGAAACAAAAGAACAGTGCTACATATTGGACAGTGCTACATATTGTAAAATACTGGAGAACTTGCTTCAATCAGTAAAATATCTTTACTTTGGGTTGGATTTTTCAACATGATAATGATCCAAAAGATACTGCTGTGAAAACATGAGAGTGGTTAACAGCAAGAAAATAAGGGTTTTACAGTAGTGAAATCAGTTGCATGACCTAAATCCTATTAAAAAAAATCTATGGAAGGCACTCAAGAGTTTGAGCAGTCTTAAGGTGATTTCTCAACAGGAATATAATAAGATTGGGGTTAATTTTTGCATCTTTAGATTATTCCAAACATCAGACAACTACCATAGCAAATAAATGAAACAGTATTAAACATTAAATGCTATTTATCAATTTGTATCCATAACTTATGCATGTTACTTATATATTGAATTTTTCAATAAATTTAGGTGTAAGCAAATATTTCCTCTTTTTTTCCTTTATACATAGTATACTTTTTCTTTATGTATTGTATATCTTAAGTTTTTAAGGGTCCTTTTTTTTCTGGTGAAGTTTGAAGACAGGAATAATAGAAATTTTTATTATTTAAACCTTTTGAATTTCTGTGTGTGTGTGTGTGTGTCTGAGCGCACATATATTTTTTATACTCATGTAATGAATTACTTTTTAAGACCAATTTTTCACCTCAAAAACCATTACATTACACAAGATGTGTTTTTTTGAACCATTGAAGCTTGTTTCTAGACCTTCTAGATCTTGCTGTAACTTTGATCTAAAGTGTCCCACACTGAACAAAGCTTTTTAGTTAAGATAAAGTTTTTATTCAACTATTTATAACACCTGTGCACACATGTACAAATATTATAAATAGTAAACAAAATTATGTAAAAAACTTCATTATCTTAACTAAAAGCCTTTTTGACTGTGGAAAACACTTTGGGTCCAAATATTAAGGATTGTTTCATTACATGAAGTAGTTCATTAGGTGTGTGTGTGTGTATGTGTTTGTGTTATCTGTGGTGTAATGCTTCCCATCATATGAAATGGATACAGCAACCTGAATTCAAATCCTGGATGAGTTTATTTGCATTTCACATAACACTAATACCCTTGGGAAAGGTATGAATTCAGCTATGAATAAATAGCAAGGCTGACTTGGCTAACCTAGAAATAACAACCAGTCTAGGGAAAAAAATCTGAATTCAAACCTGTTAAAATTCACTTAAAAATTGACCTTGTGTCATATCCTGCTCATGTAGAGGAGTTGGGGGTATATATATATATATATATATATATATATATATATATAATTTCATCAAAATGATGTTACTACCTATTTCCTTATAACTGGTCTGGATTTTATGTCATTCTTAAATGAATGGTTAATAACAGTTTCAAATAAAATGAAGAATTGCGATATTTTGACTATTAACACTATGTTCTGTTCATTGAATCCAATTAAAAAGAAAGAAAATTTAAATTATTCTTGTACAGTAGTACAACTATGATTGTAATTTTAAATTCATTTATCAAAATTCTATTACTTTTCTATTAAGTGGACTGTCATATATAAGTTAAGAATAAAAACATATGTCTGCACTCAACATGTGTATGTATTCAAAAACTAAAAAATCAAACCAGGTTTATTTTTCCCACTGCAATGTCTGCTACTCAGAAATTATCTTATTTAGACTAGATGACCTATGAACCCATTCGTTTTCCATTGTAACAACAGTCTAGAATTATACTGATACTTCTACTAGGGTGAGTCACAAGTTTTGCAATATTTTGGCATATGCTTGTTTGTTGCATGTATATCACATAACCAAAGCAGTTCAAGCTGTAGTGAATACCCTGATTGGTAGTTGGTGCACTAATATATGCATTGCTTCATTCCATGTGTGAATTGAAAGCTATACAATGTAGTCTAATTCAGCAACTTATGCTTTACAAATTCCAACTAGGCCAACAAAAACATTTGGGCAAAAGGTGAAGGTGCCGTTGATCAAAGTACAATAACTAGATGGTTCAAGAAATTTTGCTCAGGTTTGCAGGGTCAGGTAGATCTAAAATTGTAGATTACAAGGTTGTGCTCCAAGTCAGAAGCAAATTAGGTGAGCTCGGCTCCTCACAGTTTAGTGTGGTCCATCACCTTTATGACCTCTGCGAAAGCATCTGTAACTGACAAATTGTGCCTCACATTACCAAAATATTGCAGAACTTCTGACTCCCTCTAGAAAAGAGTGAAAGATTTTAATAGTTATTTTCATTATACTGAGAAATTTTGATGATTGAAAAAAAATATCATTCAGCACAAATGCAGATCTTACAATCATTCAAATGGAAATTGCTTTATTTTCTAAGTTAAATCAGTTTCTTATTATAATACACTGTTTTTTTCTGGGTTACACACACACACACTCACACACATATATACATATATATATATATATATATATATATATATATATATATATATATATATATATAAAAACATGATGATAATTTTAGTAAAATATACATAAATTAGTTTTCTTTTTCTTTTTTTATTTATTTTTTCAGCATTTTGAAAATATTTATTAAAATAGATTTGCTTTTAGTACACAAAGCTATAGGAAAAATAGCAAGGAAAGTGATTTTAACTAGAATAACACTGAGCCTGAATACACAAACAGGAAAACAAAATTATCCAGTTTATTGTTTTAGCAGTACAATTTTAACTGTATAAACATTTTTGTTTAAAATCAAAACTATTAAAATTACTTATTGGGTAACTATTTTTCTTATCTACTTTTAATAGATAGAATCATGCATTTGTTAAGATGTTAGCTCTCATTGACAAAAAAGATGTTCTATTAGGTGTAACAATTTAATTAATTTCCATAAAATTATCATCATTAAAAAGAATTTCAAGAAAATAAAACAAAAATTTAGCATAATTACTTTTCCATAACATGCACCCCTAACTTTGGCTACAAGATTCTGGAAAAAAACATCTCTCATGTAAATTTATACTTAATTTAACATTTGTTAAACTTTTGTATTTGGTTTGATCAGCTAAAAATAAGAAAATTGATATGTTTTGAAACACAAAATTTATATTGTATTTTGAGCAAATGTTCACATGAAAATGTAACAAACTTTTGGCAAAAATAAGTTCACAATAGAAGAAACAAATCATAAACAAACATGGATTTTAGTTGCTATTTCTCTACAACAGTATAGAACAAATGTTTTTTTACACATTTGTTTGTTTGAACTATAGATATAACTTAATTTTGGTTATGCCATCCCAAATAATGGTACACAAAAAAGGCTATATTTAGTTCTTATTTATAATACATATCCTTAGCTTTTAGGCTTAAAAACTCAGAAGAAAAGTGCATATCATACACAAATAATTACAATTCTTCAGTATTATAAGTGATTTAATTAGTTTTTGTCATTGGGTATCAATTTTTCAATACATGCATAGTCATTGGTAACTTTTAATATAGTAGATGATAAAATCAAAGGATATAGACAAATGGATCAACAAAAGAGTTGGACACATGTTAATTTGCCTGAAACCCACATGCCTAACTGCTTGACTTGAAACAAAAGTGTTGTATCTGTTGTTGTAAATGCATTAAAATATATAGGCAACATTGTTCTCAAGATTTTCAAGATTGTTTTTCAAGATTGTTCTCAAAATTTTTAAAAAACTTTTAAAATATCCAGTTGAAAAAGTAATTAGTTTATATACTTATAGAATCAGTACAGCATCGTGCAACAAAATGTGTCTGCCTCATCAAACATCTTGGCTTCAAAGAAAAACTACAGCATCTGAAATTACCAATGTTGGATTGTAGAAGAGCCCAAGGAGCAATGATTGAGATTTGGAAAATCTAAAGCATCTATGACCGACACTGCTGAAACTTCTACAAGACAAAACAAGAAGACATAACCATAACTTATTCTACAGCAAACATAAGAAGGTTCAACCTAAAGAACATTTTTTTTAACCAGTGAATAGTAAAACCATGGAACAATCTCTCAGAAAAAGTAGTTAACAGCCCAGCATTAAATACATTAAAAATAGACTAGAGAAACACTGGGGAAATTTAAAAGAAAAAAAAACGAATTACATAACTTCAAATGAGCTGGATGCCAAATCATAGACGACACATCAGACTTATTACAGAAAATACATGAAGAATTGGACAAATTATGACTCACTAGTGTCCAAAATTTATCTTAGGTAGGTAGGTATCTTATTTTTTTTTTACCCGCCCCCGCAAAAAAATGGTCCAAATAAGTTTATTTATGATTTCTTACAAATTGAATCAGTATCTTTTTTTTTTTTTTTTTTTATAGATGTTCTTGTTAGTGATTAAGTTATAGAAAATTGATTTTATGCAACAGTGAATTTTCATTTTTCTGTAACAAAATTACATGTATTTGTAAAAAAAATTTTTTTTTTTTTTTTTTTTTTTTTTTTTCCAATTGTAGAAATATCTACATGAATCCAGGCATCGACATGCCATGAACCGAATACGAGGAGATGGTGGACGTTTCTACTCCATCAAAAAAGATGGTCCATCAGAATTTAAGCTGTCACCAAAACATGAGGAGGTATTTATAAAATAATAATTTTTGTCTTCAAAGCCTTTTTTTTTAACTGAGAGAAAAATTAAAGCTTTAGTCTTAATACTTTTTCATTACACCTTGTATTTCTTTATGCTTTTGTTATTGTCAAGGATTTTATAACATCTTTTTCTAGAAGGGATTTCCAGTTAATTTTGTTGAGGGGGAAAAAGTACAAGTTTAGAGAGTGAGTAATGCCTTTTGTAGAAATTTGAAAAGCAAAAATGTGACAATATTATGTGCTAATAATCTTTTCATGAATTTGATGCTTATTAAATAAAAACTAAAATTACAACAAATAAATAAGTGTATTCAAAGGGAAAGCTACAAAGTCTGTAAGGAAGAATTTTGTGTAAATTTCAGTGTAAGTCCCATTTCATGTCAAATGTATACTGAGAGAAAATAAAATCCCAACACCCTGAAAGATGACCCCAATTTTGACCCGCATACAGAATGTGCATGGGGTCTTTCTACTGTTTATATACCCCTTATTTTTAAACCTGTGAGCATATTGATTTGATTAATTTATTTATATTGCCTGTCTGTTTAATGTTAAGTAAATTGAAGCATGTATTCAGAATTTTGCTGTTTTATTTTCTGTCAGTGTACATGGAGTGACATAACTAGAGAAAGAAGGAAAGAAAAACGATTTCTGTTTAAATTACTCTTTTGGTGGAAGTAAAGTTAAAAATCTTAGCTATGATTTTAACAGAAACAGAGGTTCTCATAGTGAAAGTTATAAAAACTAATAATGAGCCTATTATTTCCAAACCTTAACTAGTAAGTTTTTCCTCCAAAAAGTTAGCTAGAAAACCCTTCCAAAAAAAGATGTTATAAAATTCTTCACTATGATTAAAACACAAAAATCAAATATCAAAAACAGTTATATTCTTGAATGACCCAGTCAGCTGGGGCTGCAGGATACACCAACTGCATCTCTGCAGAGGTGTAAGACTCTCCCAACGAGTGTCCTGGATATGCCACTAAACAATCTGATGATGAGGCTCCAGTAATGCTGGAGCTTTGAGGAATGCGGAGTACCCCTTTATTTCCATCGCTCCCAGGTCCACCTTGGTCTAGAATGGTAATACCTGATAGGTATCTATGGGACAAATAGAACTGTTTGATCATATAACTGTGTGTAAACAAATGACTGATGTTTAATTGAATTTGTTAGTGATACGTAGCAATTCTTGAAAACATTAAACTGTATGCAAACAAATGATAAATAGTAAACAGAATTATTCGTATTTGATAGATTGTTTGAAATAGAACTGTTTTAACATTTAACTGTGTGTAAAAAAACTGTACTTTAGCTAAACTGAATTGTTTGAAATGGAACTGTTTATATGTATAAAAATGGATTTGACATTAAATAACCTACAAAGGTTGATATGCCATAAAACCAAACCAAACTATATTCTTGAATATAAGAAATTGATTTATAACCCAAATTTTTCTGGCATTAAAAGAAATTTGAATCAAAAAGATAAAGTTTTTTGGGGTTTTTTTTTCTGCTGTCATTGTCATTTACTAAGGTGAACTTTGTTTGACTCAAGGCCAGGAGTATGGAGCACCTACTGTGAATTAAAACTTACAAAGCTTGCTAACCATTGCACCACATAAGATAGGAAGCATGTTTAGCATAAATTATTATTGTCAGAAATGGAATCAGTTGTCTGATTTCAAACCTTGGATTAAGCTGTTGGTTCACATTTGACTTTGTGCTAATGCTTTTGGAAAAGGTATTAATCCATTCATTCTTTTCCAGCTATGAGTAAATTGTAGGGCAGGCTAGGTTCTTTAGTCTTGGTTAGGCAGCCAATTTAAAAGAAGAAAAAATCTGAATTCAAACCAACTATACTCTGCTTAAGAATTGATCCTGTGTCACTTCCTGCCTATGGCAGAGGAGTTGGGTAAATAATACACCACATGAGATGTCCTAATTTCTGGTGCTGTTGTTATTTTGAATCAAAGTTAACACAATATGGAGTTATCAAGAGGACTGATGAATAAGCAAAGACAATCAATGAATTTGAACCAATGAGTTGAGATAGATCAAAGTAAATGTAAACAAATGTGAGGAATATGGTTGGACCCCTCCTTATAATTTTACCTATGATAAAGATAATCATTTTCTTTTGATTGTAAGGAAACAAAGAAGAATATATTATTCCAACTCAACTGTTAAAAAAAAAAATTGATATTTCTCTAAAGTAAAAAACAACTTGGATATTGC
This sequence comes from Sepioteuthis lessoniana, assembly GCA_963585895.1. Classification (NCBI taxonomy): domain Eukaryota; kingdom Metazoa; phylum Mollusca; class Cephalopoda; order Myopsida; family Loliginidae; genus Sepioteuthis; species Sepioteuthis lessoniana. Next base: position 28,547,334 of record OY757909.1, read on the forward strand.
AACCTGACTTACAAGAAATGAGTTGAAAATCTTAAACAAAAAATAGAATTAGATTTAAGTCACAAAATTTCCAGGAAAAAAATGTCATTTATTATTGCATAGGTGTGTGTGTGCGCGCACACACACACGCAAAATGATTCTTCTTATGGATTTAATATTATATTATTCTCTGATCATTAAATGGGAAATCTATTGGTACAAAAAAAAAATGTATAATGTTGTAGATGAAATTTTTTTGTGACAGGATATTATATTCTTATGACTATTTTTTTTTTTTTTTTTTTAGGATGGATCACCAGTTTTGTGGCATGTTGGACATGGATGAAGCCCAATTGGCATCTGTAAGTTTCTTAACAAATGGAGCCACAATGACTGACAGCAAATATTAAATCTATGAAATTGCATGACTGACTTTTGAAGCCTAGCTTGACCTAGTTGGTGGTCATAACTGCCCTTCCAAACACTTGGCCTTTCACAGATGGTTATCCATTTCCCAACTAACCACCATTCATAAACTACATTTTGTAAAGAAAAAGGTAATGGAATCTGGTCTTATGTGAACATACTGCTGTTGTTGGAATAAATAATGAGGAACTTCTGACAAGACCAATTCTTTTATAAGACACAATTGGTTGGAGTTTGGGCACTAAAATGGCAGTTAAGTCCAATACTCATCACCCCTGGAGTTTTGGCTCTCAAGTGGCAGTTGAATTCAGTCCTCATTATCTTTCACACCAGTATAAGTTAGTTTGTGTATTTTATATACTTATTAAAAAAAATAAAATATATATATATATATATATATATATATATATATATATATATATATATATATACACTATACCTCCAAATGGCCATGTGTGAGAAAGAGAGAGAGAGATTGATTCCTAAAAAGCATACTAAAATTTACATATTTTAACTCATAAAAAGTTACTTGGAAAAATGTTTTACTATCAGATAACACATACATCCATACATTGCCTTATGATATTTATGTCTAGGATATTACTCATAAACATTAAGTTAAAATCCTTTAAAAAAAAAACTTTTAAAAGCATTAAATTTGAAAATCACAAAATTTACAAGAAAAAATATGTAAATTATTATTGCATAGGAGTCTCTGTGTGTCATATATATATATATATATATATATATATATATATTATATATATAGCTGCTATGGTGGTTTGGTATGAACACTAAAATAACTTGTACCAATAGCAAGGTTTTGTGAGCTAATCTTTTGAGTAATGGTAAAAAGCAACTGATTTTTTTTATATATCATTTCTCAACTGTCACTTGTTAAAAAGAAAAATATTACATATCATTGATCCCAAATGTACGTCCATTTCAATTGCCCAGAAATAATTGTATATCAATGATCATTTTCATTTATTTTTTTTTTTATCTTTTTTTTTTTTAAGTCCAAGTTCCATGGTCTCACAGTTTGCTGTTCTGATAAACCAAATCATTTTTTTCAAGAAATCCCTTGTTATTTGGTTCATGACATGTCGACGTTTGGATTCTTTTTTAGATAAAAATTTTTTTCTATCACATTTTGAACACAGTAACTATGGAATACTTGGCACTTATTTATCTCTTTCTCCCTTGCATGAATGAACCGGACACTTTCAGAAAAAATTATATTGAGGGAAAAAGGGTTGATTTTTTTCACTTTATCATTTCCTATTGCAAAAAGACTTTGTCATTTCTAACTAATCTTAAACAGATTGCTCCACCTCCCATTTTTTAATAAAAATGTATTTTGACAGTACTGATATTTGAGAGATTCTTAAAAGCATTTTTATATATGCAAATCAGGCAAGGAATATACATCTAATTGAAGAGATAGGTGAATATCTCCTGACTAAAGGGTAGAAAGTATATAACAGGCTGAACTTTATCCTTTTGGGGTAACCAATCTGGGAGAAAGATAACTCTGAATAACCATGAGTTAAGAATCCTTAAAGCAATCTGATGTTGTCTTCAACTTTGTTCTGGCAATTCCTGTGACAATACTGGTGCCAAGTTGTATCAACTCCAGCTCTTTCTTTGGACAACATTGGTGTATAGAGAGAGGAGAAACTCACTGCATAGGCAACTACCAGTCTATTTATCCATGTTTGTCCAGATCTAAGCACAGATCCATAGTCCATCTAGACAAGCAGATGCCACCAATGGGTAATAATATTAATACAGTTGTTTTTGCTTCTTTCTTCTTTTTTTTTTTTTTCCCTTTTTTTTTTTTTTTTTTTTTTTTTTTTACACATTTTGAATCCTCAAGACTGTTGTGAGCAGAACATATCTTCAGTTCTGACTAAAAAGAAATTATATTTGTGTACGTATTAATCAATTTCAAAACTATTATCAATATTGAACAAAAAAATTTGTTGTTTTTATATATATATATATATATATATATATATATATATATATATATATATATATATATATATATATATACAAACTGGCTTACAGTCAAATCATGCTTAAATCATCAGTTCCCATGAAATCACCAAAGTTAGGCAAAACTGAACCTGCCCCAAACTTTGATGGGTAGCCACTTAGGAACTGCAACTAATGTAAGCAATCTGAGGCCTGTGTGCCAGACTAAGCAAAGCTTAGTAAATTCTAAGATATATCTAAACTGCTAAAAATCAGTTAAAGTAATTGTATTGATACAACTTTTATCAGTAATTGTGTAAAATCTGAATTGATAAATATTCTTAGTCATAATCTTGTTTTTGTTGCAGACATAAATTATTAGCAACATCCATCATCTGTTGCAAATAAAAAAAAGTATTTTGTTTAAAAAAAAAGATAAACAGAAAAATCATATACAAGCTCACAAAAACAAAGCTAACTTTTCACCTGTAAATTTCAAAGGATTATGTTTGTAGCTCATGAGCAACTTGTATAAGATATTCAAAGTCTACTTTTACGGTATTATTAATTTTAGAAAAAAAAACTTACTTTACTATTTGATCTGTCTGTTAATTAAATATCTAAAAGATAATACTAGAATGATGATGTTGACTTTCCTGTGAATTTAAAGAAAGAAAAAAAAATTCTTTTTTTTTTTTTTTTCTTTTTCTTTTTTTTCTAACTTATTTAGAAAAATAAATTCTAATTTATTTATTTAATCTTTTTTTATTAATATAATGTTCATGTGGATAGTTGGTTTTCCAGTATCAAAAATAGTGAATAAAAACTAGTCCATGCATTTATGCAAAAACTCAACTTCTCCATTATTAAAAAATCATTTATACACTAAAAAATATTGGTCATATTATATTTAATATACAAAATCTTATCATTACAATTTCCTCTTTCATATGACACATGTGCTTGTATTCATTTTTTATACCATTTCACTCAAACAAATCAAATTCTTGATACATCCTAATTTCTTTAATAAATTATAAAATGTTTACTATATATATATATAGACCTACGTTTTAGGAAAACAATTGGTGTTAACTACAGAGACTGTACAATACTAAGTCAGTGAGTTTAAAATGTATCTTTTATGAAAAACCTTGGAATTTTGATAAATTCAACTAAACACAATGCTTCATACTAGCAGGATACATAGAATTTTCATAGTGCATCATTGCAATTTAGAAATAGAGCATTTTCATTTATATATTTTTTTAATAACTATAAAAAAAAAAAGATACTCTGTATACTTGTGTACAAGTCAAATTCTGAGAAGCTAATAAAAATTGAATAATGATTTCGTAACCATAAATCAAGGGTCAACCAATATACAAGAACTTGTACACTGTGTGCAGTACTCATAAAAAAAATTGTCATTAATCTTACTGAATTAACATACAAAGAGTGGCTGATATTTTGATATTTATTCACATCATTCCTAAAACCTGATTCAAAATGACTTGCATTGCTTATATATAAGAATCCATACATACAAATAAAAGGGAATGCTGACAGAATTAAGCAATTTTTGCCTCTGTCCCCTAGGAAGTTTACTTCCTGTGGTGTACTCTATGTCAAATTGACCTTGTGTCACATTTTGGCCTCGTGGAGAGCCAAATGAATATCCATATATACACTCATGCACACACAAAATCCTGCCAGATGATTCAAGGAATTTGAGTACCACATGCAGATTGAATATAATACAGGTGTTTAGTGCTTCCTTTGTAAGATTACTGTATAGATACCCTCCAAAAGAATTACTTCAAAAGCAACAGTGAAATCTAGTTGGGTTGAGGGGTTATAGTAGTACTAGCTAAACCTTTGGGTTGCACTTTAGCATTTTGTATATTGGTATGAATGTGCTTTTATGATTATACCAGACAACCTTTGAATTTATTGTGTTGTAATTATAACTGGTCCATGATGATATAGGCACTTCTATTTAGGGAGGAGTGAAGGATTCTAATTAGCATTTCATAGTTAAATAACGAATTTAGAGGATAAAAAAATTATATTCAGTATGAATGCAGACCCTCCCCCCTACAAAATTATCATTCAGATGCAAATTAGGCTAGAAATTGTTTTAATCTGTAAGTTAGAGCATTTTAAATGTATTGCTCTAATATAAATCTCACTATGAAGTGACATTTTTGCTATAAAACACCCCCCCCACACACACACACACAAACACAAAAATATATATATTTATACTCACACACAGGATTAAAATTGTAAATTAAAAACATTTTTAATCAGTAAAATATTTACAGTGCTGTATGCACAACAATATATTTTCAACTATAAAATAAGTAAGTTGGCCAACCGTAGTTGAAGGTGACCCAAAGGTTCCTTGTTCAATGGCTACTTCACCAAGGAGTAGGAAAGGATGCTACTTCTTTCCTTGGGTTGCTGCTCTACTTACTCTTGATCCATACTTTATAATGCTGAGTTAAGCATGGAGGCATCAAGTACCATTTTTAAGTCTGGTATGACTCGCCCTGGGATTGAACCCCAGCCTCCCAGGCCATTGGCAAACATGCTAACCATTATGCTGACAATCACAATAAAAACAAGATAAAAACTCATGACTCTGGGTTTCATGTCGTCGATCATCAGGTGAGTCAGTATTGATGTGTTAATACCAACTCACCTGAGGATTGACAACATGAAACCCAGAGTCATGAGTTTTATCTTGTTTTTATTGTGATTCTGTTTTATCATTGAAAATATTGTGTGTGATACACACACACACACACATATATATATATATATATATATATATATATATATATATATATATATATAAAACATTAATCACTTCATGATGGTTTAAGGATTATATGAATAAACTTAAGTTATTACTAAATGAGGCATGATGAATTTTTTTTTAGAAATTCATTTTATCTTTTGCTCCTAAATTAACTGATAAACATGGCTAGCTTTTCAATATTCATTTATTTATCCTTCTGAATTTGTATGATAAAAATCTGTAAAAAAGACAGAAACCAACAAATGAGACTTACTCCACTCAAACTTGTTTATTTCTTACACACTAAACTAAAAAAAAAGGTAACTAAATGTTATACTAAGCTGGTTAGGAGAAACTGTTCAATGCATTTTCTTTTGTAGAAGATAAACCAATATGACTGCAGTCTGACTTCATATATTTAGTATACCTTGAAATATTTTCGAGTAAAAATCGCTATTCATTTAAAAAAATTAAGTTGTAGTAAAATAATTACTTTCTATGCTTTTTAAAAGGTGTGGGGTATTTTCTGATTGAAAAGATCCCCTATCATTATTTCTCATTACATTCTTGAGCTCTTCATTAGAACCAACGTTGAAGTGTAGAAGTATGGGGCACCTAGTGAGAATCAAATTCACTAACAATACTGTACTAGCTTAGCTTGGTAACCATTACACTACACAACATGCTCCTCTAAAAAAGTAAGCATAGCTTAAATTGTCACAAAAGCACAAGTATGAAGTTTCCAATGAAGATCAGACTCAATAGTCAGTTAGAAATCAGTCTGCAAGTCTAGTTTGCTAACCATTAGTCCAAGATGAAGTGCAGTGTAACTTAGATTTTGCACAGGGCACCAAGTATGGGACACCTAGTGAAGATTAAACTCACTACTCAGTAATGATTAGTTTATGAAACGAGTTTATTAATTTACACCATGACAAGATGCCAAAACCAATATTGTTAAGAGTAGTATGACCAACTTTCTTTTCTTCATCTGGTTGGTTAATCTGTGGGTTAACTCACACACACATACTTATACACTCTCTGGCTTTCACCCTGGTGGCCCAGGTTTAATTTCTGACATAGGAATATGTTATATATTAGATCAAATTTCTTCCACATCTTAGATCAAATTTCTTCCACATCTCACACACACACACACACTAATATATATATATATATATATATATATATATATAATATTCGGTCAAGTTAAAAAGTTTGGAGTAATTCCCTCAGGACAAGAAAATCATTCAAGAGCTGAACATTTAAATTTTCCTGGTAGAGAGCTCAATATAATTTATTACAGAGCAATATTTCTTTAAGAAAAAAACCAAAGACCAGTTAATTCATGAATTAACTGGTCTTTGTTTTTTTTCTTAAAGATATATATATATATATATATATATATATATATATATATATAAGATAAATAGGAATATTTCTTTCATTTTAATTATTTTTTATTGTTCTGAACAAGTTTTGAACTTAGGAGAAAAGCTTTTGTGAAAAAATTTTTTTAGGAAGATTCTTGAGTTTTTAAGAATTTATATGCTATAAGAGAAGTGATGAAAAAAAGAACATGTGATATAGTATATCTATATCGATACGTTGAATGAAAATTATTTTCTGATTGATATATGCAAGGGTAATTCAATAAATAAAAGTAATTTCTTTTAAAAAGCAACTTTTTTTTTTTTTTTTCAATAAATGTAAACTCTGCATTGTTTGGAATTAGTTTATAGCAAAAAATTATGTTAATCTTACAAAAATATTTGTTTGAAGGCTATTCAAGATGGTGGCAAATCAAACACTGCTCTGGGCTTGAACAGAGGTCTGTCATCAGATTTTTAGAGACTGAGAAGTGCAAGCCATGTGAAATTTACAGAAGAATGTGTGATGTGTACAGAGAAACATGTTTTAGTCAAGAAAACTTTACAAATGGTCTAAACGTGGGTTTGTCACTACAAGCCTGAGTAAAAAAAAAAAACAGAACTGAAACACAACTGATTCTCTGTTAAAGAAAAAGTTCTGGGCACAGCAGTGATCACTAAAGAAGATCACGCTGCCAGTTTTCTGAGGTATGAAAGGACCCACGACTTGATTTCTTTGAAAAGGGCCCAACTGTAAACAGTACTTTCTATTGGCAACTCCTTAGGCAAAATTTTCCTTATTAAATTGAATGACCTTTGTGTGTGTGTGTGTGTATGTATATATATATATATATATATGTATATATATATATATATATATATGTATATATATATATATAATAGTTAGTGTATTTGATGGCATATCAGACTCCTTTTTTTATGGGGGAGGAAGATGAATTTAATTTGAAATATCCCCAATCTACACTTCCAAATATGCCAACAATATGTGTTTGAGATTGATAAATTTCATGAGACCAGAAACATGTAGGATTGTAAGTTCACTCAGACTGGCTACCTTTATTAAGTGCTAAAGCTCTTGAGGATGCAACTGGGTGTTTAACTTGCTTTCTCAGAAAACCCTTTAAAAATATTACAGATTGTGTATATAAATAATTTTTAGATTTAAAATAGTTTCAATACAGGCTTGTCTCCTGGACAATGTCACTTGACATGAGAGTAGCACTCTGCAACATTGATGTTGATATGTGCACTGAGCATGCCTACAGATATAGGGGCTTTGTTGACAGAGACTCTATCTCTTTTCTTGTGTTAAACGCTGTAGTTGCTTCCACAACCATGCCAATCACAATGAAATCATCAGAAATGTTCCGACCAAAGCAGATTTATCAACCATCCTCAAACTTTCTGTTCACAGTGATAGAAAGTATCTTGATGGATTGGAGATTTTTTCCATTTAATTAAAATCAATGCTTCTTATGGGTCATCATATGTATAGATATGTATTGCTATCTACTGACATTGACCCGTGGTGTAATGGTTATCGTCACAGGATATGGACACGGCGATACGAGTTCAATTCCTGGACAAGACCGATTGCATTTCACATAGCACTAATACCCTTGGGAAAGGTATGAATCCAATTATTCTCCCTCCAGCTATGGGTAAATAGTAGGACAGACTAGGTTCTTCAGCCTTGGTGAGGCAACTAGTCTAGGAGAAGGAAAACTCTGAATTGAAACCTGCTAAACTCCGCTTTAAAAAAAAATTGACCTTGTGTCATATCCTGCCCGAGCAGAGGGGTTGGGTAAATAGGATCTACTGACATTGACCGATACTCCACTTTGCAATCAAGGAGGCAAGTGAGTGAAATATGCAGGTTTCAATCATCAAAAATAAGGTTACTTTCTTTTTATTTATAAAAAAAAAGTTGGTTAAAAAAATCTCATATCTTATATGCAAAATTGTAGTATATCTGGTATTTGTTTATCCCTTCTGCCATAGAACCCCTTCATTACCATTACTCTTAGGGTCTCGTCTATAGGTCAAATAGATCTTTTTAAAATTATTCATATTCAAAAGGACTATGTGTAAAAAAAATCCTCTCAAGAAACAACTACACAAAAAATGTAAATATGAATGTATAATGAATGTGAATTCCTAACCTCTAAGCATAAAATAACCCTAGATAGGTTGGCATGCTGTTAAAATTAATCAATTAGTCTACTATAAACTACTAGTACTTGTACCTAGCTTAACTCACTAATACTGTAATATTATATATACAGGGGTTTATTTTGCAGTCTATACACTTCTTCTATTAGTGTTGCAGTGCTTGGATCTCTGTGGTCAAAAAAGTCATCAACAGCAGATATGACATGGTCATAAGAACTTTTCAGTTCACCCTCATGACTATAGAGGAGTCTTATAAGCCATTAAATACAATACTTACTTTCTTTTCTTTTTTTAAACTTCAGAGATAGTAAACTAAGGGTTATATATATAGATTTTACCTCAAGTTTCCAGGATTTATTTAATGTTGAAACCAATTGAGAAATTAGCTTTTTTTAATTTTTAGTTGAGCAATATTGCAAAAATATTTAATACTTTAAATTTAATCCATCATAGTCCCGCTCATAAATTGTTAAATTTTTATGTTTTAGCTTTCATTTCAATTTTCTTCACAATCATTTGTAAGGTATTTTTTCCTAGTTAAAACATCCCTGTTGATTAGTAGATGTTTTTAGTTTTGTTTGTTTTTTACAAAGAAAAGCTTTTTAAACATATAGAAATCAATACTTGAACAGTGCAATAACATTCAATTTTGTACCTGTTAGACTGATTTTAATATTTCTCCATTACAGGGTGGAATGATAAAATTGTCGTCCTAAAGAAAACAACACTACAGCTTTATTTTAAATCTTTTATTGAAAAAATCAGTTCAGGTAACTTGATTATGTAGTAGAGCTGACTTCTATTCAATGTAGCCGCCTTCAGCCTCAATCACAGCCTCGATACGGATCCGGAACTAGGAGCATGCCTTTTCCACAAGCGCTGGCAGGAGCTCAGCGGATGGTGGCGATCAGGCTGGCTTTGGTGTTGTGGGAGGTCATGTTGGTGATATTCTCGACATATGACCTAACAAAGTAGTCCAGTGGGTTCAGGTCAGGGGAGGAGGGGGGCTAGTGAGAGAAGGGTACAAAGTCGTAGCACTTCTTCTGAAGCCGAGCCTGGGTCTCTTTGGACTTGTGGGCTGGCACCGAGTCTTGCTGCCACACCCCACCTGATTGCACCAAGGGATCACCACACTCTTCAGCACATCCAGGTACACTTTGGTGTTGACTTTCAAGCCAACTTCGAAGATGTGAGGTGGCATGATGTGGCCCTCACTTGAAACCACACCAGAGACCATAACCGTAGCCGGAAACTTTATTTTCATCACCCTGGGCACATCCCTGTTATTTGTGGCAATTCAGATTTGCATTTTAAGGATGCTGGCAATGGTCCTGTTGTCATAACTTGGATCGGTAGAGAGCATGAGTTGTACAGCGGCGCATCTCCGATCTCACTTGTTGAACATTGTGTCACTTTCAGACATGATAGAAGGCTCCTATCACTCTTGGGATTTGCACACAACTGGCCAACTAGTAGATGGTCTGCAACAAAAAAAGAAAACCAGTTTTCATTAAACGGAAATGGAATCATGTTGTATTTTCTAGGGCGCCAATTTTATCGTTCCACCCTGTATAATAGTGAACCTCAAAAAACTATCAGAAGTGTTTGTTTTTTTTTTCCTCCTTTTCACGTTGTGATAAAATCTTAAAATACTTTTCTTTCCTCATTTCCACAGTTTTTATGCTTTAATATAAAATTCTCCTTACCCTTCTCACATTTTTATTTATCATATTTATATGTCAAACATATTGTTGTGTCATGTGTAAATATTGAAATGTTTGCTGGATTTGAAACTTCAGCTAAATTTTCTTTGGATGGGATGATACCAGTCAAATGATAAAAGTTTGATTTAAGCTGGTTTATCTTTTTGCAGGCATAATATTGTGAACATGATAATTGAATCATTTTACTAGTTTGATCATGCAATGAAATTCATTTATAAGTTATCCTAAAAATATTTCATGTTTGGATGTAAATTTAGAATATAAGTTATCCTAAAAAATAACCATATTTCCACATTTATTGATGTCACTTGATGAAAAAAAATGAACAATGAAAATAAGAGGTCAAAATTAGCCCAGGTTAAAAGCACTTTGTTTTGGACCCATTTACCAAAACTTTTCTCATTCCCCAATGATACCTGCATCGGAAAATAAGGTGTAAAAAATTTGGCTTTGGGTTACCCTTATTTCATTTTTTACCTGGACTAACTAGGTTGATTTGGTTTTAATATCTAGATTCTCTTTTCTTTTTTTATTTATTTATTTTTTCCTCCAATTCAAATTATTTGCAAATGTATTTTCTGCCTTTTTTTTTTTTTTTTTTTTAATATATATATTTTTTTTAATTGTTTGCTCTAATTCAATTTATTTACAAATATATTTTCAGTTTTTTTTTGTTTATTTTTTTATTGAATTAACTTTATTTTACAAATACTTGTGTATCTCCTTTTATCAAATATATTTTTTTTCTAATTAAAAAAATAAACAAAAACAAAACCTGGTGCTGAAAGTGATAATGTATGCTTTTGTTTTTTTTTTCTGAAATAATAAAATTTGCAGGACTTTTCTTCCATCTCTTACTTCTACTATTATTGTTAAAGATATTACTAAGTCAAAATTTTGTATAAGTCTAAAATATTTAATGTGCATCAAAATACAAAACTTTTCCATTACAATAGAACACATTCCATTTTTATGTAAATATTCTAATAGTCCATCAAATGTCTTTTCTAATTTTTTTTTACCTCAGAAAACATTTTTTTAAATATTTGTCAAAGTCATGTTAAAATTTCATTCCAAGTAAAGAAAAAAACTTGGAAAAGTTGCTAATTTTTTTAACTGTTTAATTTATGGTAAAAACAAAAACAAAATTAATCTAAATACACCCTTGAATTTGTCTCATTTTGATATTTTGAAAAGTGAATATCACAAAATGTAATGTAAATTTTCTATATTTCTGAGATTCTTTAAAAGGTTTTTCTGATTTGAAAAAAAAATGATTTTAAATCCTGTTGAATAAAGTATAAAGACCACTTTTCTTTTTTTTTTTTTTTTTTTTTTTTTTTTTTTTTTTTTTAATAAAGTATAAAGACCACTTTTCATCCATAATTCTTAAATTTTTTTTGTTTTTACAGATTTGTATTCTCTCTCATCTGCTTTTTTTCGCTATTCAAATTTTGTAGTGTGACTGAATATCAAATTCTTGACAATTTAAATATGAAATAAAAATTATTTGTAAGAAGGAAAACTTGATCCTCTAACAAAATATCTTGAAGGAAACAATATTTTATACATTGCATTTTAGAAAATTTGAGGCTTCACTGTAATTTAATGGATTTATTGGCAAACTTGCTTTATTTTTATACATACATGTATACACACACATATATACATACACATTTTTGTAAAGAAGCAATGGATTTAATTTTTTCAATGTTTGTTTATTTGATTTTGTAATAATTATGACAACTAGGTATTCATTATTCTATCTTTTTAATCCTAAAAATAGTTGAGAAAAATATCTTTGACATTAATTTTTTATGGAATATCAAATATTTTTCCTTATTACAATAAACTTAGTATTTTTTCTTTTTCTCATTCTCCTTATCTCTCTCTCTCTTTCTCTAATTTTTTCAGGCCATTTTTTGGTGCTTTTTACTTATATCAATTTTTGTTGTCTGTGTTATTTGGGTTAACTGGAAGGAATTAAAAAAAAAATTATTTCCTCCTGATTTTTTTTCGATGGAATACATAATGTTTAAAAAAAAAAGAAAACATCTGAGACGAATTTCTTTTGTCAAAATAATGCAATAACACATTGCGTTATTTTGACAAAATGAATTTAATTGACTCAAATATATTAATGAATTGTTACTATTAGAATCTTAATTCTCGGTGCTTTATAAATGGTTACTGCTGATTTTATTTCATTCTTATTTATTTTTAAGTGTACATCAATTTTTGTGTTGTTTGTTTCTGCCTATAAATGGTTTGAGAAAATATTGATAGAATTGAGGTTTAATAACATTACACCTAAATGAGCAAACTGCCTTCAATAATTTTGAAAAAAAAAAAATCTTCATGTCTAAATAATTGCAACTGTTTTTTTTTTCTGAAATTCATGAATTGTATAACAGAAACATGATAGATTACTTGTTTTCATGAAATACAAAATATGTCCTCCAAATGGAATCAGTAAAATCCTTTCCATAAATTTTCTGGCATTCATTTCTCCCACTGAACTCTTCATTCATTGACTGAAAACATTCAAAATTTGAAAACAAACAAGCATTTATTTTTTTTTTCTTCTTGAAATCATTTTTGACAGTAATTAAAATAATTTTTTTTTTTTTTTTTTTAAATAATTAAAATAAAACATTTTTATAAAAAACAAGAAGATGTGTTCTTTCCTTTTTATTTTTATCATGTATTTATTTTCGATAACTGACTCTAAAAGATATGTCATTCATTCTTCTCATATCCTTACAAATTTATAAAACGTAATAAATCTATTATGAAATTACTAATTATTACACATAAAAATAATAGATTGTTTGAATTTATCTGAGATGATTTTTTTTTCAAGAAAATTACCCATAAGTAGTCTTAACAATTTTTATAAAAATTTAATTTTCTTCTAAACCATTGATACCAGGATTTTTATTATTTCTTGTGGGACATTATATAATCAAAACTGATAATATTATTTATTATCAAACTCTATAGCATTGAAACTCTAACCAAAAATATGATTATGTACAAGTCCAAAATAAGTATACCCCCCCCCTTATTTGATTTTATTTTTAGTAACAGTTTTGATGCTGTAAATTTTACTACTGAATAATACCTCATAATATTGATTGTATTTACACTATCATTTTTAAAATCCTGGTATCTTTAATTAATATTTTATAAAAAAAATGTTGGGAGTATACTTTTTCTTATGGGCAATACTGTACTTATATTTACAGTTGGAGTTCCTTAATTACTACTCTATTTTTCTTCTGGTAACACCAAGGATAACTTATTTATTTATTTATATATATATATAATATATATATATATATATATATAATATATATATATATATATATATATATATATATATATATATATATATAGTAAAATGAGTAAGTCCACAAGAGAATTTGCTTTTAGGTTATTTCTTCTTCTTCAACACGTGTTTATAGAGTTTTAAGTCGTCTTCAGGAAGTAAATGGTTTATTTTAGTGTTCTCTTTGGTTTTTATAGTGGCAACTGTTTTGATAGTTGTTCTTTTTAATTCCAGGGTTTGTAAAAAAAAAAAAAAAAAAAAAAAAATTTTAAATCAATATATACACACAATTATGATTTAAAAAAAAAAAAAAAAAAAGTGTTTTTGATCTGTAACATCTTTACTGTGCTCTATGAATGAAAATGTAAAATGATATCACTATTTTGGAAGTATAAAGCAGGATAAAAATTTACCCCTAGTTTCACGTTATCAATTTTCAAATGAGCTAGTGAGGCATGTTAAATACTAGCTAGATTGATAATGTGAAGTCATGAATTTTTATCCTGGTTTTATTATTTCCTTTTATACTTGAACTATGTCTGTGTGTACTTACATACATATATATATATATATATACACACTATAGCATAGCGGGTTTAAAACTAAAAATATCCTAATTATTTACTCTGAATCTGTAACTTGAAGTTTTATGCAAATCACACAATCCCCAATTGATGATTGTGTGAACCACAAAGAGTACATAATTTGGATCTTTTAGGTTTTTATATAGCTGTAAAATAAATTGAAAGAAAACTCATCAGGCTGTCAATGTGTCATTATAAATGACTCAACTTGCATCTTTTCACAAAGTGTAAAGAAATTCACAAAACTTTGTTCATTTGTTTTTTTTAAAAAAGACTTAATAAAGAATACCAAAACACACCCATCGATAACAGGTGGAACATCAGTTTGGAATCAAGTTAAAGCTTGTCACCATTCCCATGTTTGGGATTTTAATCTTGGTATCATATTTTAATTTATCTCTTCTTTTTTGTTTTATTTATTCTCATGTGTTCCCTAATATTTCTTTCTGTTCACCTTCTTTTGAATTAAGAAAGATTTTATCTATTTATTTATTCTTTTCTTTATTTACATCTCATAATGGGATGTCATGAATTCCTATGTTTCTAGTTTCATACTATTTCTTCATTACCATATATATATATATATATATATATATATATGTACTTACTTTGTCGTAATCCAAGGTTAATTGGAATCTCCATTGAGTGCTCAATGACGATGGCTATTGGATATATAATTAATTTTCGATTAAAAACAAACTGAAAAATCACATGCAGAGCGAAAACATTTTTTTATAAATTTGACAAAAAAACTTTAATTTAGTGTATCCTTAATGAATTTATTTCTGGTCATTATGACCGTCATCAGATGGAGTTAATACATTGCTGCTTAGACTATTATCTCCATCTGAAGAAGATCATAACACCCAGAAATAAATTCATTATGGATACACTAAATTGAACTTTTTTGCCAAATTTATATATATATATGTGTGTGTGTGTAATAATATATATATATATATATATATATATATATATATATATATATATATATATATATACTTCCATTGCTAAAAAGGCAAACCCTAAAATTTTCAGGCATCAAGACTAAATAAAAAAAAAAAAAAAATTTTTTTAAATCTTTCCAAAGAAAAATTAAGCCAAAATGAGTAAGTAAAAATTTTTGGTTAAAAATGGATAATTGCTATTAAAAGATATCCATGAAATTTCAACATAGTTAGTTTTTTTTTAACCTGCTTTCTATTCTTTAAAAGAATCTTTATTCAAAAGAAATTGATTTTTTTTGTTTTTTACTTCTCAATTTAAATCAGTGAACTTAAATATACTTTTGAAATGCAAATTTTTATGAAAATTGGATGATTTAAAATTCTCAAGTTAAATTTAATAATTTGACAAAATTCTGATACAAGAGTTAGTTGTGCCAACTGTATAAAACCAGAGATGTTTGTAAAAATGTACAGAATAAAGTTATTTATATGAAACAAGAAAAATCCTAAAAATTTGCATTAGACATTTATTTGGTTTAGATATAAGCAGTAGTAGGGAATACCACTTATCTGCAAGGGCACCTAGATTCGAGGCCGGAAGGCCCCCAACTTCGGTTGAGCCACCCTCGGGTGGGCAAGCTGCTTTTCAGACCCCCCTTGCACTACTTGTATAGCACTAGACCTCACGGTCTAGTGCAAGCTATATTCTGGCATACGTGCCCAGATCTAAATTTAGGTCCGTGATACTGCTTGACTCATTAGACCCACATTGCACTTAGTGGGTCAATGACTAGCAGGGTTCGAGTCTCGGCTCGTTCCCGACCTTCTCCTCCCCTTTATCCCCACTTTAATCGGTCTTTTGACCTTGTGTCAAGTCCTGTCTGGTGGGAGGCAGGGACAAATACTTACCTGCAAGGGCACCTCAGGTAGTGTAATGGTTTGCAAGCTAGACCAGCAAACTATCATGAGTGAATTTGAGTCTCATTGGGTGCCTCATTCATATGGCTTTGTGCCACATCAAAGCAAAAAGCTTCTTAAATTATTACCATAACACATGGAGCCTTGCACTTTACCAACAGCAGATCATCTTTCAAGTTTTTATATCCATCCTACCCTCTTCCTACTTGATGAGCATGACACTTTTAGATGACCCGACACAAATTTAGTGACAATGGCTTTTATTATGAAATATGTTTTTTAAAAAAATTGGATTTATTCCTTACTAGTAGAACTACATAACACAGCCTAGGTCCTATTATATGTATGGATATAAAAAATTTGGGTCACCCTCGACTACAGTTGCCAACTTTACGTTAGTTATATTAGTAATCAAGCAAATTTAAGCAACTGGATATATATAGAGAGAGAGAAAGAAAGAAATGTGATAGCAGATTCCTTGACTTTTTCTCACCATCAATCCCTATCATATATATATATATATATATATATATTTTTTTTTTTTTTTTTTTTTTTTGCATAGTATAACTACATCTTAGAATATAAAGCAAAGTATTAAGTACTTCTGGAAATACAAAGAAATTTTTAATTAACATTACTTTTAGTTGGAGCGTCAATAGCCTGCTATATCACGGAGTAGGTAGGAGTGTCGAAAGATTTTAAATAAAAAATACTGTTTTGCTTTTTTAGTTAATTTTATTTTAATTCAAAATCTCTCAATATGAGATTCTGTATTTACCACTAATTGTCAGTAAAGGTAACCTGAAGCCAACATTTTTAGACCTTATTTTTCTGATTAGTCGTAGTTGAAGGAGTAAGAGTGCAAGTGAATCCACCAGGAACAGACAAGGAAAGTCGCCTCAAGCCCAAAAACCAAGCAGTTGGTTTAGTTTAGTGAAGAGAATTTTGCCAGCTGCCCACATGGCAATAATGAGAACTCCACACAAATGTGTCACACATTCCTTCTCTGTTAAATGACATATCTTCCAAGTTTTATCTTTTCACTTTTTTCTTCCTTTGCGGATGTGTCTCAGGCTCATGCACTTTAATCCAAACCTGCAGAGAAATATCAAACAGCTTGAGAGTGACATTGTGCAGATGAAGATGCATTAGCCATGGATGGATGTTTCCACTCTTGGGTTCATCTCTCAAATGACATATCAACCTGACCTGTGTACCAAATATTTTCTCATTCTCCAATGATGCTTGCATTAGAAAAATAAGGTCTAAAAATGTTGGCTTCAGGTTACCTTTACTGTGCTTTTAAACATGACAGTTGGTGGTAAATACAGAATCTCATATTGAGAGATTTTGAATTAAAATTAACAAAAAAAGCAAAACCATATTTTATTTAAAATCTTTAGACACTCCAACTAAAAATAATGTTTCACATAATTAAAAAAAACCTACCAAGCAATAGTTCCCAATAGATCACTAAAGTTAAGCAGTGAGGAGCCTTCTCAGTATTTGTGGGTAACCACTTAATAACAGCAGATGTAACCTTGGTTCTTGCATGTTGTCACACGTGTGTGCAGTTAGTGATCTGGGGTGGTAAATGATGTCAGGTTTCTAGGTGGAAGAAATCCAGTGGTTCAAGAAAGAATGGGCAAAATAGAAATAGAATTGAAGGTGTGAAATGTTAGGAGGGATGGAACTAGAAAATAGCCGAGTAGAATCAGGTGGAGGTCAGCATGGCTGGAATTCACCCCTCCAATGCATCTGTCACTTCCATCTGGACAGCATACTTTTTTTTTAAAATTTTATTGAGAGATAAATGTCAGAAAGACATTATCACTTATCCCAAGGTATGTTGGAATCAGAAAAAAAAAACAAAAAAACTGAGATGTTTTGATAAAAAGATAATCACAAATGATTGTGTGGTGTCTAGCAGTAGGATTGATGTCTATGAATATAAAAGGAGGAAATATGGTTTTAAGAATTTCAAATAAAATTGAGACCTTTAAGAGCACTCATATTGACAGAGTGGCCATCTGGGAGTCTATTTTCAGCTTATATAAGAATTTTTTAGGCAGGAAAAATAGAAAAGTTGAATCCTCATATTGTTAACAAGATAAATCATGAATGATCTGCCAAATTGAGAACAATATATAAGAAGCAGTCTTTAAGCAAGAAGACAAATTTAGAAACATCAGTGAGACCAGACTAAAATTGATTGGAGAATAAACTTTCACTTAGTCCCAGAGTATACTTTGTTTCTTCATTTTCTCAGTTGGAGGTAGGGAGTGTATGACACTGCCAAATGGACTTGGCTGATGATTCTTTATGAACCATGCGACTTAGAGGGAAGTAATTCGCCACCATTCTTGTAAATAAATCCCAAGTCGTTTACTGTTCAAAAGTTGCAATTAACCCATCAGGGAAATATATTTATGTAAATTTCCATCGATTTTATCTGCAATTTCTTCCAGCTCAACCTTAATGAGTTTGGTCAAAATAACACAACCTGTTGATTAAATGATTGGTAGATACACAACAATCAGTTGAAAGAGACATATGCCTTGGGTGTAGTCAGACACAAAAAGTAGGACATTGAATGCAAAGAAAGCAACCGGAGTCAGAGAGATGCTTAGTTTCTGCTGACACTCTAAAAGCTAAGGTGATCTGTTAGGATCTAGCAAAGTAAAATTTGCACCAGACACATGAAGCAGGACAGCGCCAAAGGAATGTCAAAAGTTAACACACACTTCCTCATCTGTGAAAAGAGTCTAGTCCTTCAAAATTTGAGGTTGACATGTTTTTTTTGTCTTGTCTGATACATCAGGCTCCATGCAATAAACACATGGAGTCACAATTCTATTATATTTTAAAATTCCTGCAATGGGATTTAAGTTCCTGAGGACAGAATTATGAATTTATCTGAAAGATAGAAACTGGGGAGTCAAAAATGTTTTTAATTTCTAGTCAATATATCTTAAATATATCTAAAATTGCAGACTTCAAAATTTCAATACCATTTAAGAGGTTTCAAGTTCTTAGAATAGAACTAAAATGTGTCAGCAGGATGAGCAGAGGCTTCTATTGTCTGTTTTGAAGTTTTTAAAAATTTTTGTTGGGCAATATATATTTTAGAGTTGCTCAAATGTATTTTTTTTGCAAGTTTAATAGTCAAAACTGGTTCTAACATTATCACAATTTTTATCATATCCTACCACATGATCAATTTTAATTTTATTGGAACATCTAATAACATTTGTATATCAAAAAATGATTCTTGAAATATTTTAATGTAATTCCAGCACAATTTATCCTGTCAACTAAGGTCAAAATGGATAGAAGTAAAAAAAAAAAAAAAAAAAAAAAAAAAAAAAAAAAAAAAAAAAAAAAAAAAAAGGGAAATAATTCCAAGTAAATATACTTTTGTCAGATCCAAAGTCATTTGTATTCATCATAAATAAAACGTGCTCACAAATTTTGCTGCTTGTAGGATTCAAACAAGTCTAAAGAGACAACTGAGATTATATTAATGTTGTATGCAAGCATTTTCTGTTAGATCATGGAAATTAAGCAAATTTTGGTGAACTTTTAAAAAGTTAATATTGTATTAAAGATCTAACAGTTAATTTAGACCTTCTATAAGATTACAATACTTTTTAGTCAAGAGCTCTATAAACTATTCCTATCTACTGCGATTTGACTTCCTCTTTGCTCAAATTGTAGATTGTATAAATCTGAAGACACTTGTACAATGGAAATAATGAAAGTTACTTAAGCCTTCATAAAGCACCATCAACCCTTCACTAAATCTTACTTAGTCAAAACATTGCAATTTTTTTTTTAACAATGCAAACTTAGTTTGCCACCCACTATCAAAAATGTGTATTATAAAAAAGAACAAAAAAACTTTTTTTTAATACAGAAAGTTTAGCTGGAATATCAAGGTATTCTTAGAAGCATGACGAGAAAGAAGGAAAAAAAAAAAGTTAATTTTGCCATTTTCAGCAACAGGAAATCACAAAAATTGATAAACTTTAAGATGTCTTAAAACATGTTGACTCATTCATTTTAGAATATAGAACAGATTCTATGACGAGTCCAAAAATTTGCTTTATTCTTGGATAAAACTCAGGGCTTCTCAAATTCTACAAGGCCAGTATGATATGAAAGGTAATTTAGTCTATTAACTTGCAATTCAGTCATGAAATTATTTACCCTCTGGCTATAGGTAAATAGGAGGACAGACTAAGCTTTAACATTGGTTATTACAACTAGTGGTCTAGAAAGAAAACTGAATTCAAACCTGTTAAAAACCCTGCTCAAAAATGGATTTAGTGTCATCCTACCCATAGCAGAAGGATTAGGTCAGGTCAATATAAAATTAGCTGCAGCAATGTGCAAGACTTTTGGTACAGAGCCAACACGTTTGTTTTGTTGTGCTGTATAATATTCCAAGTATTCAAAGTAACAGCGAACATGTTAAAACCTCAACATGTTTTCTCACTTAGTAAAAATTTCAACGGTAAAATAGGCAATACATTTTAAAATTGCAGTGGTAGATGTCAGCCAGATTTTTTTCAGTTTAATAGGTCACTAATAAAAAAACTGAAGGCAATTTTAGGTTGTTTTTTTTTATTAACTTTTTTATTATTATTGATCCCACGGATTAAGTGTTCATGGAACAAGGACACAGGCACCTCCAGCAGCCTTGATTTTTTTCTCAGCCATTTTACTGAAAAATTTGGCTTTTACAATGACTGGTACACTGGGCATAACTCCTTTACCAAGAACTTTAAAGTAACCCTGAAAGAAAAGCAAAAATTAATTTATGTCAACTCAACATCAGATAATTGCATCTATGAAGAAATATACAAAAATGTTTTGCAAAAGTAACAACTTTAAATCAAATTTATTACAAGAATTTTACTGAATTATTCTCTAAGAGATTCTCATATGAGTTCTAATCATTTTCATTAAAAAGATGAAAATTTTAGACCATTTTAATTTTCATATTAATCACATCCCCACCTCACATTCTGTTTATTTGATAAAATAAAAAAATTTAAATATCAACCTTAAAGAACTACGAATATAAGAAAGTATTATTGCAAAATAAATACACTCAAGTAATGACTAACTTGTCAATCCATTTTCACAAGTAAAGAAAATGTTGTATACATAAAGACAGTCCTAGAATAGTAATGAGTCCATGGACCGAAGACAGTATACATTTTATCTAGTCCCTTCTAATAAATGATACCAACAATAACTGAAGGAATCATGTGGTAAAGGACAGTTTAAATTTAGCAAATATAAATACTAGACACCGAAACAATGAAAACTTTCAGCTCGTATGTATGCATAAACTAGAAAATTCAATGCATACCACATGCAATTTATTAAAGAATCAGATAAATTTACTTAATTGGACCTGGAAATAATGGCAATGAAGTTGGACATGAACTTCATCCACGCCATCAAATAGATCACTTTAGTCATGTTCGTTTGAGTTTTATGGCAGGCATAACAACCTTTGTAGGTTACTTAATGTCAAATCCATTTTTATACAAATAAAGTCCTATTTCAAACAATTCAGTTTAGCATAAGTTTTTGTCAAAAACATTTCTATTTTAAACTATTCAGTTTAGTGTATGTAGTTTTTGTTTACATTGTTAAATGTCAACAGTCCTATTTCAAGCAGTACAGTTTAGTTTTATTTGACCCATAGATAGGACCCTATCAGGAACTACCAATCCGGGCCAGAGTGGACCTGGGAGTGATGCCAATGATGGGGTATTCCGCATTCCCCCAAAATATTACTGGAACCTCACCATCAGATTGTTTAGTATCATATCCAGGACACTCGTTAGGTGTGTATATAGGGGTTACCCCTCTGCAGAGAAGCAGTCAGTGTATTTTACAGCCCCAATTAGCTATGTTTAATACAACACTAAAATGAATCATGAAAGAGTTAAGACATTTTAATAGAGGCTTTTATAACTTTCAAATAAATGTTTTTATGTTTGTTTAATTTAGAAAATACAATATTGTGTATTGAGATGATCATATAGACATTAAATATGAATAGAAATTTTGTACGAGGGTGAAATAGCAACCAGAAATGTGATTTCAGGTACTTTGGATATCCTCGAAAATACTTTTGCACAACCAACTAATTCACACGTATAAAAAACAAGTGAAAAAATTATTTAAATGCAAGTTGTGCATAAAAAATAAAAGAAAAAAAAAAGTATTGAAATGCATTAAAAACTCACGTGTTTAACTACATCAATGATGGCAGCTTTTCTGTCTGGTCTGATTTTCATATAATCATCCCTGGTTTGTTCAGGTACCAAACTCCATAGAGTATCCACGTTTATGATAGGACAATGGTAATGATGTTTCAATAAATGGTAATGTCTCATACCAACTTTACCAAAGTAACCAGGATGACTAAAATGAAAGGAAAAAGTTTAAATAGGCAAACTAAAAAAATTTTTTTCTTCAATACTAGAATATTTTCACCATACCTAGATTATTTTGTGCAAATATGAAACTAGTTCAGATTTTCCTTGATATCAGAGAGAGGGAGAGCCCCAGACTGAGACTAGTAATTGTAGTGGACTTTGAGGACAGTTCCAGAATAGATAAATCCCGGCACCGAAGACAGTACACATTTTCTTCTGTCCAGATTGATATGATGACAACAATCAGAGCTGAGACCACCACATGGAACTGGACTATATGGAATTTAAAATTTTTTTTTTTTTTCTTCAAATACTTAGAAGGATGAATTTTTTTACCTTATTTCCCAATTTAGAAAAGATAAATCCAGAAATACATCAAATAAAGAATCATTGCTAATAAATCTTTAAAATCTGTGAAGAGTATATGCATATTTATAGGATATGTTTTGTTTTTGAAACATGTTAATATCGAATTCAGTTTTTCATATCGAGACCAGGCGAGACTGTCACATTAGCTTTGAAGGTTTTTTTTTGTTTTTGGTTTTGTTTTTTTTTTAAAGAGAGGAATGGGAAACTGGGGATAAATTTCTTGAAACCAACCAAAATTCCTCATCAGGAAGATTCTATTTGCATTTTAAAATAATTAAACTGGAGCTAAATCATAAAATGGAAGTTTGTGGTAGCTTACAAAAATAAATTTCTATGCAAGTAAAATTGTGAATTCAAAAAATTCTATTAAATAGAATTGTGTTGTAATATAACCTGCAAGTATAAAGACTGCTAATATATACTTTTGGTGGGGATCGTTAAAACAATGGTTTCAATATCAAATTCATCTTTGTGATGTCAGCTTTGGATTGAAACCATTGCTGGATCCATTCTAATTATAGATAAGTTTGGAAGAAATTCATTTAAAATCATTTCTAGCTATTAGTATTTTTTATTTTTTATATAAGAACATGCTCAAGATTTAAATGGAATGTAGTGGACTTTGAGGACAGTTCCAGAACATAGACGAATCCTGGCACCGAAGACAGTACACATTTTCTTTTGTCCAGGTTGATATGACAACAACAATCAGAGCTGAAGCCATCACATGGAACTGGACAGACAAGTTATAAAATGGAAAGAATTAAATAATTGAAAGCATGAATATTAAGTATGCCTTTCTTCCTAATACTTAGGAAATAAAATTTTGCCTTATTTTACAACTTCGAAATGAAGATAAATACTGAGAAATATCAAATAAAGAACCTATTGATAAATGTAAAAAAATCTACAATAAGTATATGCACATAAGTAGAATTTTCTTGAAACCTGTTAACATTTAAATAAAACTATCTCACAAGCATTGAGACTAGGAGAAATTTCCAATTAAGCTGTGAAGGAATTTATTCC
Organism: Sepioteuthis lessoniana; assembly: GCA_963585895.1. Classification (NCBI taxonomy): domain Eukaryota; kingdom Metazoa; phylum Mollusca; class Cephalopoda; order Myopsida; family Loliginidae; genus Sepioteuthis; species Sepioteuthis lessoniana. The sequence continues at coordinate 28,571,451 of OY757909.1, forward strand.
CCATTTCCATAAAGATAACAGGATTTTTTCAAAAACACCTAAATGTGTTTTTTTCTTTTTTACTGATGCCTCCTATCTTCTGACTTGTACTTTTCCTACAGACCCTTTATTATCAGGAAATTTCTATTTACAATTTAATATAAATATGAATTGCAGCTAAGTTATAAAACAGAAATTTGTGGTAGTTTACAAACATGTTAATTTCTATGCAAGTAAAATTGTGACTTAAAAAATTTACAAGATAGAAATGCCTAATATAACCTGTACATACTTAGAACATCAAAATACTTGCTTCACAATACCAAGCTTGTGGCCTAATTGGGAATTGATATATTAAATGCTTTATGCAGAGAAATTTACACAAACTCATTTAAACTAAAGATTAATTGAAGTGAGTAAAAAGATTGAAGATAGATTCCTAATGATTATAATTGTAGGCTATATCACATAACAGACTGAAACCAATGCTGTATCTTAACAGAATGGGATCCATTCCATTGATTTAGACAAGGTTAGTTAAAACAATTCATTCAAAGTCATTTCTACTCATTAGCAATGGGCTTTTTTAAAAACATGCTCGAGATTTAAATGGAATGTAGCGGACTTTGAGGACAGTTCCAGAACATAGACGAATCCTGGCACCGAAGACAGTACACATTTTCTTTTGTCCAGGTTGATATGACAATAACAATCAGAGCTGACACCATCACATGGAACTGGACACATGAAGGCTTCTAATTTTATTAAGTCAAATTCTAAAATCAAAAGTTTGAGGAATTAAACAATTGATCATTCAAGTTAAATCAAAATCATCACAAATTTACCGTCAACATGATAGCCTATTCAATTGCACATGAACAACTGTTGTGGCTATTAGTAGTCTGATGAGGTCTATAACAAGAATAGCATTCACTCAATTATTTTATTTTTCAATAACTCCAGAAGTTATGAAAAGTTTAACATTATTAAATCCAATTTTTATGATATTGTAATTGAAACTTAGGAAGAAATCTTACAGTACTTTAAGAAATAAAAATAAACTTACAATTTGTCAAAGTTTATTCTGTGATGTAACATACCACCAGCATTTCCTCTTCCACCAGGATGTTTCCTGTGCTTACCTAAAACAGGAACATCAAATATTTTAAACTTGGCTTATAAAAACTAAAAAATTAAAGAAATCAAATTCTTTTACTACCAAGAAAAACAGTTCAAATGCAGGAAGGTAATGGGAGGTTTAAGTTTAGTCAAACTATAAAAATAACTTATAAAAAAAAAGGCAGAAAATGTAACTTGAACAATAGAAATAGCTTGCACTTAAACAAGCATTAATTTTTAAAACAATTTGCACAAGGAGTGAACATTTTAGTTTATTCAGTCTAAATACCAGACCATTCATCTGCCAAGAAAGGAAACCGGACATTTTTTAACCAAAGATATAAAATGCAAACTAAAATTTTATCCATGTAAATCTTCACCCAAAGACAATTTAATTTCATAAAGAAAAGCAATACCAGTATTATCAAAAGGTTAAAGCTTTTGTGCTCATTGCAATGATATTTTTTAGGTTAAAAAGAAATTCAGTGTATTTCAGACAATATATTTTAAACTTTAAGAGTTCTTAAAAAAAGATTTACTGTTGAATCTACAATATCTAATAAAAAGCTTAAGGCAATTCTAATTAACCCTTTGACTAATTATGTAGTTCGATTTAAACTCTTGAGATTAGTTTAACATAAAAAAAAAATTAAAAAATCAGTTTGGATTGATATTAAAGATGCCACAAAAATATGCGACTGTACTTACATAAGTTTGTTTTTCACACAAAGCAACCTTTTCATAGATACTTCAGTAAACAATGAATACTACACCACCATTAAGTAAACATACATTTTTTTTAAATTAGCGCTTCTGAAGATCTTACTCCACTCGGAAAATCTGTCAGATTTTTTTAAAATTGATTTTCGAGGCGGTAAAATCTTAAACTGTACATACATGTTTAGGAAAATTTTTGTAAATAAGACCCTCCCCACTGAACAAACCTTAAAAATCCTATAATCTAACAAATTTCCTGAGTAAAGGAGTCTTCAGAATTTGAAAATATAAAAAATTGATTGCAAGGAGGATTTTTTTTTTTGACAGGATCAAATCAGAAATCACATTTTCTTTTTTTAAATAATATGCGAAAATTGGTAGTTTTTAGTCAACGGGTGGTTATTTCAAAACATTAATAGTCATTCTTATAAAGCGGTTGAACAAAATACAACGAATTTAAAAAATTTTTTTAATTCAAATAAAAATTAGCCGGTTTTCTGAAAATCGAATAAATGGTCTGGTACTAGTATTATCAGTAAAAAAGCCTCCATCATACACAAATAAAACTATCAGAGACATACAATTTTTTCATTAAACGTAAGTCTTAGATTAAAACAAAATATGTTACGTACCAACACGGCCGTGACCATGGCTGACATGACCTCTCAACTTTCTGGTCTTCTTCCTTTTGGTTGACTGAAAATTTGTAGAGTGATAATTTAGAATAGTCAGGGAAAAAAAAAAAAAGGTATAAATTAAAATGAGAAATATCCCGTTATATTACTTAAGTTTAAAAAATTAAAAGAGAAAAAAAGTACTTATATATATATATATATATATATATATATATATATATGAAAATTTAGTTGACAGTTAAACAATTAAAAGCGATGAATAAAAAGAAAAAAAAATAGTTATTAAAATATATTAAGTTAACTAAAAATGACAACCCACTTTAAATATAGGTAAAAAGTTTACGTGTAAAACCTATGTAGAATTTTAGAAAGCACGTGCTCTAGTTTAGTTGGAGGATATAATTTTAGCACACCATATTTTTCCCTCCGATGTAAATCACTTTATTTAAAAAGATTTTATAGAAGTCTCGATTTTTAACTTATTTTACATTAGTACAAGTATAAACATTTCCCAGGAAATCGATGTATTGACTTTTGAATAATTTCGAACACACGTGGACGAGAAATAAAAAGCAAACCAAATTCAAATTATTAAAATCCTAGTCATATATATATATATATATATATATATATACAAACACACATAAATAATATCAATTTTACAGTAATTAAACATTTAATGAATCCAGTTTGTGAACAGAAAAAATAAGGTATAATTAAAAATAAAATTCGTTAAATATGCCGATTTATCATACATCGCACGGAAAAAAAGGCAAAGATATATATATATTTTAAACATGTTTGAAATATAGGAAAAAAAATTCATTTGTGATCAGTTATTCGTTCAGTAAATAACTTTTTTTATCTAGAAAAATCTAGAATGAAGAGGAGCAAGTTAAGAAAATTAAAGGGGAAAAATGGTGTCCAATAAGTCGAAGTAAAGCATGTGTTCCTTCGATATATATATTTTTTTAACAACATTAAAATGAAAAATAAGAAATATATTTCGCAATTAATAAATGTCTCGGAAATTCTTAATCAATTTTCTACCTGAAAATTAGCGCAGAACAGAAGCCGATAAATCGCATGTGTGAAACAGCAAGGGTTAGCATAAGACTTAGCAACCGGGTACAAAATTAAGTTTTAAAAGCATCTTTTTAAAAAAAATCAGTACAAATCAAATGAATGTTATAAAAGTACAATAGTTAAAGTATCACATAATCAGAAAAAACTAACAAATGGTAACAATTAAAAGGTAGATGCTTATAGATTTTAAAGAGAGTAAAAACAGTCATCCACTTACCATGGTGAACGCAGATGTAAAGAGACCAGTTAAAGGAAGTGACGTTTATCGTGGACTTGTTACTGTTTCCGCTTCCGCTGTTTGTAACTACGGAACATTTTACGAGTAATAATTTTACCTGTTAACTAAAATGGAATTTTCTCCTCAGCATAAGTAAAAATAAATTAATAAAAACATTTTTCATTAAAAAGGAAGTCATGTAATCTTAATTTAAAAAAACAGACACTAGATATACATTTGCTTGATCATAATTCTATTTCAAAAATGTTTAAAACAGCAACTATTTTTATACCAATTGAATTAATTGAATTTTTATCCCAAATTTTCACTCTATAATGTTAAATCTGGGTGACCTTTTGGGTAAGAACATTGACAAGAAAGGAAATTAAGTGGAAAATAAATATTTATTGAGTAAAATAAACACTTTCTTTCATCATGAAGCAGTGAGCTTATTGACAAACTGGCGGCGGGGGGTTGTCTATTCGGCGACGAGTGGTTGCTTTGATCTGGTCGGATGGTGTTATCGGGTGACGATCTCGGGACGGTTGACGATTCAACTGGCGTGTGACCTTTGTTTGGCCTATTTATGTGTTGCCGGTTTCAAACACCGGCTCCAGAAAATGCTACTTGTGAAAAAAATATGATTGGTTGAAAAATAGACTTTTTTTTATAACGGAGAATTTTCGGGGATTTTGAATAGACTATGCGCAGAGCCTATACGCAGAAGCCATGATTTTCTCAGTTTGACACTGACCGTTGTTGGGTCAACATCCGGTAGCTGTTATTTTCTTCTATAGTGTCGCTGTCTGTGGGTCTGTGTTTTGTGTGTTTTAATGGTTGGGTGTGTGAAGGGTTAAGTGGTTGAATCAGAAGATATTTGATATATTTTACTATAACAATATGCTTGAAAACGGACTTGAGGGCACCAGAAAGAAACTCATTCTCTTTCTGCAGTAACCATTTGATTGGAAGGACCAATTTTCAGCTGATGCTGGTGAGGTAGCCATGTGTCCAATTATGGACATGCTTGTCTTGGGACCAGTACATGTCCGTCAATCCCACAAACAGTTGTAAGTTAGTGTATTGCTTGGGTTAGCTGGAGTCAGTTGCAGTTGGAGTTCGAGTTGCAGTTTGAGGCAGTGAGAACCAGCTCCAGACAGAGGGCTAGCGGCCCTCAGTGACCCCCGGTTGAGCAGCCCAGCAGAATGAGAAAGAAGTGCTGCTATAGTCCGAGGAACTTGGGGTCAATATGTTGCAATCTGTTCCATCTCCAACTCACCTCTCTCACACAATCCTTTTGCAACCCTTTCATAACCCTTTCGAGAATAAAGTGAGAGAGGTATATTTTTCTAAAGTGTGTTCTTCGTTCGTCATTAATGTTGATTATGGTTCAGCATATATATGTATACGTATAGTTGTATCACGGCTATACAACAGATGTAGATGCATTGGTTGCTGAGGCTGGATGATTGATGTCCCGGTTTGTGCAGTACTTTGGTTTACTCGGTGTGTGTCGATGTGGCTTTGAAGTGTTGGTACTATTCCAAGCAGTGTGTCACTCATGGACTGAAAACTGCAGATGCTGGTTGCAGAGGCTGTGATGTCCTGGTTTGTTCAATCCTTGGCAAACTGGGTGTGTGTTGATGTGGCCCCAAGTGTTGATGCTAGTCTGAGCAGTGTATCACTCGTGGACTAGGTGATGCAGATGCTATGGCTTGGTTGCACAGGAATGGCTGCTGAGTTAAGCTCGAGCTAGTTTGCTGTTGGTGCTGGTTGCTGCGTCATTGTCTTGTGATATCTGCCAGGAAGGTGTACTGAGGAGACTAAAAGTGATCTTGAAGACTTTCTGAAGTTAGCTCTTAGAAGAGCTGTTGAATGGGAAACATTCTGAGGTTAGCTCTGAGGAGAGATGTTTGAATGAGAAGAGAAGCTGTGATTGGTCTGGTTGGCTGTGCTGGGTACATGGATGTAATTGGTTGGATTCCACATCTTCTGCTTGGGCTGGTGGTAAGGATGCAAACCCCATGTTTGGCAGCTTGGTTTGGTGGTGAGGATGAAGACCCCATGCTGCTGGGAGAGGAAACAGATCTTACCTCTCCTCTGGGCTAAACCTGACAATCAACTTGACTTTTGGTTACTGCCTGCTGTGTTTATATAGTGTTGACCGCTACCACACTGCTTGGACAAGTGAAGTGTTTCTGTACACAGGAAGTTCTTTTATTAAATGTAAGTAAAAATGAAATACTTCTTTATATTTTAAAGATGAAATTTTAAATATAATATATTTTATCCAGTGGTAATAACTTTGTTTCTGAAAGGCCAGCAGGATTAATCCCTTTCAAAAAATAGTTTGTGTGTTAGTAACAGAAGTTCTCTCATGACATATGTACAACATTTTGTTGCCTGACATCATGGGTGACTCAGCATTTTCTCTAAACCGGAGATTTTTGGTATCATAGCCGTTCTGGCTATAACAAGTTGGTTCCCTCTTCCACCAGTCACAGCTGTCTCTGCTAACAACAGTTGATTTTAAAAACATTGAATTTGAATGAATCATCCCATGAGTAAAAACACCAAATAATGGACATATCAACCTCAAAAACAGCTTGTGAATTTCAACTACTGATTTGGGAGAAACACTGGTTCTCAAATAGTTCAGGAAGACATTCCTCGCTACAGAATAGCCATGCAAAAATCCAAAATGAAATAAAGTTGAAAGTGAAAAGATATCTTCTCTCCCTTCCTTTTTTCTTTTCTTCCGTAATTCCTTTACAGCCTTCACAGACAAGAAGACGCTAGCAAATTAAGATGGGGTTAGAAGAAACTAACGGAATCAGATAGGAATAACCAAAAACAATAACCAAAATATTCTGTAACCCCATAAATTAATATCATATAGGATATATCCAATATGATAAGAATATCCAAATCAAGTAAAAAAAGTAAAGGTGGCGACCATAGTCGAGGGCGACCAGAAGGCTCCCTTTTCAATAGTTACTACACCAAGGTGTAGGGAAGGGCGCTACTCCTTTCCCTGGATTGCTCCACTTTACCCGTGATATGTACCTTATATTGCTGAGTGCTAAGCAAGGAGGTATCAAGTACCATTTTTAAACTCTTTGGTATGACGTGACCCGGGATAGAGCCCAGATCTCCCGGTTCATTGGCGAACACTCTACCCATTAGACCAATGAAGCATTGAAAACTATATTCATTTGCTTGATTATATTAGTAGCTTTGATATAGGTTTCTACATGAACTACTGGAAAAAAAACAAAATCTACTTGTATATATTATAGAGTAGACTGGGTTCTTTAGTGTTGATTTGGCCACTAGTCTAGGAGGAGGAAAATTCTGAATTCAAACTAGCTGTAGTCCTCTAAAAAAGGATTTTGTGTCATATCCTGCCTATGATGGAGAGGTTGAGTTAATACATACTTCTGTATATTGAATTGTTACTCAGTGTGGTCTTACAGTTATCAAGCTAGGCTGGCAGACTAGTGAGTTCATTTCTCACTGGGTACTTCCAGCCTTGTGCCAAGCTAAGCTTAGTAAATAAGTACTTGTATATTTTTTATGCAATTCACTGCCTAAATTTAACATAAATATTCTACTTTGATTTGATTTGTTTTATTTTTTTAATGGCACATCAATTTCTTATGGTTGTTTAATGTTAAAATCAGATTAATTTGTAAATCTCTGATTTTAATGATAATTATATTCGATTGTTTTTATTTTTATTTGCACTCATTATCATCATGGCGTGCTGCTAACACAGATTTCCTTGACCCGCTCCCACAACTCATTCCAATCATCCATTGCTCTCAGCAGGTCTTTCATGCTACTCCTGTATCATTACAGAGCTGTTGTAGATAGTTTTAAACTAGTCGCCCTACCCTTGTTCATCCATGTGAAGGTGTCCACAGGAGTACATCTCTTATAAACTCACCCTTACTTCTTCAGCAGTGTCCCGCATACCTGGTTCGTCTAATTTGGATGGTTTTCGAGATGGGTGGTAGGTGTCCATACACCTGCTGCTTTGTGGGATGTTACCTCAAGGACTTGTTCAATACAGCTTGCAGCATTCTTGAGCAAATGCCATCAAGCTTTTTCTCCATATGCTTAGTCAGTGTTCATGTGATACATACATACAGCAGTATTGACACGACTTCTGCTTGGAAGAAACTGCCCTTTATTTTATCTGATAGGTCTGATTTTCATATGACCAATAGTCTATCAATGGCTGTCCATGCCTTCACTAGTCATGCATTGATGTCATTTTCAGTAGAAGAAACGCTGCTTCCGAGGTGAGTGAACTTGTCCACAAGTTTCAGACATCTTCCATTCAGTGTAGAGATGTCGCCTCTTTGATTGAAACATATAAACTCTGTTTTGTCTGCATTCATATAGAGGCCTATGCTACCTGCTCTCTGTTCCAGATTATGTGGCAGGGATTAGGCCTGATGTTATATATTGACCCTCAACCGAGCCGTCAATCAAGAGATGCACTTGTGTAAATAAGCGGAAGAACAGCGAAAGCAGGTGGGCATTAGAAAATAATATAACCAGGTGCCCGGGTGGTTCGAGTCAGTTGGGGACAGGATGCCGAAGTGAGAACCAGCTCGCAGACTGAGGTCTTTGCGGCCCTCAGTGACCCACGGTTGAACAACCCAAGCCAAGATGCGAAAGAAGTGCTGCTATGGTTGAGGAAGAACTTGGGTCAATATAGCAGTCCGTCCTTGTCTCCACTCATTTCTTACACACAACAAACATCATCCTTTCGAAAATAAAGTGTGAGAGATTTATATTTTTATTAAGAAGTGTATTCGTTCGTTATTGAAGTCATCATTATCAGTTGATTATGTTCCTATGTATATTTGTATACGCGTAGTATGGGGGTATACAACACTGGCCTGTGTACTTGCCAGAAGCACTATCTCGTCAGTGTAGTCCACGTCCGTAATTGTTTGTGCAGGGTATCATCTGCTTCTTGCCGTTGCCAAAGTAAAGCCATTTTCTTTCATTAAACCTATCGATGTTTGAAGCACATAGTCTTGGTAAATAATAAACAGATATAGGACTAATGTGTCCTCTTACAGTACACCTGTGACAATGTCAAAGAAGTCTCTGTCGCCATCTGGTGAGCAAACTTTTACTTTTGCGTTTTTATATAGCATCAGTTCTCTATAATTATTTGTTTCCACACAGTTATAATATGATATCAAGTAATGGTTCATAGGTAGTATATTTTACCAAGGACAGATTTGGGGAAACAAAGAAAAGAATTTGTAGCTGAAAGAACTTCGTATTTTTGTTTGGTGTGTGGTGGTTGTATGTAATTTGGTTATTTCAGTAGATGTGCGTCCGTAATTTACGGGTATTGCTCTCTAAATCATTCCCACCACAAATACAACACAAAACTTTACAATCGCATAAAAGAAATGGAATAGAACACAACGAACATTAAACAACAAACAATTTAATATGCATATAACAGAATATGAAAACAAACAAAATACATGATGTGTAAATGGCCTTTTGGAAAATAAAGTTTGGCAAGAAGAAAATAAATTTGTTTAAAGATGTGTGTATGTTCATGTTAACGGAATCCGTAAATAAGTCGTTCTTACTTACATTAAGTTCATAGCGGGTTTTATGATTGTGCGACAGCGTGTCGCGTTGATGAAAGAAAGTTTGTCGGGTTTTTCTTTTGAATGTGATTCTCGGCCATCTGAAGAGGGGTCATGAACTTTAGTTGAGGAAGGAAAGGAATTTGCCGGACATAGTATCGGCTACTGCTTTACTGGCTTAGTGGCTTGTGTTTTAGTCTTCGTGTAAGTCTGTGTCTTGTTTTCGTCTTGGTTTGTGTCTATGGCTCCCTAACTCTGTGTTATTTATATCCTACAGGTAGATCAAAGAATCATCCTAAAATTTTGGCGCGTAGACATTTATTGACCAATCAGATTTGTATTTTCTTATTTTATTTTCGAGCCTAAATATTTTCTGTTAGTTCACTTCCGATCCTATTTTTCTAGAATGTTCTATTTGATGTTTTTTAACTGATTGGTTGAAAAATATAAAAATGTAATTTAAATGCTAATGCAGTTTTGATCCTAAATTTCTAGAATGTTCTTAAGTATGTTTTTTATTGCTTAAGAAAAAATGTGTATCCCATAGGTGCATTAATTAATTTGGCTGTTAGGGTCGACGCATATTTTCACCCAATCAGGATAACTTATCCTATTCAGCCCGGACCATTTTTCTGGGCAGCACCAAATTAGGGAATAGCTGCCAAACACTCTCTTCCTTAGAACTTTTTTGAACAGGACAGACGTAATTACTGTCCGCTCTCCTTTTAGCAGCAACATCACGACACCATGAGCAAAGCCATCTAATTTATGACCTCTTGAATCTATTCTCTTAGACCAAGGGTTCCCTGTTGAATATGAATTAGATAAATTCAATCCGCCTCACACAGGAACCACTTTACGTCACCGCCAAAATTGGTTATGTCGACAGCGATCCAAAATTCCACTCAGACATTCAGCTACTGGGCAACATTTTCTGGAGACATTCACACTTCTCTCCCCAAACGATGAGGACCACACATTCATGGACAACGACAACAGTCCTGTCCTTAACCAGCAAACACGACTTTTGCTACACCTATGGCGACCATATCTCACTCACACATTCAACAATGCCTTTACCGTAATGCTGCGCATTCCACTCAGACAAATAGTTGCTAGAATTCCTTCCCAACTCAATAACTCTTTCCTTCCTTCCTACGAGTCTTACAGCATAAACATAAACCCTTTATTCCATGCTGCCATTAAAACCATCATAAAAACCTTACGGCATCTTCATCTTCTCTCTCATTTATTTTCCAACAACATTTAGCGAGGAAATAACAACATAACAACTTAACATGCGTAACAATACTCTACATGTAATTCCTCGCTAAAATTTGTATTCTAAAAGTTGACCAAAATTAGACTGACCAACACCAACTCCCAATTGAAAAAAAAAACCTTTAGAGTAACAAACATTTTGAGAGACAAGAAGTAACAAGAGAGAATTAGAGAAGGAAAAGGAAAAAGAATTAAAGAGAATAGGAAAGGGAGGTTTTAGAAAAAAGATTGTAATTGCAAAACTGGAGTTAGAAGTCACTTACTTTGAGGCTGCAATCAGGCGCTTTAACTATTACACCATGCGGACTCCCCCACCGAGTTGGTTGATTTCACAGCATGCCAACTGTTACAACATGTTAACTTTATGTCAATGCATGTTTTAGTTATTTTGGAATTGCTGGAACCTCTGTATTTCATCAATAACTTTGTTTTTACAACCATAAATTCTTCTAATAACTCTCTGAAGAGAGTTGAAATGTTTTGGGAGTTCTATAAAAAGTCACACAACTGGGACATCTGGGTAACCGAAGACTGATGGATGCTTATTTTTTTTTTTTTTCATGAAGTGGACATTGGGATGTTGTATATTATTTACAGCTTTTCATGATGTGGACATTGGGATGTTGTATATTATTTACAGCTTTTCATGATGTGGACATTGGGATGTTGTATATTATTTACAGCTTTTCATGATGTGGACATTGGGATGTTGTATATTATTTACAGCTTTTCATGATGTGGACATTAGGATGTTGTATATTATTTACAGCTTTTCATGATGTGGACATTGGGATGTTGTATATTATTTACAGCTTTTCATGATGTGGACATTGGGATGTTGTATATTATTTACAGCTTTTCATGATGTGGACATTGGGATGTTGTATATTATTTACAGCTTTTCATGATGTGGACATTGGGATGTTGTATATTATTTACAGCTTTTCATGATGTGGACATTAGGATGTTGTATATTATTTACAGCTTTTCATGATGTAGACATTGGGATGTTGTATATTATTTACAGCTTTTCATGATGTGGACATTGGGATGTTGTATATTATTTACAACTTTTCATAATGTGGACATTGGGATGTTGTATATTATTTACAGTTATATGATTCTTGATAGGATTGCATGCCAGTAAATTCATGTTTTGAAGAAATCAGGAAAATCTGATTTCTTAACTTTTAAGGTTTATGCTTGCCTCTCGGATGACAGCAGTATCCCTCAAAATGCTGTCAGATTTTTGTCAGATTCTTCAAAGGTTCTTCTGGCAATATGGGGATGTCTTTTCCAGAAAACAATACTTGTCTGTTACATTGCTTTTTTGAGTATTAGAGATTTTGATTTTGATGAGTCTAAACTCATTTTTATTTAGCAAATGAGTCTCTCAATAGAGACTCATTGTACCATAGCCAGATACGGCCATGTGTGAAATAGACATATAATGTTCATATATATATAACACAGAACATAGGAATCTCAAAATTCGAAAAACACGTAACAACTTCTCAGTTCAGGTACGAAGCTTTTTATTACCTTTGAGTTTAAAGGTTTTTCAACATAAGGAGAGAGAGAGGCACAATCTTTCTATTCTGGTTTTTTCATCTGCTCCCCCCAACACGTGTGGCACCCACCACAAAGGTCTCTGTGAGCAAGCGAAAACCAACCGTCTTTCCCCAAGGCAGGTCTCATCTCAACTAACTGACTTTTTCAAAATCTCTGAAAATCCTCCGCGTGCTTCCGGCGCGTGACATCACCCTCACTCTGTAACCCCCGTTTCCCATCCCGGGCTATTGTGACATCTCCGAGTGACACGTCTGCTCTGCGTGCATGCGCGAACACCTGTTTTATTGTTGCACCTAAGTAACCCATGCACTGAGCCGAAAGGTTCTCAGCCTAACTAAACCCAAAGGCATAAACCGAAATCCCTCAGCCATTATATTACATCATTAGTTGAGCAAAAATGTAGCAACCATCTTCCTCCTAAGGTATATTTTATAGTTACTGTTAGGTCATTTATATATGCTTTGACTTGAGGTTGGTGCCTCACAGTTTTTCATCATGTGTCCTCTACATTCCACCTTTGATGGTTTAACCCCTATAATTATAGCAATGGTGAATTGGGTGACTGTTTGTGGTGGCTGGAAGAATGTTATTCGGGGACGTTTTAATGAAGTGGCACTGCATATAGATATAGTTTGGTTTCTTTGTTTAAATGGCATATCAACTCTTTTTAGGTTATTTAATGCCAAAGCCATTCTCCTAGAAGAACAGTACTGGTACTATTTAACCCATAGCTGGGAGGATAAGGGGGCTCATACCTTTCCCAAGGGTATTTGCCCGAAAGTGAACGTAATAGCGCGACTGGAGTACGAACTCGCATCCTACGATTCCGCAGTCCATCGCTTTAACCATTACACCACGAGGACACCCCCTGCATATAGATATAGATATAGTATATACACTTATAAATATGCATATTTGCACACACACACACACACACACACATGCTATGCAAATATGACCATACAGCACACATATAGAGGAAATAAAACTGGCGGTCAACAGTAGCTGACTAGTCAAAAAGTGGACACTGTGCTTTATGCACCACCAATGCTCCAGTCTGACCACAACCAACATTACCGACCTCAGCCAACCCAAAAGACTGATATAGCACTGCCTGTTGTTAAACCCCTATCCTGGCAATAAGACTTATAAGACGCCAATTGCAGAGGGATATGACTCCACTCACCACCACCAAAAAAGGGTGCCCTGAGTATAATATTAAATCGTATCTGGTTTTAGGGCTCCAGTTTTGAAGTTCTGACAAGTATGGAGTGACTCCTTTCTTGCAATTACTCCCTGGGTCACTCTGACCCAGAGTGATAGTACCTATTTACCAACCCCTCCACCCGGGCAAGATATGACACAAGGTCAATTTTTAAGCAGAATTTAACAGGTTTGAATTCAGAGTATTCCTTCTCCTAGACTAGTTGCCTCACCAAGGCTGAAGAACCCAGTCTGTCCTACTATTTACCCATAGCTAGAGGGAGAATAATTGGATTCATACCTTTCCCAAGGGTATTAGTGCTATGTGAGTGATAGTACCTGTTAGGGTATTATGTATGAGTCTAATACATCTGTATGAGATAATGTTTAAAATGGTTTTGAACTACATTAATTCATTAACTCTTAAAACATTGAAATTACAAATAAGTATAAAGTGTTTACCCGGCTGATTGGTCCAGTGGGTAGAGTGTTCACCGATGATCCAGGAGACCTGGGTTCAATCCCAAGTTGCGTGATACCAAAGACTTTAAAAATGGTACTTGATATCTCCTTGCCTAACACTCAGCAATATAAGGTACGTATCAAGGGTAAAGTGGAGCAATCCAGGGAAAAGGAGTAACGCCCTCCCCTATACCTCGGTGTAGTAGCTATTGAAAAGGGAGTCTTTGGGTCACCGTCGACTACGGTAGCCAACTTTACTTATAAAGTGTTTACCTGTTTGAAATGATAATGAAGATCTATTTTTGTACCGTATATAATTGGAGACCATAATTGTTAAACTGATTTCAGCATAAGATAACCCAACAAGGCTTGATATGCCAGAAAACCAACCAACCAACCAACCAACCATATCATTGCTTGCAAATCATTAATATTAGATTGAAATAATTGAAACTATAACTGGCTACAAACTATCTATATTGAGAATAGTTACTTGAATCTATAATTGTTTGTTGTCCAGGAGACTGGGGCTCAATCCCAGGTCACGTCATACCATGTGGGGTTGACTTTAAAATTGTACTTGATACCTCTTTGCTTAACACTCAGCATTATAAGGTATCATGGGTAAAGTGGAGCAATCCAGGAAAAGGAGTAGCACCCTCCCCTACACCTCAGCGTAGTAGCTATTGAAAAGAGAGCCTTCAGATTGCCCTCAACTACGGTCACCAACTTTACTTACTTTATTCATCATAATCATCATTGTTGCATTCTGGTTAGTTGGGGTTCAACTGATATACAATCATACTGACGTGGCTACAGCATAGAAGAGAGATCAGATTTTTATATGATCAATAACCTGTAAATAGCTATTCATGCCTTTCCTATTTGTAAGTTGACATTACTTTCAGTAGATAAGATATTGATACTAGGGTATGTGAAATGGTTTCCTAATTTTAAAGATTTGCCTTTTAATCTGGAGATGGTACCATTTTGTTTTGAACACATGAACTGTTTTATCTGAGTTAACATAGAGACTGATGCCTCTTGCTGCATGGTCAAGGTTTTACAGAAGACATTTGGCTTGTCCGGGTGTATTTGTAAGAAATGCTAGATCATCTGTGTAGTCTGCATCCATGATAGTTTCAGTGGGGTATTGTCTGCGTCTTATTTTTTTTTAGTGTGAGACCATTTTCTTTTATTAGATCTATTGACATTTGTAGTATGTAATCTAGGCAGATTATGACTAGAAATGGTATCAATGTATTTCTTTGCAAGAATTCAGCAACAATGTCAAAGAAATCAGTGTCACCATTGGGTATTCCAACAAAAACAACAATCTTAAATTCCCAGAACTAATCTTCATCTGGAAGTTGGGACAATTATCCAGATCAATTGTCTTATTGGAAATATGGGGGAATTTATAGGTCATTGTTATTGACCACTGGCTCATTGGCATAATGGTTACAGTGTTCGCCAATGGGCTGGGAGATCGTGGTTCAATCCCATGTCGAGTCATACCAAAGACTCAAAAAATGCTTTACATTCAGCATAATAAGGAAGGAATCAAGGATAAGTGGAGCAATCCAGAGAAAGGAGTAGTGCCCTCCCTTACACCTTGGTGTAGTTGCTCTTGAAAAGGAAGCCTTCAGGTCACCCTCGACTATGGTTGGCCAACTACTTATTATTGACAACCAATATGTGTGCTAGAAAGGATGTTTAATTATTTCCTACTCCCCAAATTCAAATAATGGCATTGGTATGTCTATTAATTCATTAACAGTGAATAAACAGAAAGGAAAGATGAGATAAACTCATATAAACTATTCATTTAACATAAATTGAAACATATAACAAATGTTACAACAATTAATACATGTCCCAAAATAAATAAATAACACCTATGGTCCAGTAACAAGCATCCATAACAAATAGTATTAGAAGAGAAATGTAAGTATCTTACTTGTCTTCTGATTTTCATAGCAAAAGAAAGAATACACAAATATGTCCCAAAATATTGACATTTATTTTTTCATGAATAAGCAGTATGTCGAAAGAGTGCCAAAAATGGGAAAATCTTACTTAATGAGGGAAAGTAGAATAACCACGTAGTTTTACCATTCCCTGGCATAGTCTAAAACATGGCTCTCTTGTTTGAAGAACAAAAGCAAAAGTGGTCAAAAAATGGGTTTCTGGAGCTGTTATGTGACACTTCACAAGGCACCCAATGGATATGAACATAATTAATTATCCCCTCCTGACACAACTTTATTAACTCCTTTACTTCTCTCTAGTTAAGTTCTCTTGTGTCAAAGTTTATATTAAAAAAAGTAGGAATATTGAAAGCTTCATTATGTCTGAACACTTGACCTCTAGCTTGGTCACCTAGATTTTTTCACAGGAATGTGTTAATTTTGTCAAGTATTCATGGTTCTTTATTTTATTAGTAAAATCTTTTGATTTGGTTTGGTTTATTTGTTTAACAGCATATCAACTCCTTATGGGTTATCTAATGCCAAAACTTGATTCATTTGTAAATGTTTGATTATAGTTGTAACAACTTATAGGTTCGGTTTAAAACCAATGCCAAATGTAAATAAAAAATAACTTCAATTTGTTAATATATAAATCTGATTTAGTTAAAAGTAATTAAATCAGAAAAGCAGACAGTTATTTATCAAATGCCTTATTAGATGTTGATCATCATTGATAAATCAATTATTAAATGTTCATTGGTTGTTTCTCAAACATAATAGTAGTTCTTATTTGATCACTGATGCTAAAAATTAAAAGCCTGGTAATTGATTATATCTGATACCATGAATGATAATGACAAGCATAAAATAAAGCTATATACATTCTAAAAAAACAGTTTGCATAAATAATGTCTTTATGTCTAAGAAAAAAGTTATCTTATATTCTAATTATTTGCATATAAGACACTATTTTCCCAGATTTTTCAGCCCAAAAGTTAGGGGTGCATATTATACACAAAAACTATATAATCAACATTTTTTTCTGTCCACATGCCTCACCATACTCAGAAAGAGATGACTGAAAGTCAGTTATATTTATAGTCCAAATTAATGTTCTATACCATTACACATAAATATCTACTGAAATATGTCTTTGTTTATGATTTTGTTTCTTCAACTATGAGTTTATTTTCACTACAAGCTTGTCACATTTTTGTGTTAACATGTCCCTATGTTTGCTCTATATTCTGTGTAAGTTTTAAGACATAATGGAAACTATATAAATTCTTATTTTTAGTCAGTACAAATGGATAAAAGTTTAGCAAATTAGGTTTGATGTGAATGTATTTGTTAGTTAATAAAATATATGTGAATGTACATTTGTTATTTTCATGATTGTAATTTGTCTCTGTTATATTCTGAGTTGTTGATATCTATAATATGAATGTTGTGGGCGAGAAATGCGTATGGTTGCAAAAAAAGGAACGTTTAGGTACTCACAATAACACAGTAATGATGTTATAGAAAATTTTTATAAATAGATTAAGTACAGAGAGTAGAATGGAGAAATATGTTCACAGTTAAAGAATGAATTCAGTGGTAGTAGTTACAAAGTTCATGTACTGTACTTGTCTCGTGGTGAAGGGATGGTCTTCTTGGAAACAAGAGCAGCGTCCCTAACGGCGGCGATCGTTTGATGTATCGGATGACAGGCGCCGGACGGTGGCGAAGAATCTTTAACACGGGTCGTGTGAAAGAACAAGTCTGGTGATAATTATTTGGTCCGTCTATTTATATATTTTCTGTAGGCTCAGAAACGGCAATTTTTGTGCCCCGCGGGAAGCGTTCCGATTGGATATTTATTAATGCATTTTCTTTTTGTTAATTTATCGCAAACGGAAGTTCTGCGCGGAGCCCATGCGTGAGCGACTAACTTTTCATTTTGAGTTGAGAACTCGAAGTGGTAACTTCCGTTTTTTTTTCTTTTCTTCTTCTTTTCTTTCTTTTTGTTTTTTCAAATCAAGGCAAGATCTCGTCTTGTAACATCTCTTATTATATAGGCTTATAAATTTTTCATGTATTGACTTATTTCTGTTGTAACTGATGATGGTGCTGGCAAAAAGAGAGTGGATCAAGAGAGATGTTGACCTGAGGCGGTGTCACTTTTCTCTGTATTTACTAACATTACGATGACCATTCGAGCTTTAACTTGATTTCATTTCTTTTATTGCATCTTGAATCAGTTTTAAAATAAAGAAAGACACATAGTGTAATGGTTATAGGCATTGGTTCCCTAAGCTTCTAAGGAGACAATCATCTGGAGGTTGCAGGTTCAATCCTGACTGCAGGCAAGTAACAATACAGGAATACTTAACACTTGTACCTGGTTATGGCTAACGGAATTGGAACAGGTGACCCCTGTGGAGTCAATAAAGGACGTAGTTTGAAGTTCCGTGAAGGTTCCCAAGTTCGATAAACATCTGAAGAAGGCCGGAGGACATATCAACCAAAACGTTGTGGAAATAACAATAAAGATGAAGACAATAGTCCGAAAACCCTTAATGATAAAAATCACCAAGCTTCGTCTCAGAAATTTAGACAACTAATAAAGAAAGAAGTAATGAATTGTAATTGTCTCTTTCATCAATTCATTTTTGTCTTATGACCTGTTCTCAACTACATCTGTATATTCTCCTGGTGATTTATTTATCAGCAGTTGTGTGAATATCTAAAAATTGGCTCCTGGTGATTTATTTTTGTTTTGTGTAGCCAAACTTACCAGTCAGGTGTCAGATTCAAAATTTGTAACTAACTTTTGAGATTTGCAGATTTTTAAAAAAAGAGTTAATAATGAATATCTATTTTAGTGGTAGGTGAAATGGTTATTATTGTTTAGCGAGGGAAGGTTTGTTATTGTTGTTGTTAGCGAGGATAGGTTGTAATGTATGAGTGTTTAGTTACTTCCTCGCTAAGTGTGTAATGTCCCTCGCTAGGTTGTGAGAAATAAAAGGAAAGGATGAAGAAGTAAGAGGGTGATAGTCGAAATGTGTTTAAGGAATAGTTTTTATTTGCAGCATGGAATATTGGGTTTGCTTTTGGTGCTGCAAGACTCGTGGAGAGGTTGAGACAAAATTGAGTTATGAGAAGTTGAGAAGGTTGAGATAGCAGCGTGTGTCGTCAGACGTGTGAGGGATTGTGTTCGCTGTAGTTCAACAAAAGCCATGTTGCCGTTGGAGGAATTGAACTTTAGAGTCACCGTGTAGTTTTGTGCGTCTGGTGTTTTGGGGGAGGAGAGTCTGCATTGTCTCCATTAAAGTGGCCCAGAGGTGAATTGATAGCTAGGTGTCAAGAGCAGAATAAAAGCGTCGCGTTGACATAGCCAATTTTGGGGGTGACATAAAGTTGTGCCTGTGCAAGGCATGTTGAATGTATCTAATTTATATTCAACTGGGATTCCTTGCAAGGAATCCATAAATTAGATGGATTCCCTCGTGTGTCCATGCTGCTATTGCTATTGAAGAACGGCCAGTGTGACATCTGCACTGGACGGTATTCTCTAGCTAAAAGAACTGGGTTTGGCAGCTTAACCAATTTGCTGCCCGGAAAAGAAGGTCCGGACTGAATAGGATAGGTCATCCTAATTGGGTGAAATTAAGTGTCGAATTAAATTGCGCGCCAAACCAAAATACAAAATTTCCCTTCCACTACACTATTTATAACTGATTTTTTGCTTTGTTGATTTGGAAAGTATAGTTACCATAAATTTAAACAAAAATTTAATAAAAGTATTTGAAATAGATAAATAGACTTAAAATCAACACTCAGTTTTAGCACCTAAGACTGTTCAGTTTTAGCACCTAAGACTGTTCAGTTTTAGCACCTAAGACTGTACTAAAAACAGAAATAAATGCAATGACAAACCTACAAAAATGAAGATACTGACACATTTGATGATTTAGTCTCTTTGTTTTAATGATGTATCAACCTTTGTGGGTTATTTAATGCCAAAGCCATCCTTGCAGTAGAGTAATAGTAGTATTATTTAACCCATAGCAGGGAAAAATAATGAGGTTCATATCTTTCACAAGGGCATTTGTCCAAAAGTGAATGTAAGAGTTCGACGGGAGTTTGAACTCACTTACAATAATATCACAATCCAGCACATTATCCACTACACCATGGGGAATAACTCCTAATACATTTTTTGTTGTGTCAGTGGTATGAAAGTTAAGTCGAAGGTAAGAGATAAGTGTAGAAAGGGAAAGTTGGAAGGAAGACATAATGTTTGTCTTTCTTCTTTCCTTCTCTTTCTTTTTTTATTTTGTAACATATACAGATGCATGTGGCAACAAAATCAACAATAATGACGAATGAACACACTTCTTTAGAAAAATATACCTCTCACATTTTATTCAAAATGGTTGTGAAAGGGTTGCGAAAGGGTTATGTGTGAGAAGTGAGTTGGAGACTGAACAAACTGCAACATACTGACCCCCAGTTCCTCCATCTTTAGCAGCACTTCTTTCTCATTCTGCTGGGCTGCTCAATCAGGGGTTCTGAGGGCCCATAGCCCTCTGCTGGGTGCTGGTTCTCTCTACAGCATCTTATCTCCAACTAACTGAACCTGTTTGTGGCCCCGGGTTATATAATTGTTTGACACCCATCTGCTTCTTGTGGGCGTCACATCTGCATCCAATTCAACCTGTCCACAGTCAAGGTTATACCCTGATATCTTCCGGATGCACCTGTTCCTTGATTGATGGTTGGGTTGAAGGTCAATATGTTACAATTTTAGCTTTTAGAAAAAATGAATCAAGGATATATATGGCAGTTTCTTATCCCATTCTATCTAAATCAGCTCCAAGGTTTGGTTTGGTTTCTTTGTTTAATGGCATATCAACCTTAGTGGGTTGTTTAATGCCAAAGCTGTCCTTGTAGAACAGTAGTACTTTTATTTGACTCATAGCTGGGGGGATAAGGGGTTTTAATTATTTTTCCAAGAGTATTAATCTGAAAGTGAATGCAATGCCTGGAACATGACTGGAGTTCAAACTCACCTATCTCAAGGTTGCAGTCTAGCACTTTAGCCATTACGCCTCAGGGACTCTACCAGCTCCTAACTCTGCTGTTTATGTTCTTTTTGTGACCAACCATATTAGGTGGTGGGAGAGCCTCCATCATGGACCAGCAGCTCAACTACCATTGCCTTGAACTGCAATTCATCTGTCTTGTAACTCATCTGTCCTCTGTTTGCAACCAATGAAGATGGAGAATAGGAGAAGTACCAATAGTCAACTTAGCTATCACTGGTTGGTTTATTACCCATCTCCTATCTCTAGTTTGCTTCCTTAAATATATATGGCCCTGACTACTGAGAACCCTCCCATAACTAAAGTACTTTAGAAAATTATATCCTTGTCTACTCACCTCTGACCATACTATTTGCTGTCCATCGAAACTGATGATCCTGTCCTGCTGATTTTTTTCCTCCAGTTCTTTCAATTTTTGGACAGGTATTTCCAATTGCCTAAAGAGATATATCTATCATATTTACCAACCCCTCCGCTTGGGCAGGATATGACACAAGGTCAATTTTTAAGCAGAGTTTACAGGTTTGAATTCAGAGTTTTCCTTCTCCTAGACTAGTTACCTCACCAAGGCTGAAGAGCATTGTCTGCCCTACTATTTTACCAAGAGCTGGAAGGAGAACAATTAGATTCATACCTTTCCCAAGGGTAATTGTGCTATTTGAAATGTAATCAGTCTCATCCAGGATTTGAACTCGTGTTGCCATGTCCATTTCCTACGACAATAACCATTACACCACGGGCACCTCCTCTTACACCATGGGCACTTCCTCAAAGAGATATATCTATGACCCCTAGGTTTCTTTTGATGATGTCCTTATATCTGAGTTTTGGTTCTACCTGTTTTACATGACCCTTCTTTAAGTTGAGAGTACTGGATCTGTTTTGGCAGTTTGCAATCTCCAAGTTTGTTTAAGTGACCAGCCCATCTTAGGTTGTTTTGGGCCAGTATATCGTACATGTCAGGGAGTTTAGATTTCTCCAGGATGAATTTATTCAGGATATGCCACCACAATTTAACATTTAGTATTTTGCATGAGTGATACATCATATAGATGAGAAGTCTTTGGGCATCTACTATGATAACTGTCCAAGTTTCTACACTGTACAAGAGGGCTGAGAGAACTGTGATGCAGTAAACTGCACATTTAGTCTTTATGGAGAGGCTTTGGTAGCATCTAATGTTCATGTATGACTTCTGCATCAAGTTAGTTGTTGTTGGTGATTGAGGAGCCTTGATATTTGAATTTGTTTACTTGAGTTAGTATCTGGCCCTCTATCAATGTGTTTTAGCCAATGTCATGAGATCCTAGAGGGGTTTGGTATATAACCTTGCTTTTCATGAGGTTGATTTTCAGCTCAAATATTTTTGCAGATTTCGAGAAACAGATGGTTTGGTTTGGTTTGATTGGGTTTTATGGCATATCAACCTTTGTAGGTTATTAAATGCCAAATCCATTTTTATACAAATAAATAGTTCTATTTCAAACAATTCAGTTTAGCATACAAAAATAGTTCCATTTTAAACAATTCAGTTTCGTATAAGTACGTAGTTTAAATGTCAAACCAATTCTATTTCAAGCAATTCAGTTTAGCATATGTATGCAGTTTAGTTCTATTTGACTTATAGATAGGACCCTCTCAGATGCTACCACTCCCCAAAGCTCCAGCATCACTGGAACCACACCATCAGATTGTTTAGTGTCATATCCAGGACACTCGTGGGAGGGGTCTTGCCCCTCTGCAGAGAAGCAGTTGACATATTCCACAGCCCCAGCCGACTGAGCAATCGAAAAACAGATGATTATTTCTTGTGCATCTTGGTGATTATGTGCCATGAAGGCAGTATCATGAGCAAACATGAGCTCACGTACCAGAATATTTCTGATCTTTCTTGCCGACTTAAATTTACTGGTATTAAACAGGTATCCATTCTTCTTGGGGAGACTCAGTGAAGAAATCAGACAAGACTATGGAAAGAAAAATTGAGGAAAGTGTAGGGGTAAGTACACAGCTGTTTCACCCTGTTACCAACCTCACATGGTTCGAAGAATTCTCCTCTTAAGCTAAGTGATGCCTTTATTCCTGTATGCAACAAGCTTGACAAAGTGGTCAAGGCTCCCTAATTTTCATTGGATATTCCATCGTGCTTCCCTATTTACAATGTCAAAGACTTTTATGAAGTCAACAAATATTATGTAGAAGAGCATATTCTGTTCAATGCATTTCTCTTGTATTTGTCACAAGAAGATCATGTCCATGGTTCCTTGGTTTGTGTGGGACCCACATGGTGCCTCAGGTAGAAACTAATCCACTAAGGTCAATAGTCTGTTGAGTAGTATATGAGTAAACACTTTCTCTGTTGTAGAGAGAAGCAAGATCCCACAGTAGTTGTAATCTTGTCTGTCTTCCTTCTTGAAGATGGTGATTAGTTTCCCAAACATGTCATGAGGCTTTCAATCTTGGGACATAGAGATAACCTTACTCACTTCATCCAGGTCTGAGCATTTACACATTCAATGTTGTGTTGGCCTAACTACAAGTTCCACTGTTGATGGTTCAGTGAGCAGTGTGGTAAAATGGTCCTTTTACCAAGTAAGAAGATCATGCTTCTCTGTGTTTATTGTTTTGCTGTCAAGGGCTAGCAGTTGTTCTGGGTGGTTCACTCTTGGGCCCCACACAGTTTTCATGCTTTGGTGAAAATGTTATATAATTAAGGAATGATTTTTTTATATTAATCATTTTTCGTTAATTATATTTTATCATTCAGTTTGGTAGAGCTTTGAACTATTCGGGTCTCTTAGTCCAGATGCATAGTCAGTTGTTGCAGTTTTACGCTCGCGCGCAAAGGATATGACAATCACCATTTGTCATAAGAAACCCCCAGACAGGAAATGGGGCTGGAGTGTGGATGACATCATGCCCAGAACAGATGGTCCTGAGAATTTGAGGATTTTGAAAAGATTTCAGTTGAGTATTTGACTGTTGAAAGATGTAGTTGGATTTTTGACCATTGAGGCATGTGGTTGAGTTTTTCAGATCTCGATTGGCAGAGATGAATTGAGATCTTAAACATCACAAGATGTGCCCCATGTTGGGGTGGGTTCAGCATAGTAAGGTTAGCATAGGCTTTTAAGAATTGTGTCTCTCCTCATGTCGCTGGGGGGGTCCTCGTGGTGTAATGGTTAAAGCGATGGACTGCAGAATCGTAGTACGCGAGTTCGTACTCCAGTCGTGCTATTACGTTCACTTTCGGGCAAATACCCTTGGAAAAGGTATGAACCCCCTTATCCTCCCAGCTATGGGTTAAATAGTACCAGTACTGTTCTTCTAGGAGAATGGCTTTGGCATTAAATAACCTAAAAAGAGTTGATATGCCATTAAACAAAGAAACCAAACCAAACCAAAAAAAAAAAAAATCATGTCGCCATGGACTGAAGCCAGAAATTAATAAACCTGTTTGTATCTGAAACAACAGAGTCGGCCTGTATTTGTATATGTATTCGTATTACTATTGTTATTGAGATCATTGTGATTATGCAACAAAAACTTTTGGAGGCATTAAAGTTTGCAAGTGTCTGGAGTTCAATTGCTTTTGTCACCTACCATTTATTTTTGAGTTTTCTGAATGTTTGTCCGAGAAGTTGACAATATATTCTATATCTGGCCTTAGGTGACTTAGTGTTCTTGCTGAGTATGTTATTTCCAGCTTGGTTCCTGTTGTTAACAAGCTCTTTCAGCTCCGTGCTCTTCCTATCAAATAAGTCTTCATGCTTTCTAACTGTAGTACTGAGTATCTTTTTGGATATCTTGTACACAATTGATTTGAAGACATTTCACTTTTTATAGATATTAAAAATCTAACCCTTTCAACCTCATTAAGAAATCCTTCTCTTTCTTTTCTGTCATCAATCAAAATATAGAGATCTCTTTAAATTTTTTAGCTCTCTTTTTTTATACTACTATACACACATACATCTATGTACATAGACACATACATATATGCTATTTATGCTCACATACATCCATACAGATGTGCTCACCCCCATATACATATACATACATATATACTATGCCTCTAGGTATACATACACATATAGACATGCTAGCATCTCTACGATATGTTGCCCAGGGTGTCCTCGTGGTGTAATGGTTAAAGCGATGGACTGCGGAATCGTAGTACGCGAGTTCGTACTCCAGTCGCGCCATTACGTTCACTTTCGGGCAAATACCCTTGGGAAAGGTATGAACCCCCTTATTCTCCCTCCAGCTATGGGTAAATAGTAGGACGGACTAGGTTCTTCAGCCTTGGTGAGGCAACTAGTCTAGGAGAAGGAAAACTCTGAATTCAAACCTGTTAAACTCCGCTTAAAAATTGACCTTGTGTCATATCCTGCCCGAGCGGAGGGGTTGGTAAATAGTACGATATGTTGCCCAGTCAGCTGAGGCTGTAGAATACACTGACTGCACCTTTGCAGAGGGGTAAGACCCCTCCCCAATGAGAGTCCTGGATATGACACTAAACAATCTGATGGTGAGGTTCCAGTGATGCTGGAGCTTTGGGGAATGCGAAGTACCCCTTCATTGCCATTGTTCCTAGGTCCGCTCTGGCCCAGAGTGGTAGCACCTGATATGGGTTAAATAGAACAAACTGCATATTTATGCTAAACTGAGTTGTTTGAATTAGAACTGTTTGACTAAACTGAATAGCTTTAAATAGAAATAATTTTGACAATTAAACTGTGTGCTTATGCCAAACTGAATTGTTTGAAATAGAACTGTTTTTGACATTTAACTGTGTAAACAAAATCTGTACTTATATTAATCTGAATTAGCTCTGTTTGAATAAACTGAATAGCTTGAAATAGAAATGTCTTTGACAATTAAACTGTGTATTCATGCTAAACTGAATTGTTTGAAATAGAACTGACTATTTGTATAAAAATGGATTTGGTGTTAAATAACCTACAAAGGTTGATATGCCATAAAACCCCAACCAACCAACCACGATATGTATTATTCAACCTAAAAACAGAAGAGCTTATAGCATCATATATATAAATATAATTCTCTTTTTTCTCTGTAAGTGGCAGAAAAATCATTGACAAACCAGGAAACAAATAAAGTGAGTCGGGCTTTTATCTAAAATGTGTTTTAAAATTTGCAGCAATATCATATTAGTTTATTTTCAAAAATATAGCCATAACTATACTCGAATAAAAGGATAGAATATTGATTTTTAACAATGAAAACTGTATTTGAGTAAATATAGTACTATCTAAAATTCCTCAAACTAAACTAAATTTACCAAACTGTCCAAGGGAGGCAACTTTGACAATGAATTATCTCCTTTGATACAGTGTAGTCCGCTACCTAATTGAAGCAGTATCAACCATTATTAATTTTTGATTTTCAGCAAATTTAAAGTTTAATTTCATAAACTTAAAGTTGACTTTGGTGAAGTGAAGTTTAACTTGAGGAATTAAGCATAAAAAAATTGTAGATCGTCAGCCATTTTTATGTAGCTTGACAAGGTTTTATAAAAAATTCAGCCTTGACATACCTCACACATTGTCAGTAATAAAAAAAGGAAATATATTAAGAAGCTCTAAATTAGGTGGAAGTTACATCTAGCTCTCTCATGCTGACAGAAAGACCCCCAAATCCTATTTCAAAACTAAGCTATTTCCAAATTAATCTGTGAAAAATTCCATGGAGATTGATACAGAAATATTTTTTGATTTAAATAAGTAACATTTCAGAGATTTATTGATTTAAAATCTTTTAAAACTTGCACACACAAACACACACACACACACACATACACACAAACATATATGTATATATATAAGTTGGCCAACTGTAATGGAGGGTGACCTGAAAGCTCCCTTTTCAATAGCTACAACACTGAGATGTAAGGGAGGCCACTACTCTTTTCCCTGGATTGCTCTACTTACTCTTGATCCATATCTTATAATGCTGAATGTTAAGCAAGGAGCTATCAAGTACCATTTTTTAAGTTTTTGTTTATGATTGAACTCTCTCTCTCTCTCTCTCTCTCTCTCTCTTTGTTACTTTATTAAAAAAAATTATTATTATTAGTTCATATATATGTACCAAAAGTACATAGATAAAAACTAATAATTTCTTGTATATACCCCATCAGGAGAGCTTAGAATATACAGCATTTTCTGTAGAGGGGTAAGACTATGTACACCCTCAAAAAGAGATGCCCTGGGTATAATATTAAACTGCATCTAGTAGTGAGGATCCAGTTCTGAATCCCAGGAGAGTGTGGAGTAACCCCTTTATTGCCATTACTCCTAGGTTCACTCTGATTCAAAGTGATAGTACGTGTCTGGGCCCCATCAATAAGCCAAATACATATTTGAGATAATGTCTAAAATGATTTTGAACTACATTAATATAGTAACTCTAAAAAGTTTACATATGAAACTAAATATGAAGTGTTTACCAGTTTAAAAGGATTGTGAAGATATATTTTTGTATTATACATAAATAATTAGAGGTTTTAATTGACTTTAGCCTTAAACAATCCAGCATGGGTTAACATGCCATAAAACCAACTAATCAACCAACATTTAATGTGTGTTTGTGTGCATTGCTCTTCTCCATTTGATAAAATGGACAGTGACATGTTGGGTAAAGGAGTAGTGTAGCTGTTGGAGTGTTGGTGTGACAGCCATAGGTTATGAACAGAATTCAACACTATTTAACTGTAGAATAATTGTTGGAGTGAGAAAGATGGAGTATTCTATCTTCACCACTGGTTACTGCACCTCAACTGGGTCAAAGAACAGTGTCATTGAACTGTGAAAAACTGGTACCATATCACTTGGTCATACACATTACATTTCCAGATCTTTGGGACAAAGAGCCTAATTTGTGTGTGGAGAATACTATGTGCCTGACAGTAAGAGATTGTAGAAGTTGGTGGTAGCTCTATCATGATGTGAGATGTCTTCTGTCAGTGTTTGAAAAAAACACAAGAGAAACTAGAGTCAGTCTTGACGGGTGTGACATGCTGCAGTATAATTTGCACCATGTTTTTTTTGGTGGTAATATTTTTTTCGTGCAGGATAATGAATTTCTCTCTTCTCTCTCACACATAGGTGACATGAAACTGTTTCTGGGAACATTTAGCTGACTTGCAACTAATCTATTGACTGCTGTTCTCACCTGATTTACTCCCCTTGGAGAATAAGTTGCAGACTGAGTTTCATGTACACAATCTTCAGGTGAGCTTATATTCACATGTTTGAAGTCCTGTGTTAATATAAACTTACTTGAAGATTGTGTGCATAAAACACAGAGTTGTGAGTGATCTTAATTTACTTTGTTTTATTTCAATTTTGAAATATTGTATCTATCTATAAATCTATCAATCTATTTCTCTTTCTCTCCCACTCTCTTTCTATGTATATATATAGATATATATGTGTGTGTGTGTGTGTGTGTGTGTGTATATATATATTGTCATCCATAGACAGACTGTTTCATTCTATCAGAACTCTTCAGTGTGGCTAGACACGTAGGACGCTTGAAGCCGGGATCAAAACCCATCCAACTTTACGTTAGACAAAGTCTCAGACCGCTCGGCCAACAAACGTACCACATTTGGCTAAGGGGATTTTTAAGGCATTATGTAGTAACAGCAGCAGCCGTTTGTTTACATTTTTATACCCTATCGGCTACCAGAGTGCTCAATTCTTTCGAAGGGTTTTGCATTATGCAAGCGGCGGCCGAAAACTCCTTCACCAGAGTGCTCAACCCCCATGGGGGAGCGTATAATGACAACTACATCTTAAGAGATGATAGCCATCTGTACCAGTAAAATTGCAACTCAAATATACTAATTGATAACTGAGTCAACTTATATGAAAAATGTTCAAGATGCGTAAGGTGATAAAATAGTCAGACATTTGTATATCACTGGATTATAGTGACATGTTCATACAACACTTATATCAGTCTCTAGGTCTACACAGCTTCAGCCCAGTGACAAGCATAGACAGAAGCCCCTTCTACTCAACAAATAATTTTTTTTTTTTTTTTTTTTCTTTTTTAAAAAATAATAAATAAATAATAAATATATATATATATATATATATATATATATATATATATATATATATATAGTCATCTACAGACAGATCTGTTTTGTTCTATCAGAACTCATCAGTGTGGCTAGACAGTATCTCCCCGTAGCTGGGATTGAAACCCGGTTGACTCAAACGCCAAGCCAAAGCTTGTAACCATTTAGCTACGAGGGGATATTAGCTACAAAGTACATTTTAAATGGTTATGAATCCCAATTACAATTGTTTACATACATCCGCTCAACGGCCGCCGAGATCTTAATTCAAATACGAAGAGACTTGCAAAGGCGCTAATGGCAACACGAATACTTCTTCGCTAGAGAACTCGACCCTACGGGGGTAGGGGAGTATATATATATATATATATATATATATATATATATTTTTTTCATACAACGTGTGAAAGCACATGCGATACCCTAGCCTCATCAGCCGCCAACCAGGGTGATAACACAGTTTCGGTAGCTCAAGGCGGTACTGCCACTCCTGGTGCTACCGAGCAGCTTTTGCCACCGGACAGGGTATTTAAAAGAAATATATATCTATGTATACACAAGATCAACTAAAAGCAGACATTACATTGGACGTTCGTTCATCTTCATTTTGGTGCAGTTTGTGATTTAAAAATGTGTTTACTTACGGCCGTTACGTTATACACACACACACACACACACATATATATATATATATATATATATATATATATATATATATATATATATATATATATATATAAATAATACATTGGATGCTGAAAAATTCTTGACTTAATCAAGAAAAAATTCTAAATTAATTCTTAATTTTTGAGAGGAGAAAGTTTTAAAACACCTAAACAGTGAATATGAGAAGACCATGTATATTTAATGACTTTAGGCCATATTCTTCTTGAATAGAACTTTTCAGCACCCCTATATATCAGTCGATAGAACTATATGTACAATAAAAATGAAGTTAAAGGAGATAGATTTTAAGTGTGAAATTGATAGGAGGAATCAGTTTGTTATATATATATATATATATATATATATATATATATATATATATAAGGATCATTAAATAAGTTTCCAGACTTCTTTCGTATGGCACTTTTATTGATAGTACACACATGAAACTCTAGTCCTCTTCAAAGTAATCCCCTCCGGCTGCAATGCACTTGTTGTACCGTTCCAACAACTTCTGGAAGCCCCATGGAAGTCCTCTTGTATGAGTGTGTCAATGACTTTCATCACAGCCTCTTTCATCTCCTCAATTGTCTCATAACCACAGCCTCTGAGCTTAGGGAATAACCAAAAGTCATAAGGAGCAAGGTCTGGACTATAGGGAGGCTGAGGAACTGTCTTGATGCCCATCTTGGTCAAATAGTCTGTGACAAGGATGGAGTTGTGGACTGGTGCATTGTCCTGCTGGAAATGCCACTGACCCAATTTGAAGAGTGCTGGCCTCTTCTGACAGAATCTCTTCCTGAACTCCCTTAAAACCTCAACATAGTAACCCTAACCCTTTGGCCAATCAACTCTGGTGTATTGACTTCCTTACTCCTCCCACACCTCTCATCATCCCTCACAGATTCCTTGCCTTCCTTGAATCTATTATGCCACTCAAAAGCTGATGCTTGATTCATGCAAGATGGTTGAAAAGCAGTCTGAAGCATTCCATACGTTTCTGTGGCATTTTTTCCAATTTTAAAACAGAATTTTATTGCATATCGTTCTTCTAAAGTGTCCCCACGTCCAGATTGCATTTTTGAAATTTACCAACTATGACAATCTGGCTTTAGTAGGGTGTATTCGAATTCCTGCTGTGGCTGTTCCATTGAACCTGAAATCATAAAAATTGGTCAGTCATCTCATAAGATTTATAGCAATAGCATACTGAATTTTCAAGAGTCTACGACAATTTTAAATGCTTGTACGAAAAAAGTCTGGAAACTTATTGAATGCACCACGTATATATAATCCAGCTTGCAGCATTGGTTTAATTTCAAGCAAAATCACTTTGTATGCTTTGTGTCAATAATCATCTAAGATGTCTTATTAAGTCAGCGAGAGAATCAACAGATTTTATTGACACTATAATATTAATACAAACTTGAAAATAAAATGATTTTTAAAAAAAATGGTTTGTTATAAAATTTACAAAAATGAACACTAGACTAGGCAAGGGAAACCACTCATACGAGATTCCTTGCCATCAGAAAACATTTAAAAAAAGAAAGAAAAGAAAAATACCATTTGTCGAGGAGCAATACTTGTTTTGCACTCCTTGCAAGCCATTACCAGTGAGTTTGATTTCCATTGGATATTTCATATGGCTTTGTGCCAAAGTTTTCTTAGTTCATAATCATTAAAGTTACTACCAAGAATGTCTACAGCTAACAATGATACCAAGTTGTACAAACACTAAGATTTGATATGCTGCTAAACAAACAAAACCAAAACCAACCAGATAACAGAGAGAAGAATTTTACTTTGTTTTTATCAATCTATTTATTATTTTTCTTCATTTAATCTTTCCTGTAAGTGTCATTTGGCATTCCAAACCTATTTAAGCCCCCCCCCCATTCAGTATATTTAATAAATTGATGTAACTGCTGAAATGGCATTTATTCATATTGATCATTTTGTTGGCTAACAGTACTCAGCAAAAGGGCACCTTTGGTGGTGTAATGGCTAGCAAGCTAGTCTAGCAAACCTACACAAGTAAGTTCAAATCTCATTGGGTGCCCCATTCATATGGCCTTGTGCCATATTTAAGCAACAGTACTCAGCAAACTTTCTTAAGCAATGAATAATTTCCTATAGTATATGAGTTAACTTAATAATTTTTGTCTTTCTTTTGTATACATTACCCTATGGCTGCATTTTTTAAAAATTTCTATTCTCTTTTAAAAATTCTGTATAAGGTATATCTTAATGAAAAATACTTAATTTAGCCCACCCCCTGCCCAAGTCACTATTTTCAAAATGTTTTTTTTTTTAATTAAATGAATCATATCTTTGCAAACAAAAGAAGGAAAAAAAATCAGACCAGAAGATAAAATCTACTATTAATCTGCTTTGATAATTTTTCACAATAATTATAAACTAATAACAAATAAAAATAGAGTTGCTTTTTATTTTAACATTTCATTTATTATACATATTCTTATATGAATAAGTTTTTGGTTTGGTTTGGTTTGTTGGGTTTTATGGCATCTCAGCCTTTGCAGGTTATTTAATGCCAAATCCATTTTTATGAAATATAGTTCTATTTAAAACAATTCAGTTTAGCATAAGTACATAGTTTAATTGTTAAAAACATTTCTATTTCAAACTACTCAAGCAGTTATATGTAACAATTCAGTTAAGGGTAAATACAGTTTTAATGTTGAAAAACAGTTCTATTTCAAATAATTCAGTTAAGCATAAGCACACAGTTTAAATGTAAGTACGGTTTAATTGTCAAAAACATTTCTATTTCAAACTATTCAGTTCACTCAAACAATTCAGTTTAGCATAAGTATGCTGTTAGTTCTATTTAACCCATAGATAGGACCCTATCAAGTGCTACCACTCCGGGCCAGAGTGGACCTGGGAGCAATGGCAATGAAAGGGTACTCTGCATTCCCCAAAGCTCCAGCACTGCTGGAACCTCACCATCAGATTGTTTAGTGTCATATACAGGACACTCGTTGGGGGTGGGGTCTTACCCCACTGCAGAGGTGCAGTCAATGTATTCTACAGCCCCAGCTGACTGGGCAAAATAAGTTTTTGATTTTCAATTAATTTCTATTTCATACAATGTCTCATTAAAATTATGCTCGCAGGAGTTGTCCCCAAAAGTACAGGTATGGGTTCCTTGATTTTTGGAATATTATAAAAGGATCCCCTGACAAAATAAGTATGGGAATCATTATTCGATGCTTTATTGTCAGTTTTGAGATGTTTTAGTAGTCAATCATCTCCATGATAAAATCTATGAGTGATAACTCTTGTAAGCCATAACAATTAATATCAAATGGCATAATGGTTAGAGTGTTTGCCAATGGCCTGGGAGACTGGTGTTCAATCCCATTTCAAGGCATACCAAAGACTCAAAACATGGTATGTGATGCCTCCTTGCTTGACACTCGGCATTATAAGGTACATATCAAGGGTAAAGTGGAGCAATCTAGGGAAAAGAGTAGCATCTTCCTCTACACCTTGGTGTAGTAGCTATTGAAAAGGGAGCCTTCAGATTGCCCTGGACCATCGTTGGTCAACTTATAAGTACATTACAATATAAGTTTGTGAATGGTACAATTTTGCTGTTATTTTCTATTGTAGGATAAATTTCAAGAGAAAAAAAAAATTAAAATTATCTTTATAATAACTCACTTGTACTGATTATTTGTGTGTGTTTCAAAGGGAAAGAAGATGGTATTTATATATATGATGATTGATTGATTAATTTTAATGGCATGTCAACCCATCTAGGGTTATTTTATACCTAGAAGTCAGGGAATCACATTCTTTGCACAATTATATCTACATCTTTTGTGTTGTTGTCTTTGTAACTGTTGTGGAGTGACTGGAAACCCCCCCCCACACACACACAGGATGGACTGGTTTGAGGACTATTTCAAGTGGTGCTTGCTCAAGATGGTGTCTGTCTGTCTGATAACAAAACAACTGAGGTTGTTACATTAGTCGATGTACTCTTCATCAATGTTCTCTTCAGAACAAAATATCTCTTATCTTATATGTGAGTCAACTCTTATTATTCATGACACAATAGTTACTTTTTGATTGATCTTAATGGCATGTCAATCCATCTAGGGTTAATTTATGCCTAGGGTTAAGAGAATCATGTTCATTATACATTTACATTTTTTGTGTAGTTGTTTCTTAGGATTTTTGTTTGCACACAGTCCTATTGAGTACAAATAATTTCTGAATTGATCTATTTGACCCATAGATATAATACTAATAGGTACTACTGTTTCAGATCAGATTGAACCTGGGAGTAATGGCAATGTATAGGTTCTCCATACTCCATAGAACCCCAGAACTAAAGCCTCACCATTAGATACAGTTTAGTTTGTTAGCCAGGACACCTTATTTGGAGGGGGTCTTACCTCTTTGCAGGGATTGTCAGCATATTCTAAGCCTCACTGACAAGGTGTATATATCTGTTGAGTCATATTACGGTTGTGTTGGCTATCTTTCACTCAATCAACTGTTCCAGAAAGAGTTGTGGGAGGTGGTTTATAGGATAATATATAAAGAGATCTGTTGAAACTGTGGACTGCTGAGATGAATCATAGACAGACCCGGGAGAGTTGGTTACCAAGAGTAACCTACGACAGTTACTAAGAATCCATGAGACTTTCATCTCATGTACAACAGGTTTTGATATTTATAACTCATAATACTCATACAATAAAATATCAAGTTTCATTCCGGAAGAAATTCATGAGACAGTACTTATAATGTTACAATTTTATTGATATGTAAACAAACAAAAATGAAGACACAAAAATAGAAGTGTGTATGTGTGTGTGTGTGTGTGTGTGTGTGTGAGAAAGTGTATGTGTCATCATCATCATTGTCATTAAAACATGGTGGCAACACAACACAGATTCCCTGGACTCTTTCTCCTCAACCATCCCTATTGGTTATCACTCTTGGTAAGCTCTTATACAGCATCCAGTGTCCACACAGACCTGATGAACATAAGTTTTTGCTGGTCAGCTTTCATTGGTGTGTCCATGTGTAGGAGTCCATAAAAGAATGTTGCTTATGAGTTCATTCTTATTTCTGCAGCATGTCTTGCTCATCTTACTTGATTGGTTGATTGTGTTTTATGGCATATCAATCCTTGTAGGTTATTTAATGCCAAGTCTTATTTATACATACATACCAAATATATAATTTGTAAATGAATAGTTTGTTAGTAATATTTCTAAATGAGCTAGAGCTCATTTGTTTACACACAGTTAAATGATTTCAAGTTCAGAAAATGCGTATATATTTCTATTTGACCCCTAGATGGGACCCTAACAAGTACTACCATTCTGGGCTAGAGTGGACCAGGGAGTAATAGCAATGAAAAGGCACTCCATATACTTCAAACTTCCAGAACTTGAACCTCACCATCAGATTGTTTAGTGTCATATACAGGACACTTGTTGGACTAGTCTTATCTCTCTGCAGAGATGCAGTCTGTGTTTTCTACTGTCTCAGCTGACTGGGCTGTACTTGGATAGTTTATCAGATGGGAGGTAAGTAACCATACAGTCGCTGTTTTTAAAGGTCCACTCTCCAGGATTCGTTCAAAACAAGCACACAAGTGTATGTGTAATAGAAATAAAAGCCCATCCACTCTATCTTATAGATAAAAATGTCCTTTAGTTATTTTTAGTTGTGATCAGCTTTCAAAAAGAGTCAATGGTATAATTTGGTTTGTTTGGATTATTTGGGTTTTATGGCATATCAACCTTTGTAGGTTATTTAATGCCAAATCCATTTTTATACAAATAAACGGTTCTATTTCAAACAATTCAGTTTAGTATAAGTACACAGTTTAATTGTCAAAAACATTTCTATTTCAAGCTTTTCAGTTTAGTCGAACATTTCTGTTTCAAACAATTCAGTTTAGCATAAGTACACTTTCAATGTCAAAAATCGTTCTATTTCAAATAATTCAGTTTAGCCTACAAAAACAGTTCCATTTTAAACAATTCAGTTTAGCATAAGTAGGTAGTTTAAATGTCAAAACAGTTCTATTTCAAGCAATTCAGTTAGTGTAAGTACATTGTTTAGTTCTATCTGACCTATAGATAGGACCCTTATCAGATGCTACCACTCCGGGCTAGAGTGGACCTGGGAGCACTCACCATCAGATTGTTTAATGTCATATACAGGGCACTTGTCGCGGGGAGTCTTACTCCTCTACAGAGAAGTTGTTGTATTCTAAAGCCCCAGTCGACTGGGCAGTCGATGGTATAAAGATGCAAAACTGTATGCAAACAAATGACTGATATCAAATTGAGACTGTTATATAGCAATACTTGAAACCATTTAACTGTTGTCAAAAAAGAGCTCAGGTTTGTTTAAGGATGTTATCTACAAAATATGTTTACAAATCATATATGTATTAAAATTTTTATGTATAAACAAGGTTTGGTATTAAATAACCTACAAGAGTTTGATATGCAATAAAACTCAACCTAACCAAATTATATATATTTAATATATGTATAAAGAGGATTTGCCATTGAATAACCAACAATGTTTGATATGCCATAAAACCAAACCAAATCAAATCATATATATTTAATATATATGTATAAAGAGGATTTGACATTAAATAATCAACACTAGTTGATATACAATTGTTGTATAGCCATGACCACTATATATACACATATACATGCAGAAACATATTCAAAACAATTAGGACGAGTGAAGACACTTCTTTAGATAAATATACCTCTCACTTTATTGAAAGGGTTTGAAAGGGTTACTAAAGGTGTGAGAGGTGAGTTGGAGACTGAACAGAACTGCAATATATTAACCCCCACTCTTATGGCCATAACAGTGTTTCTTTCCCGTTCTCCTGGGCTGCTCAACCAGGGGGCTGACGGCCCCCTTTGCTGGGTGCTGGTTCTCTCTACTGCATCTTATCTCCAACTGACTGACTTCCTGTCTTCACCCAGGTTATATAATTGTTCGACACCCACCTTCTTATTGTGGGCATCACAAATTACACTCAATTCAACCTGTCCATGGTCAAGGTTATATCCTGATATTCCTCGACCGGATGCACCTGTTATTTATACTGGTGCATTTTCTATTTTGACAGCTTGGCTGGGTCGGAGGTCAGTATGCAACACAATGCTATTAAACTCAACCAAACCAAATCATATATATTTAATATATATGTATAAAGAGGATTTGGCATTAAATAACCTACAATGGTTGATATGCCGTAAAACCCAACTAAACCAAATCATATATATTTGATATGTATGTATGTATAAACAGGAATTGACATTAAATAACCTATGATGCTTGATATGCCATAAAACTCAACCAAACCAAATCCAACCAAATCATATATATTTAATATATTTGTATAAAGAGGATTTGCATTCAATAACCAATAAAACCCAACCCAACCCAACCATCAAAACCATAGGCACTTGAGGTGTGGCAATTGTCATCATATGAAATAGACAAGGCAACCTGATTTCAAAACCTGGATGTGGCTGTTTACATTTTATATAGTGTTAATACATTATTCTTTTTTTAGAAAAACACTGAATTTAATCCTATTAAATGTCATTTAAAAATTGACCTTGTGCTACATCCTGCTTGTGATGGAATGGTTGGGTAAATACATACTTAAAACCATGTATTTAGAATCATATAGCTGTGTGCAAATTATTTGGTAAAATTTGGTATTGAGAAATGAAGAAGACTTATAATAAATAAAGATAAAATAGAAACTACCGAAGGAACAGAACTATTGAAATATTTAGTTGTATGGAAGATAGTCAAGTTTTCACTCACAAAGAAACAAAATAAACATTACTATATCTATGATATACAAATACTGAACACAAAGGAAGGAAAGGTAGAATAAATTCATTTTCACATACAAGAACATTTATACACAATATATATACATGTATTATTAAGAGAAAGAATCGTAGAAAGAATGGTAGAATTATACACATATTGTTCCATGAGCAACCAGTATGTAGAAAGGGTACAAAATGGAAAAAAGGCTTACTTATATAATAGAGCCATGTAGTTTTACTGATACCTGGAGGGTCAGAGACAATTTATTTACTGTTCAAAGAACAGAAGCAAAAAATGGTCAAGAAAGGAATTCTGTGATTGTTATATTACAACCTATGAGGTCCCTACTGGTCATGCAGATCATTCAAGGGAAGTAATTATTTATTGTACCTACAGCTTTAAGAATATTTGTTTGAAGATCTAATTGTTTACAAAGGATTATTATTACTTACTTGAAACCATATAATTGCTTGAAATACTTGAAATTATAATTGTATGTAAATTATTAATATTAGATAGAAATACTTGAAACCATATAACTGTAGGAATACTTAAAACCATATAACTGTGTGCAAATTATCAGTTTACAAATTAATCAAATTTCAACATTAAATAACTCATAATATGCCATTAGATATATAAATCAAATTAAACCATATAATTGTGTACATATTTTACAAAAAGAATAGTCTATTGAAGCTATGATTGTTTACCATTATAGGTTATTTAATGCAAATCCTCTTTATACATATATATTAAATATATATGATTTGGTTTGGTTAAGTTTAATGGCATTGTGTTGCATATTGACCTCCGACCCGGCCAAGCTGTCAAAATAGGAAATGCACCTGTATAAATAACAGGTGCATCCAGTCGAGGAATATCAGGATATAACCTTGACCGTGGACAGGTTGAATTGAGTGCAAATAGGAATATTTATGAGAAAACCATATAATTACTTGAAAAAGAAAGGCTAACTTTGGTAGTACAAATTAAGCCCTAAGAGTCGTTATATACACAGACCAAAATCTCTCCTGAAAAATAAGACAGTAAAATCCTCTGTGATTTTGAAATAGAAATGGATCTCTCATGCCAGGCCAGATGACAAGGCTTTGTTAGAGTTAGAAAGACAAACTTTTCAGCTCATTGACTATGCTGTTCTGGAAGACCACAGAGTGAAATTGAAGGAAAGCAAAAAACAAAACAAAAACCTGGATAGATAGCCAGGCCTTGCTAGAAAACTTAAAAACTATGGAACATAAAGGTGACAGTGATACCAATGATGATTGGAGCCCATGGAACGATCCTTGAGAACTTAGTAAGGAGACTAGGAGAGCTGAGGATCTGTGGAAGGGTCAAGCTCGCCAGATCACTGCACTATTAAGATTGGTTTGAATATTGAGAAGAACCATAGAATAAGGAGGAGACTTGCTGTCACTTAGACTCCAGTGAAAACCTCCAATTAGTATTGGTGTGAAAATTCACTAAGAGTATAGTGATAATAATAATAATAATAATAATAATAATAATGATAATAATAACAAAACATATAGCAGTCCCAGCTATATATGAAATACAAAAAATTGCTCTTTGTGGAACAGCTCAACTCCTTAGAAGAGTACTATCAATGTGAATGAAAAAGTAACACCCAAAAGAAGCAGCAAAAAATGTATGTAGTTACTATCTTCCTTCACCCTAGGTCTTGGATGCTAAGAAACCAAAAATAAAGCTGAAAATTCAATACTACTACTACTACTACTACTACTACTAATAATAATAATAATAATAGTAGTAGTAGTAGTAGTAGTAGTAGTAGTAGTAGTAGTAGTAGTGCCTTTGGAATGGCCCGCAAGAATCTGGAAAAAGGACTTGATGAACTGGAGATGAGAAGAACAATTGAAACCAACTAGACCTCAGCACTTCTAAAAATGGCTTAGATACTTAGAAGAGTCTTATAGACCTGAGGAGACTTGCTGTCACTCAGACTTCTAGTGAAAAGCCACCTGTTAAAACTGGTATGAAAAACTTGTAAGGAGTAATATAACAACAACAACAACAATAACAACACCAGACATGACAAGGTGGAGAAGGTCATGTCCTGGGAATTGTGCAAGAAACTGTAATTTTGCCATACAAACAAATGGTATATGCCAAAACAGAATCTGTCCTTGAAAGTGAAACTAAAAAATTCTCTGGAACTTTGAGATACAAAAGGATCACCCAATCCAAACCACTAGACCAGACCTAGTTTTAATGAACAAGAAAAAAGAATCTGTCATATATTTATTTTGCAGTACCAGCTGACCACAGAGTGAAAGTGAAAGGAGGCAAAAAGCTAGACAAATACCTTGGATTTTGTCAGATAGCTGAAAAAGCTGTGGAACAGACTGTGATACCATGGGTCCTCAGAAAAGTCGACAAGAACTTGGGAAAGAGACTTGAGGAACAGGAGATTAGAGGAAAAATTGAAGCCATCTAGAAAACTGGGCCATTGGCCTGATAAGTAGAGTGTTTGCCAATGGGCCGGGAGACCAGGGTTCAATCCCAGGTAGAGTCATACCAAAGACTCAAAAAATGGTACTTGATATCGCCTTGCTTAACACTCAGCATTATAAGGTAAGGATCAAGAGTAAAGTGGAGCAATCCAGGAAATGGAGTAGTGCTCTCCCCTATACCTCAGTGTTGTAGCTATTGAAAAAGGAGCCTTTGGGTCACTCTTGACTATATACTGGTAAAATTAGCTAGGATACTTAGAAGAGTCCTAGAAACCTAAGGAGATTTGCTGTCATTCAGACTTCATGAAAAAAAGTCATCAGCAAGAACTGGTGTGAAAAACTTGTAAAGGGTAAAATAATAATAATGATGATGATGATTACTATTACAACAACAACAGCAGGAAAATATCTTTAATGAATTTATATTTTTAAATAAATAATCTTGTTTTCAGCACTGTTTGCTGTTCAATACAAAGAAAAAGAAGAAAGGATGGTGTTTGTATTGTAGTTGGCGCAAAGTAACTGATAGTTTTTCGTAGATGCCATTCTCTGGCACATCAATCTTAATGTTGGTGTGTCTGTAGGCTGTTTACTGCTTCCGGTTCCTCAGTATCAGTCACTGCGCATGTGCCAAGTAAGCTGTCAAAACCATGGCGCTTAAACAAGCGCTGTCTCTTTTTCCTACGCTTGTAAAAGTTAATACTGTGGAAGTAAGTGGTTAGACAAATCCGGAATAGGAGAATTTTTACGTTCAAATGCAGGGTAAGAACACTTTCTGTGTTACTATACTTTCTATGATGATTTGTTGTCAGTTTATGTATTTATTATACTTTTGACAGAAAAGCGACACTTTGTTGTTTAATGTTTGACTGTTCAGTGTTATTTGTTCTGCCATAAACAGTTAAGTCCACATTAAAGTCCCCACTTTCTTCTCGTTTTTACATTGAATTCAATTTACTGATATATGATTTTATTTTTCTGATAAATACTTACACAAGATTTGATAAATTTCATTATTTTCTAATGAAATTTCCAAAATAATCTATATTTATTTATGCCGATAATAAACAAGTTGGTTAATAAAAAAACAAATTAAAAACAACAAAAAACAAACCCTGATGAAGCCTTTAAGGTGGCATTTTAGCTTCTGACAATAACAAATAAAACTCAAATCTCTGCTTCCCTGAAAAGACTTTCTTGGAGTTAAGGCTGAAAAATAAATAAATCATGTATTTATTTTTCCGATTCAGATCTGATGTAAGTTTACACAATATTTTAGGCAGTGGTGTTATTTTAAATAGTTTTTTTTTCTTGTTGCTGTGTAAATAAAGTAATCGTCTGCTCGTTTTTCACGAATTTGATATCTTTCTTTTTCACTGACATTTCTATTAACTTTATTATTGAATTTTCACATTTGGAAACTGAACAATCTTCAAATGCATGCATTAAAAGTTGAAATATTAAATAAAGGTAAAAAAGAAAGAGAATAATTATATTAACAGGAAATATTTACTATTTCTCCATTTAACAAATCAAATAATAACTGATTTTTCTTCTGTACAACTGCCAGGATAATTTATATATACTTTTTAAATATTGAGACAAATTTTTCGCTTATAAAATAAAAAAAATTGAAAGTTGTTCTAAATTTTGAGACCCTCCCCAAACAAAACAAGGAAACCCTGAGAGAATTGACATTTCCTAGTAGTAAGTAAATTGTGACAGCGGTATTATATCTATAAAACAATGTTTCTCAGTTAGGTATTTGTCCAGAATAGACCGCGTGGGAAATTGACGTAGTGGAAGCTGTTCATAGTCAGCCATTGTACATTGCCGCATATATTTCATCAAAGGGCTATTCTAGACAAGTACCCTTATTTTGAATAAGCATTTAAACAATAAGCAAATCTCAACATCTCAAATTTTTTTAAAAATCAAAATATTGTACCCATTTTAGTTATATTTTAATTTAGTTTTGAATATAACACCTTTTCGCCTTGCTGCATAATTAAAACAACAACAAAAAAATTTAAATAAGAGGAAAGAAGATCGGAAATTCCGAAAGAAACTAAATTAGCCATATGCCATAGTTTTATTTATTTATCACGGTAAAAATGACTATCTGTAAACAAATCCTTAATTCAATCATTTATCAATGAATAATGTTATTCTAATACTAATTTGATGTGCTTTAAAAAAAAAAAGAAAGTTTCGAATTTTAGTTTCTCTAAAAACAAAGAAAACGTGACAGGAATCAAATACATGTGATATTTAAAATTCTTAGTCTATAATTTTATGTATTTTTTCTTCAAAATAATCGTTGGTTAAATCATCAGCTCAGCTGATATAGCATGATGCCATTACAGTACTTTTACAAAGTTTAGTAAAAGATTCTTCTTTAAAAAGAAAAAATTGGTTTGATTTGAACACAGGGTGGAATGCAAAGTATTGCAAAGGAATTTTGTCTTGAAATCAATGCTTTGTTTTCTTTTTACTGTGTGTAAAGAAGCGCGTTGATTTATTTTTGATGGGAGAAACAAATAATATTGATCAAGCAAGAGAAAATATATTCATAAAGCCCACCGTCATAATCATTATTCTTTATTTTCTGTTTACAAATTTATTGAAACAATAAACATCCAATATGTCTATGTGAGTGAAAATTCTTTTCAAAGAATTAACTTATAACCTGCTTTCATTTAAATGGATAAAATGTTTTCTTTCATTTATCTATAAATATTATATGGTAGCAACAAAAAATACCGGGAAGCTATTAAAAATATTTTGAAGATGGCTTAGTGACTGATATATATATATAGTTTCCCTCTTGAAATGATACATAACTTAACACACGCATTTATAAATGGTGATTTTGGTGACTAATAATTTATTTTTGATAATTAATGTTACTATGTCAGTATCTTAAAACACGAGGTAATAATCACATCACATTGTTATGTATTTTTAATGCATATGACTTCACATCAGTCACAGCATAATTTAGTTGTAAATAAAATCCCTTAAAATTGTCATTATAATGAACCCATTATTGAACATCACCCATCATTTTTTTCTCTTATTTTTACAGGCTAATGGAATTTCCATTCTAATTTCAAATGTCTTTTCTTTTTCTATTTTGTATCTGCTGACAACATTCGTGGGAGGTATTTTGTGCTGATATAGTATACTCCACACGTATTTTTTTTTTTTTTTAAGTCTATACTACGCACACATACACACAGTCATTTGGTGTGGCTGCTTATTTGCTACGACTACATCTCTCTCCCTAAAAGACACATATTTAGGGAGGATATTAGATGTGTCCTCTTTTACTTTTTTTTATTTTTATCTTGATTTGTGAATAAGATTAAAACATTTTAAGGTGAGTTCTTATTTTTATCATATCTATTTACAGTGTTGAGGTTCGTTGCTAAGAAGTATAAGAAAATAAAAATAGATAATTTTAAAAATTATTATTTATTGTTTATTTATTTTTAAAAATCTCCTCCCACCCATTTTGTAAAAGACTGAAAACAAATAAAATAACAAAAACGATTCAGTTGATTTCATTATGCACCACCGTGTATTAAGTATGCACACACAAATAAATTATATTTGATTTTTGTTTACATAAGATTTTATATCTTTGTTTAATATCGAAAACTGACTACTTTTCAACTCTGCAGTTCGGTGTTAAGTAGAGAATACCTCCTCCGACTTACATTAATTTTATTTTAAGTTACCTAAAAAGTATCTACAAGTGTTATACATCCATAATCCAATTGGAAGACTAATTTAAATAATTTCCTTCATTGTTTTACTGAACTCTTAAATCACAAAATTACGTTAACTAGATATAATTCGGCCATCAGGTATATCTAACATTTTTTCCTCCTTTCAATTTAATCTGTGGATATTACCTCCTGCGTTGTAATTTTGGGGTTTAACTGTAAATTTCAATGGAGTTGGGTGCTATTCTGTGCAAACCTCTGCACTTAAGAAACTTT
The DNA here is from genome assembly GCA_963585895.1 of Sepioteuthis lessoniana. Lineage (NCBI taxonomy): Eukaryota > Metazoa > Mollusca > Cephalopoda > Myopsida > Loliginidae > Sepioteuthis > Sepioteuthis lessoniana. The sequence continues at coordinate 28,615,580 of OY757909.1, forward strand.
TGTATTTTCTTGCTATGAGAATTGATATTTTAAATTTATCTTAGAAATTTTCATATGCACATGCATGAAGTTTAAAAGCTAATGAATGACTGAATTTTTCCAATTTAGTTTACTTGATTAATTAATTGAATACTTTGAAAATAATGAAGTCTGTTTTGGGGGACAATAACATAGAAAATAATTTAATCGTATGTTGATTAAAAAGAAACTTCCATTCCATTAAAAAAATCATAAGATTAATTTAGAATTTTGTCGCGCTTTGTTCTTACAACTGATCATGTCGTCAGACCATTGACCGCAAAGTTTAAGTTAACGTTAAAAAAGAAAGTACTGTTTAATCCCCTAAATTATTTCCATCTTTACTTGTTCAGTTTTTGGGGAATAATGATGAATAGAAAATACTCTTGAACTGATTTTCATTTTTTTTATAAGTAAATTTCCTTCACTTTAAACCAATGGTAATAGGTGTCACACTTTAGAATATTTTTGTCAAACAATAACATCTTTTTGTATTATGGTATTGTTAAACCTTAAACAGTGATTAAAATAATTGTGACGTAAGACAACAAAAAAACTTTACCAGTTACTTTCTTACACAAACAGGTCGTCATGTTCGCTTTTCATGGATATTATTCTCTGACTACAAATTATGAAAGTAGACACTTGCTTGATTATTAGTATTCAAACATCACAGTGAAATTTTATAGGTATGATTTATTTATTTACACTGGTTATTCCTGTAATCATATATCAGTTACTTCATCTTTTAAGACTAAGTTACATGGAATGTTTGCTGTAAAACAAAGTTAAATCTTTAAGGTTGAGTTAAAGATATTCTATTATTACCCACATATGTCATAAATGATTAGTTTAAGTAAAACTGAGACCAGAATTTCACATTCCATTCATTGTTTATGGTTTCAAAATTTGAATTTTTAACTTAGCAATTGTTGCATTTTTTTTTTGTCTTATTCGTCTAGGTTAAAAGCGTGGTAAGTGTAACTCTTATTGCACTTTTAACCTGGACTATATCGCAATGATATGTCATGTGTTCAGAAACTTTTGAGGCTTGATATCTCGTATCTTGGAACTGTCATTCCAGTTGCATAAGCATATGTGGTTTTCTAAACGTTTTAGGTATTGTTTCTAGCTTAAATAAATAAAGTAAAATTAGTTAATGATAATTAGTATATGCTAGACGTCTTTAAATACTAAAACAAATCTGGCTTAGACGGAATATAAGTTTCCAATAAAATTCTGAATATCGAAGACATCAATTTTTTTTTTTAACCAGAAAAAGAATACTGTATTGATCAAAACAAATGGTGCAAATTTTGATGTGAATATGCTGTGTGAGGAAGAATTCTTCATACCAACTAATTTTTTTTCTTATGTGAACAAGCATTATCATGCAGATTACAGTTCTACATATGTTTTTTTAAAAATTTCGTTGTTTAAACTTTGAAATTGATGACTGTAACGCTCTGCAGTAACAGTTTCACCAGGCTTCAGCAATTTGTAATACTGTATACTTTTTATGTCTAGCATAATACAAAGCAATAACTTTTTTTCCAAAAAGGTAACGTTTTGCTTCTGCTGCTCCTACAGTCTCTTATAAGTTTTGATACTTTGAACCCACTTTTCCTCTTCAGTGACAAATCTTCAATAATTAAAAAAAAAAAAATTTCATGTCTAGCAAAAAGTGCATATGATGAGACACTGTTCAATGCTTTCCTTTGAAAATTTATGGGGAATCCGTTTTCCCACTTATGATTTTCCCCCTATACTTTGTAATTTGTGATTACTTTCACTTAACTGAAGCAAAAAAAAAAAGTACTGTTTGACATCTTTCATGGAAGTGGCCATTTGTAATGCAATTCGTGTGCATGCACAAGTTTGAGTCCTTGATATTACTATCACTTAGGAATATGCATAAGTTCTTGTATACATTAAAGACTCTTCCAAGGTAACAGTAATGCATTCATGAACAACAGTTGAGAGAACCAGAATGAGAGTGACACTTGTTTAAAGCATATAGAAAGGAATTTTGAGAGAGAGAAGGAAAATCATCTGACTTTGTCTTTGAGAGGATAACAAAAGCAATCTTTACTTTAGAAGTGGTTTTGACAACAGTAACAAGCCTTTTTTCTGCAACATAATTGACAGGTTTTTCATCCAGTTTCAATGTTGATTAAATGGAGGTCATTATTCAAAAGGGTTTTAAAGTTATCATATTTAGTTTACCATATTTTAATATAAGTGAGAGTGAAGGTGTTTTTCTTTGCCAACATTGGTTTGGTTTCTTTGTTAAATGGCATATCAACTTTTGTGAGTTATTTAATGCCAAAGCTATCCTTGTAGAGGAACACTACTCGTACTATTTAACTTACAGCTAGGAGAAGGATATTAGTCCAAAAGTGAATCTGATAGTGTGGCTGGAGTTTGAACTAGTTCGCGTTGAGGCTGCAGTCCAGTACTTTAGCAATTATGCCATGGGGATTTCCGCCTTGTCAAGATTAGAGAACAAGAATTTTACCTGTATGGGAGTTAGTAACAAGAATTTTTGGCATCCGCTAAAGTCAGTTTGTTTACCTGCATCTAATATCTTGAGAATGTAACTTTTTGATATTGTTTATGAACATGTTTGATATAACTTAGTCTTGCCTACAACTGTAAATATAATTGTATTATTTCATAAATTTGTTTATATTTTGTGTTACTTATTACTGCAGTTAGATAGAATTACTATAAAAAATACTTTATGGTTTGAATTTTTAAGATAGATTGAGCAGTGCATTGGTAAAATTCTTCAAAGATGATAATCTATATAAAATAGCAAAACTGCAGTGAATTTTTAAAAACAAGACTGGAGAATTAAAGACAACTTTGCTCCATGTCATTATGGATAGAAATGATACACAATATTGTATTACCTACCAGTACAGTTATCTGGTAAATAAAAACAGACAAAAGTTCTAATTACACAGATGTAGTTGAAGACTTTCTTTTGACTTATCTACCTTACTTAGTGCTTTTGCTATCTTAGGTGGTAATTTTCATATTTTGATGCTTATTCATCTAAAATACCAATTTGATATAATTATTATAAATTCTTTTAAATTGTACACCTATATTTATTTATGCTTGGAGTCTGGTAACAAAAAAAAACAAAACAAAAAACCCAAGTAATCATAAGAAAAACTTCACTTAAAAAAAAAAGAAGGTTAGTAGACCAGTTCAAGGGAAACTTTGCAGGTTTTTATGACATTCATTTAATTTTTTTTTCTCATTTCTAAAATGCAATGTTGGATCTAAGCCAGAGGATTGTGTTGGTCACTGAAACAAATGAAACCTAATAAACACTTATCTAAAGCCCATCTGAGATAAAGTATTTTTTCATGGAGGTATTCATACATCACAAGTTTCTTATTGTAGGAATTAATTGATTTTAATATTTTATATTAATAAAAGGATCAGAATTTTTTTTTCTTTCTAAGATAAGGAATTATTATAATTGGTTGAGATGAAACAGTTAGTAATGCAGCAAACTAGCATGAAAAGAATATCAGAACATGCATGACTTGGTGGGAAAGGTGATCCACTAGGAATTGTGCAAGAAAATGTAATTTCATCATACTAACAAATAGTATATGCATAAATAAGAATCTGTTCTTGAAAATGAAACTTATTCTCTGGGACTTTGAGATACAAAAGGATCACCCAATTCAGGCCAGAAGACCAGACTTATTTTTGATTAAGATGAAAAGGACCTTGTGGCTATAGTGAATTGTACTGTGCCAGCAGACCCCAAAGTAAAAGGTGAAAAGTTGAACAAATATGTGGACTTTGCCAGAGAGCTGAAAAAGCTGTGGGACATGAAGGTAACTGTAATAGCAATTGTAGTTGGAACAGTCTCCAAGAACCTGGAAAAGAGATGAACTGGAGATTAGAGGAAGAATTGAAACCATCCAGATCACAACATGATTTAAATTGGTTTGAATACTTAGAAGAGTCCTGGAGACCTGAGGAGATTTGTTGTCACTCAGACTCTAGTGAAAAATTATTAGCAAGCTAGAGCTGGTGTGAAAAACTCACAAGGAGTGTAATTAAATAAATAAATAAATAAAAATAAAATACTACCACTACTACATTGAAATGTCTTCAACTTAATTGTTATCATCACATGGGTAACCTTATGGGAATTTCAAGTGGAAAATTTCCAGAAAATTACAAGTTACAACGGACACCTGAAGATGACCAGAGGGTACAATGGCCAAAATGTGATTATAACAATCAAACCAAGGACACCAATCTTAGTACATCAGTGTATAATAACAGTGACAGAATATTGCTATGTTATACTGATAAGTAGGATACTTATATGAGAGAACAAAGTAGATTCTTGACATCCCTTGTCATGGTCAGCTTGATTTTTTTTTTTCTTTTCATAGAAGGGATTGACTGAATTAAGAGACCAATATCTTTTTGGTTCATATTGTTTACTATTTGGCATGAATATAGAGAATGAACAGGACATTGATAAGCCACATTTACTGACTTATGCAAAATAGTTAAATATAGCTTTTTAATTATCACAGGATTTACTAGAATTAAATAATAAAGTAAGCATCTGGATTGTTGAGACCAACCAGTATTCTTGATAGTTACTAAGCTTTGTTTAGTTGGGCACACAGACCCTAAGTTGCTTAGAGTACTTTGTGTTTCTAAGTTGCCATTCATTGAATTACTCTGTAAGCTCATCACTGCTTAACTTGGGTGATCTAGTAGGAACTGGTGCTTTAAGCAAGATTTGACCATAAGCCAAACAGCAAATATTCTTCGGTTAACTTGTACTGGTAATTTTCTGCCTGTTGGAGATTTTTCTTTTTATGATTAAAGTTGTAGTAAATATTTATTTTTAAAGATACGCATTTCAGGATTTTTTTCAAAGGAATGCTCTTGGGATTTGAATAGATGTAAATTTCTTGTTTTGTATGATACTATTCAAGGCCACTTTATAATATGCTGGAAGTGACATATTTAAGAAGCAGTTGCACTTAATATATACAAAGGAATGCTGTTTGTTTATGTATATATATATATATATATATATATGTATATATATATATATATATTTAAGAAAAAACCAAAGACCGGTTAATTTAGGATCATAAATTTATTTCCATCCTGTTTTTCAGTTTCTAGTGTGAACCAAAAACACAAAGAAAAAAAATTTATACAGGACTTCTTCAGATCCAATGGATAATTAATTAAAACAGAATAGACACGTGGGGTAGAAGGGGAGGGAGAAGAGATTAAGGAGTTACCTCCTCGTTTTATTGAATTTCCGTTTTATTTTAATTTTCAAATTTCTTCCGTCAGTTATAATTACGGTAATTTAACTTTTTTATTTATTTGTTTAATTTATTTTCTTTTCATGTTAAGTTCGATAATTAACTTTTAAGAGAAATATTAATGCTTATATTAATTTTGATACCATTTAATTAGTTACCTATTTTTTCCTAGTGTGTATGTTGGACACGTTTTTTTTTCTGGTTTCACTATTTATTTCTATGTTTTTAAATTTTTATAGTTTCATTATTTATTTCTATGTTTTTAAATTTTTATAGTTTAAATTTAGTCTTATGTCTACATCTAGCTATTAGTTCAACTTGTGTGTGTATATATATATATATATATATATATATATATATATATATATATATATATATATATATATATAAAATGAATAAATGTTCACCCACCTCTTTGCTGCAATCTCATGACTGCCAATTTTATGTTCTTAAAAAAAAATATACAATCATTAGATGAGAATATTTTTTATACATTCATCTGACAGCCTAGTCAGCTGTGGCCATAGAATATGCTGACTGCATCTCCGCAGAGGGGTAAGATCCCTTACCCTCACAATGAGTGTCCTAGATATGACAGTAAACCATCTGATGATGAGGCCCCAATCTTGGAGCTTTGGGGGAATGCAGAGTACCCTTTCATTACTATTACTCCCAGGTCTACTCTGACCCAGAGTAGTAGCACCTGATAATGTCCCATCTATGGGTCAAATAGAAGTGTTTGACCAAGAACTGTTTAACCGTTTAACTGTGTGCAAATGGATAACTGATGTTAAATTGAATTGTTAGTGTTTCATAGAAATACTTTAAATCATTTAACTGTGTGCAAATAAAACTATGAGTATGGAATACTTGAATCTGTTTAACTGTGTGTAGAAATTGAATTATTAGTATTATGTAGCAATATTTGCTCTATGTAAATAAATGAACAGTGTTGAATAGAAATATTAGTGTTAAATAGTAATACTTGAAACCATTTAAATGTGGGCTAATGAATGAGATCTGGATCATTTAAAAATGTTATCTACAAACTGTATTTACAAACTCTGTGTGTATATATATATATATATATATATATATATATATATATATATATATATATGGTTTGCCCGTGGTGTAATGGTTATCGTTGTAGGAAATGGACACAGCGACACGAGTTCAAATCCAAGACAAGACTGATTGCATTTCACATAGCACTAATACCCTTGGGAAAGGTATGAATCTAATTATTCTCCCTCCAGCTACGGGTGAATAGTAGGGCAGACTAGGTTCTTCAGCCTTAGTGAGGGCAACTAGTCTGGGAGAAGGAAAACTCTGAATTCAAACCTGTTAAACTTTGTTTAAAATTTGACCTTGTGTCATATCCTGCCCTGAGCAGAGGGGTTGGTATATATATATATATATAAACCTGATTGGACATTAAATAACCTACAAGGGTTGAAATGTCATAAAACACATGCAGCCAATGTGATCTTATTGTGTTTTTTGTTAATTACATGAAACTGGCAGTAATGAGATTGCCACAAAGAGGTGAGTTAATATCAATTCATTTTAGGTTTTATCATGTTCTACTGATCAGTAAGAGCATTTCATTGACTTATGAAAAATGTTTTTAAATGATTTGTTTATTCAACTAATAATTATACATGTGTGTGTAAGATCAACTTGTATTTTGTGCATGTAAATTTTATCTAATGTCAATTCATTGATGAGTGTTATCATAACTCACCCTAAAAAATGTTTTGATCTCAAAATCTATGTTAAACACTTTTTGTTGTGGTCAGAATAAATCTGTGATATTTATGATTTAAATATCAACAGACATGACATTTTCAAAAAGATTTCATTAATTCCTTTGTGTTCAAAATTATTTTAAAAAATCATTTTATCTTAGAAATTCTGATCAGAGGTTGTTTAGATATTATAGATCACAGATAACTTGAATGAGTTTAATGCCCTGTCAGTGGGGCTTAGAATAAATTGATGATACTCTTCAGAAGGAGTAAGCACTCCCTGCCCAAGTGTCCTGGATTTGACACTAAATTGTATCTGATGGTGAAGCTCCAGTTCCAGAGATTTGAGGAATCTGGAGTAGCCTTTCATTGCCCTTACTTCCAGGTCCACTGACCCAGAGTAGTCATACCTGTTATGGTCAAATAGGTCTGTTTAAAAATTATTCATATTTGATTGGACTGTGTGCAAATAAACAACAACAAACTCTTAAACAACTACACAAAAAATGTAGATGTTGTTAAGACTTGACACCTTCAGCTCACCAAGGAACACTGACCAAAACAATAGCAGTTAGCATCACATCTGTATGACAATTCATCCCCAAGATTAAAAAATACAAACCAACCAAGACAAACCAGTTGGTGATCCAGAGCTGAACACAACAATGGTCAGCAGAAATGCTAAATCCTCCAATTGCACATACAAATGGAGACCAGTCCTTTGAATGATAACAGGCTGGTTTTGCACTGTTCATCAGATCAGATGGTGGCAGATATTTTGATGAAAGCATTGCTAAAAATGGTCTTTGAGCACAGTGGAAGCGTGCTGGGCCCATAATCTGTCAAGTATTAACAAATATGAATGCAATTCCCTAACCTAGGTATAAAATAGCCCTATGATTCAATTTTATATATATACTAAAAATAAATGAATAAAAAAATATAGTCAGTCTAAAAACCCAACTCATCTCCTTTACTGATGGATAACCGACACAATTTGTATAACTTTGGCCATATCCAAAGTGAGTGAAATTCAAAGAAAACTTTCAACTGGTAATGCCTGTTTTCTCTACCAAGATAAAATATTTTTCTAAAATAATTACTTATTACTGATTTTTATGTTTCAATTGCATATTAAAGCTCAGATTTAGAAAATGAATTCAATAGTTTTCAAGGTGAGTAAGAATAACAAAAACTGAACTAATTCCACATTAACTATTAATATCCAGCAAATTTGTCTACAACAATTCATCTATAGGATTATATCTATGATTACAATTTATCTACAGATATAAGTTACAAGGTAATTTATTGAATATCATAGTGTTAACATATAAAAGTTAATTTCTTTGATTAAAATTATATTCATTTGGTTTAAACTATAAGATATAGGCTTCAAAATAGTTTAGTAGGAAAATCATATCTGTAGATAAATTGTATTTGTTGACAAATTGTATTAGATGAATTGTAATCACAGATGAATTGTTGCTGACAAAATTCAATAATAATCTGAACTATCACTCTTAGTCCAAGTTAAAAGCTCAGTACGAGTAACCAGAAATCAAACTTTTTTTTTGACTTTATTTTTCTAATGGTAGGTATCAATGGGGAACAAGAAAATTTTTGGTAAATTAGAGTTTGATTTCTTAAACTAAATTTTTATCTTCTCGTTCCTCAATGATACCTGCATTGAGGAAAATAAGGTCTAAAAAGTTTGAATTCCAGTTACCTTTACTGCACTTTTAACCTAGACTATATTATATATTAGTTCAAATTTATTTAAATAAATGTTTAAAAATGGATTTAGGAATCTGATGTATTTTTGTTCTAAGTTGATATTGAAAATTGTTATATAATAGGGTTGGCAAGATTTAATAGATTTTTTTAGACAAAGCACCTGACACTTTAAAACACATGGCCAGCATCTATAAAATATACTTGTTATAAAGGCATTGTAAATATATTAACTGTTTTAATTATGAACTAGATTTTAATCATGGATTATAATAGTCTGTTGGACACTTTTATGCTGGACATTTCAAATGTTTATTCTCTTTGAAAGAATTAATATGATTAATGGAAAATAAAGAGAGAAAAATAAGAGGATTGTTTAACAAAAGATTTGAATGCAATAGGAAGCAATTATATTAATTGAAGAAACTTAAGTGATTAAATTTGATTTTTGACAAATTTAATCGAGATGATGTATTGCAATAAATGTAAATCAATTCAGGTATTGCACAAGGCTAATGGCTATATGATCTGGTTTCATTTTAGATTAGTCTGGATTAAGATTCTTTGGAATCAGGCCAGTAAAAAAAAAACTTTCTTGAAATTCATGTAGAATTTCTAATGCTCACATCTATCTATCTATCTATCTATCTGTTAATATTTTATATATGATAAAAATAAGTGGAAAAGTGGATAAATAAGACATTTTCAACTGGTTTAATAAAGAATAAAATATTACTAAACTCATTGCATCTGATTTATCCACTTTTCCACTTATTTTTATCATCTTGTCTGATTCACCAAAATCTACTATTTCACTTTATATATATATATATATATATTTTTTTTTTACTATATTTAACCTGCTCATTGGCCTAGTTCGTAGAGTGTTCACCAATGGTCTGGGAGACCTGAGTTCTATCCAGGTCGCGTCATACCAAAGACTTTAAAAATGGTACTTGATACCGCCTTGCTTAACACTCACCAATATAAGGTTTGTATCAAGGGTAAAGTGAAGCAATCCAGGGAAAGGAGTAGCGCCCTCCCTTACACCTCAGTATAGTAGCTATCGAAAAGGGATCCTTCTGGTTGCCTTCAACTAAGCTCGCCAACAGCTATAAGTAAAGAGTACTCAATATCAGTGCTTTGAGCATATGTAGCTCTGAGTTCAGATAGCGTCAACACTGTCAACAGTACTTGTTAACTGTCAGTTTGTCACCTATGCAATCATCAAGCCAAGTTGACTATACTAACATATATTTCTAAAATGAGGCATTGTTATTATTCTTTATAAATTCTGGTTCCAATAGCAATGAAAAAGGCCAAAAAGTGACTGATGTGAGATATGTGTATATGATATCTAATTTACTATATTTATAAGGAGTGCTCAATATCAGCGATAGAGCATATGTATGAGGGTTGGCTAAAAAGTTCATTGAATGACCAAGACTCTCATGAAATGTGACCTAAATGACTTTTTTTTTTTCCTGAACATAATCCCCTTTGTGTTTCATACACTTCTGTCAGTCTTGTAGTGCTTAGATCCCATTAGTAAAAAAAAGTCATCCAACAGCAGACATTAAGTCATCAATATGAACTTTTCAGCCCACCCTCATAAATCTAAGTTAGAATAGCATAGTCAACAGCACTTGGTGACTGTCAGTTTCTCACCTATTGTGATCATCAGACCAATTATATCAATTACCATGTAACTACTGTAGCTATTGATAAATATGTGAGAAAAGGAGCTATTATCTACTGTTAATCTTTTAGTTTTGATGAATTTCTTAGATGATTGACTTTGTGTTCACTAGCTAAAAACAGTTATAACTTTCACAGCATTTGGTCTGATGATTGCATAGGCAAAAAACTGACCTTCACCAAGTGCTGTTGACTCTTTGTCTGCATTATTCTAATTTCAAGAATAAAGCAATTTCTCATATGATTTGCAACTGAATCATAATTTCATGGTTTCCACTTGTGCTGATTTTTTAATCATCTAAAATCTTGATATAACAAAAATAACTATGAAATGCTAATCAGAATCCTTCTTAAATATCCATCAATGTTTTATTTTTAAGGTCAGAATCTGTACTCAAATGAATTTATAGCTAAGATGCAGATCCTACAGTTGTATTTTACTGTACAAAATACTGTGAAATAGTATTCCAATGCTTTTTCTAATATTTTGTGTCAGTCTTGAATATTGTTAAGTAAAATATTCCTTTTTTTAAACATATATCAATTAAATGATCTGTTTAACATACTGTGATATAAAGTATTCTCTAATAAATACTAATTAAAAGTTCAAGGCCAAACACCTTCATTACCACTAGATATACAGTGCTCTTTGTACTTTTTCTTACGAAGCTTTGCTCTGTTTTGTAGAAATAAATGACAATTAGCAAGCCATATTGTTAATTGATTAGGTGGGAAAAAGTGGTGTGCTAACCTTGAGATATTGGTTTTCTTATGCTAACCAAAAGCAATTATTAATCCATACTAAAATTTATAGTCGGCGGTTTCACACCAGAAATATCTCATGACCACTGATTTAAGGAGGTGAAAGGTGCCTCTCACTTATTCAAGTTTATAGCCCAGAACAGTCTGTGAGAAGGTATATTTTTTTGTAACACCTTAAGAAATCAGTGAAGATTCTCAAGGTAGATTCTGTTCTCCTTTTCCAGCTTGACCAGCTCTCATTAGTTTTTTTTTTTTTTTTTTTTTTTTTTTTTTTTTTAAACCTTCGGGATCAAAAAAAAAAAAAATTCTCAACAGTCTGGCACACAGGTTACTGTACTTGTTGTTTCTAGGTAGTTACTCCATCTGAGTTCTGAGTTGGCTTATCACTGCTTAACTTTGGTGTTTTAAGCATGACTTAACTGTAAATTTTCTGTCCACTTTTTCTTTGTTGGTTTTGATGTGTGTTTTTAAAAAGATTTTACCATGTGACTAAACAGCCAATCAAATTGTTGCATGTGAGTTTGAAATAAACTGATTTGATTAAAAAAAAATCACTATATATGTTTAAGCTGTTCCTTTTATACAAGTGAAGATGTTTTATTGTTTAAATCATTGGCTGCTGATAAAGTCCTTTGATTTTTGTTCTGCAAATCAGCTTTATTTCCAAATCAATAATTTGATTATTGAAATTTAATTTTGAAATATCTTACTAACATGTGAATTGGCCCATAGTTGCATTATTGCAGTTAAGATTTTTTGTTCTCTTGACTTTCCTGCAGGTTTCTTGTCCCCTCGACTCTCCTGCAGGCTTCCTGTCCCCCTTAGCTCTCTTTTCAGCTTCCTGCCCACCTCAGCTCTCCTGCACGCTTTTTACCCTTTATTGGTTATAAGAAATCTAGTAAAAGTAAATTGATTTACTAATAGATATCATTCATGCTAAGAAACTCTTAATTCTTTCCATGATGACTATTGATCCTGTTATAGTTACTGTTCTGTACTGTGCCTTTTGAATTAGTTATGATCAGTATAGAGATAGAACTTCGGATTTCTGCTACCAGCTAAGATCATATATTAATGAATTCAGCTGTCTTCCAAAGTTATTGGAATCGATATCTTCTGTGTCTGTAATTAGCCATCAAAGAAAGCTCAGCCTATCTGTTGGTCCCAAATGTTCTTTTTGTTTCTAGAAATCAATTTCACTGTTGGTTTCCGGTGTTTTGAGACTTTGTTCAGTTGAATCTGTTTCCCCACTTGAAATTTCCTTCATTTATCACATTTCCCCCCTATACTTCCTATCAAGTTTCTTCCTTCAGTTTCTCATTTTTTTCTGTTTGTTCTCTCTTCTTCTTTACAAATACTTGCGACCATGTTCATATCTCCCTCTGGTTACTCTTCATTTTCTCTTCAGACACTTGACTTCTTAGGGTCTTCACTCCTATCCTTATTGACATTTCTCTTCTTTCAAGTTTTTCATTATTTTAATATCAACTTTTTATTTATTTTATATGTTTTCTTCTTTATCTGCTTACCTTTTCTATTCACATTGTGTTGTCTTTATTCTCGTCCCCCTACATCTTTTATTTCTGATTTATTTTTTCCCCTTTTTTTCTCAGTTATTGCAATGTGGCTTTCTCTTCTATGGACTAATATTAACCTTAAGCTGAAGTCTTCTTGACCTTTTTTTTATATCTGGACTGTATTGACTGGCTTGTTTTAAAAACAGATAGGACAAATCAGAATTCCATTAGCTCTTTTTTTTTCCCTGTCAGATTTTTTCTCTTCTGACAGTTTCTTAGTCTGGAGTTGTTTTGTTGTATTCAGTAAAGAGTGGAAGCTTTTCCTGGATATCTAAGTGATGAATTGACTGCTTTCTCAAATAGCAAATCAACATTGTTCTGTTTATGCATCAAATCCTTCTTTATTGATTGTGACAAGCATCTGTTAGATGCTGCTCTGCTTATGTACATGCATGCACACACATACGTATATGTCTTCTACTAAAGTAGTTAAGGGATTGTCATGCAGTAGATTAAGTGTTACTTGCTGATTATAATCATGTGATGTAAATATAGCTATTTGAATTGAATGTTTTTATTTGTTATCAAGATTATTGCATCTAGAATATTAAACATGGAATATTTTTTTTTTACATGATTTATGAAGGCTGCTGCTTGAATTAGCTCAATTGTTTGTTTGTATATGTTTTTATTTGATAGTCTTATTGCCCATTACAAAATGAATTCTATAATCAGAAATATTCTCTCTTTCTCTCTTATTGATTAATTTTCTTTAAAATCTTGCACATTGTTTTATCTTAGTAATTTCTTTTTGTACACCACCATATGTAATATTGGGAACTACTTTCAATGTGCTATAAAATTTTACACTTGGTTAATGATTTTCATTTCTTAATTCTTTTTAAGTATTGTGAAAATCTTTTCACAGCTTCTAAGACAGGAATTACAGTGGTATCTAGAAGACTGGCACACACTGCAACTTATCCAAGCTTTATAGTTATGTTACTAAGCACAAGGCCAGAAATATGAAGTGCGCAGTGAGAATCGATCTCACTAATAATGGTTTGCTAATCAAGCTTAGTACACTGCAGGAGGCTCCCAATCCAAACCTTATCACTAACTGTATCAAATTTAAGTAACACCCTCCTATTCACAATGCCATTAAATTGTATGTAGTGTAATATTTACATAATTTTTTTATTAATATGTATGTTTTATATATATATATATATATATATATATATATATATATATATATATATATATGTGTGTGTATATATTTAAAATTTTATATGTATGTTTTATATATATATGTTTTAAATATGGTAAGTTATTGTGAGTAGGTTTCATTTCATCCATAATCTTTTTGGATAGTTCTTATTTTTTCCTATTATTTTAAAATGTAATTAGGTTTTATTTCAATCATTATATTTTATAAGTCAAATAAATTATGCTTATAAAATTTGAAATTTCTTGTTTTGATTAACTTTAGAATGTCTAGAATATGAGATTTTTTGAATTTCTTTAATCATTTTATCATAGATGTTTTTCATTTTATTTACTTTTCTTGCTCTCTGCTGAAAATTAATTTCAATGGCATTTGACCAATATTCTTGAAATAAAGTGTTGAAACTCTTTTAGAATAATAGTTTAAATGTTGGTTTGTTAATTTGATTTTAATACTTTGTTATTGATTCTATTCAATGTTTTATGATCTGAATATTCTAATAACACACAAATTACATGACCCATTGATTATATAACTGCATGTCATTTAATAAGAATTACTGTTATAACTTTTTCCCTCTTCAAATACTTGTATTTATTTTAAAAACTGGTTTATAGAAAAGCATTGGAAGTTTAACTTTGTGTGGATGTCAATTACTTTAACCCTTTACCTACTAGTGTGTGGTTTTAAAATGCATCCTCACAATCAGATGTACTGGCTGAAAACCACACTCTACATCCTTTGCATGCCAGAACATTAAAAAAACAATATGATACTTCATATAATACAATGGTAGTTTAATTGAAGACCGGCACATATTTTTGCCACAGATTTTTATTAATACATAAAATCAAGTATAATCAGGATTGGTAGGTAAGAAGTTAATAAATAAATAAATAATCTATTTAATAGGTTTACACCATCTTTTTAAAATATGATGATTTAAAAAGCAGATAGTTTCAATTTTAAATAAAATGATACATTTTGAGGATATTATATTAACATAAAATATAAACTGTCTAACAATAGACTGCTGTTATTGATAAATGTTTATCTTCTTTGATCTGAACTTATGTGCCCTTATTAAGTATGAATAGCAACCATTTTGGATGAGCTAGGTCTTACTCAGCACTTGCTTCACATGGTAGCAGAGCAAAACCCCTAAAATTGTTGTTAACACAAAGGAAGGAGACAGTTAACAAAATAAGAAAAAAATGAGACCTACACACTTAAATTTTGCTTAAATGATTTTATATTTGTGATTCTTTATTTTATTTTTTAAAATAAATGATATTGGATAGATTGTTCTAATACCTTCATATATAAAATTAATTCGTATTTTAAAGGATGAATTTTGCAATCTGTGTCTTAAACTTATTTTAAACACTCCAATTATGGACTTGTGGTTACAAAGCCATTTTTTATATTGTAAATATGATTCCATTAATGCTGGAGCTTTGGGGAATGCAGAGTACCCCTTCATTGCCATTGCTCCCAAGTCCACTCTGACCCGGGGTGGTAGCACCTGATAAGGGTCCAATCTATGGGTCAAATAGAGCTAAACTGTGATTTCAAGAGTTTACTGTTTTGACATTTAAACTGCGTATTTATGCTAAACTAAATTACTTGAAATAGAACTGTTTTGATATTTAAACTGCATACTTATGCTAAACTGAATTGTTTGATATAGAACTGTTTTTGACACCGAAACTGTACTTACAAGAACTGTTTTTGACACTGAAACTGTACTTAGGATAAACTGAATTGTTTGAATTAGAACTGTTGTACTAAACTGAATAGTTTGAAATAGAAATGTCTTTGACTACTCATGCTAAACTGAATTGTTTGAAATAGAACTGATTATTCGTATAAAATTGATTTGGCATTAAATAACCTATAAAGGTTGATATGCCATAAAACCCAAACAACCAACTGAGGCAGTTTGCGACATGTATATGTTGTGTATTGCTTCATTCCATGTATGATTTGTAATCCATGCAGATGAATGTGCATTGTAGTTTATTTTGGGAACTTATACGTTATGAATTTGAACTGGGCCAACAAACCAACCAAAAACATTTGTTGTGTAAAAGTTGAAGGTGCAGTTGATTACAATACAGTAACCAGATGATTCAAGAAATTTTGCTTGGGTTGTAAGAACCTAGATGATCAGGAAAGGTCATGTAGGCCTATAACCATGGATTCCAATGATGGACATAGAGGCAATTCTGGTGAATAGCATTCAGAGAGTATTAGGTGAGCCTGGCATCTCACAGTCCAGTGTGGATTGTCACCTTCACGATTCCAACATCTAGAGCTGCTGAACTGTACTTACCATTACTAAAATACTGGAAAATTTTTGACTCTCTCTAGTACAGTGGAAACTCGGTTGTCGAACAACTCTCAAGTCAAATAATTCAGAGTTCAACCAAAATATTTGGATAAAAAATGTCTCAGTGATTAAACAAATTTTTGGAGTTCAAACACAAGTCAAGCTGATAAAACAGAATGTGTGCAAATGACTGCAAAGGCAATCTGAACATGACTGAACAGCTGGTCAAGTCTATCCGAGCAACATTGTTTCAGTTTTTGAACAAATCAGTTGTTAAAAATAATTTTGAAATGAATTATGTTCAACAATCAAGGTTCCACTGTATTATCAAATAACTGGGTTTGAGAATTCTTTTGTATTTACAATGGCAATTATCATCTTATTAAAGTTCTGCCAATATGATATTTATCTTATGATTTTTTTTGTACAATATTTTACTTAATACGAACTCTGATTCCAAACATCGAGATGAAATGAATTATGCACCTGTAATATTTTTCAAGTTTAATTATTCAATTACTACACAGATATAGCTTAAAGTTTATGTTGAATATATTAAAAGAAAAAAAAAAAAGCTTTTACACATTGTGTAATATACAGATAATTATAAAATATAAAATTAGGTCAAGTAGGAAAAATATTGACTTAAGGCTAATATATTTTGAACTCTGAAAGAAGGGAAAAAAGATTCTATTATTCATAAATTATTAATAATTATTAAGAGCTTGTGATATTTTTGATATTTCAACATATCATATATACAAACAAATGCCACATGAAACAACAGCAGATAAAAATCAAGTTTATCTTCAAAGTTGTCAGGTTTTTATGTAAGAATGCAAATAACTTTCTTGAAAATAAGAGTATGAATTTTTTTTTTTTTTAAGAACAAGTCTAAACATGTTTTTCTAGTTTCTGTCTAATCCCCAGAAATAACCTGTTTATAAATTGCAAGTTGCTAAAATGAAATATAATTTTGAGAATTTTATTGAGTTATTTCTCTTGAGCACTTATAATGAACTAGATAAGTGTGAACACTGACAAAACCACACTATTATAATTGAACTGGAAATTTCTTTATTCTTTGAGTTAGAGTATTTTATTGCACCAACAAAAATCTTGCTACAATGTGCCATTATTTTGTTATGTTAAGATAGAAGCATAAAGATTTAATAATGTTGATTTAGAGTTAATTTGTATATTTTTCTTGGAGTTAATTTATTGTATATTTTATTTTAGGATGGGATTAAAATATTTTGACATTTTTTTGTCATAGGTAAATAAAGGAAAAAATTCATAAGATATACATTAGCATAAGGGTTAGTGTTTGCCAATGGCCTAAGAGACCTGGGTTCAATCCCAGGTCGAGTCATACCAAAGACTCAAAAAATGGTACTTGATCCCTCCTTGCTTAACACTCAGCATTATAAGGTAAGGATCAAGGGTAAAGTGGAGCAATTCAGGTAATGGAGTAGCACCCTCCCCTACTACACCTTGGTGTAGTAGTTATCGAAGGAGATTTCGGGTCACCCTCGACTAAGGTTACCAACTTATATATATATTTATTTTAACCTAATTTATTTTTTCTAAAGATGTTTTTTTGCAGTTATTTTTAGTTGATTCATCAGTTGGTATTTATATTTCATTTCTTAATAAAAGACCTGCCAGCTGTTTCTAAATTTCTTGACATGATCTTGTCCATGTTTCAAGCTGCAACAAGGATATTGCAGTAATCTACAATGTCTTACACTCAAATTGTGTAAAGTTGATCTTTGTTTACCACAGCTTAGCTTAGTAAAGAAGGCCAAATTTTCAATGAAGTAGAAAACTTTTTCTATCATTCTCAGCAATCACTTATAGGATGAAATATAAGATCCATCCTTTCAGCAGGACTAAGAATACACTGGCTGTATCCCCTGCAGAGGGGTAAGATCCCCATAAAAAGGAATGACCTGGCTAAGACACTAAACTGCATTTGATAGTGAGGCTCCAGTTCTGGAGATCTGTGGAGTGTGAAGCACCCTTTCATTGCCATTACTCCCTGATCTATTCTAACCCAAATTAGAAGTATCTGATAACGTCCTGTCTATGGGTCAAAAACTCATAAGTACATGAAAATATATAAATATGAATGTACTATGAATGCTTTTACCTAACCTTTAATACCATTAAAACAATCAAATATGAGATGTATATTTTATATACATAACACAAAATTCAATCTCTTTAAACTAATAACTGCTTTTTAAAAACCAGTGCATACTTTTATTAAAATTCAAGGTTTTGAAAATTCTTTATTAATCTACATGCAAAGAAAAGAATTGTCTCTTTAACCCTGGTATGGCAACCAGTATAGGAGAAGGAAAACTGAATTCAAACTAGTCATAGACCTGGAGAGGGACTGGCTTTGTTAGCTTATTCATGCCCAAGAAATACTACATGAGTAGCACCCTGTGACCAAACCAGTTTATGGGATGTTTTTTCTTTTTCTCTGTACTGTGGTTATAGATTCAAACTCTTTAATTTTTGCTCTGTTTTGAAATTTGGATCTTCATAGCTATCCCCCTCTTTTTTTTTTGTTTCTCTAAGAATTATAAACTTTTGAGATGTATTCATATCCAGTAATGCTTTTATATTTTTTGTCTAAGAGATAAAGGTTTAATGTATTTGTAAAATAGAGAAGGAATAGATTGAAATTTTGAAAACTGGTTTTCAGTAATCACTTTTAGGATGAAATATAAGTTGAATAATCTTTGAAAAATTAGTGAAGAAAAAAATCTTTAAACTATGAATGTATTTTTTAAAATCCATGCATACTTTTTGGATGATTAAAATTGCTACATGCGAAAGAATGATATAAAAAAAGACATGAACTTTTAAAAAACATTTTTCATCATTAATGAAAATTGACAGTTAATGAAAAGTATTCTAGTACACAGTGGCTTAAGCTTAAATAAAAGTCTAATAAAAGTAAGCTTAAATAAAAGTCTATCATGTTGATAATTAGTGGTAGTATCAGTATCTTTAAAAGATAAGTTGTACTTATTGCCTTTATACAAACTACTTGTTGCTTCTAGATTATATTAGAATGCAGCGAAGTCTACTTTTGTTTCAGGGCACAAAAAGCAAGTGTTGGTCCATGATAGGGTTGCATATTTAATAGCATGTAAAATGTCATGACATTATAATAACTTAGCATGAACTCTAGCAGAAACAATTGTATGCCAGAAATTGGTTGTAGGCTCTTACTCTCTTTCACTCTTTACAATTTTATGATTCTAGTAAAAAGTGTAGCTGCTGTTAAGATTCTACAGATTTTACATATAATATTTATATCCTTTTTGAAGTAAATTTCTTTGTAATTTATGTTCAAATATTTAGTAACTATTCTGTTGCAACTCTGACCTGATTTAGCCTTTTTTATTTTCTTTGTATGGTTATTAGTTTAATAGATTGACAAGATTGACTCTGATATTCTGGCTTCTGCAGATGGTTTAAATCAATCTTGCCTGGCAGAACGGCAATTACAGAGACTGTTGGCCAAGCAGAGAATACTAAAAGAGAAATCATTGGTATTTCAAAGTGCCAAGGGATAAGAATAGTTAAAAGTATTTCTTAGTGTAAATTACTCATATATGTATATATAAGATTTGTAGCAAGATTAGTATTTTTTCTAGTATTCAGAAAATAGTATTTATTGTTTTATAATTTGGATTTTGCTAATTTATTTTTTTCAAAGAGGAGAAAATATTAGGTTGAATTGACAGTAATAATTGATTTTTATTTACATAAATAAATGGCAATGGCTTGTGAGATAATATAAAATTGTATTAATTAGAAGTATGGCCTAACAAAAATGTGTCTTTCCTTTCTTTTATGGAATACTCTAAAAGCTTTAAATTCAACGTTTAAAATTGTATGCTTTTAATTTTCAGTTCAATCATACATGGAATATGACATGTTTTGCATGATAGGAAATGGAATTGGTGACCTGAGTTAAAGTCCTGGATGAGGCTGTTGTCATTTCACTTCATGCTAATGCTCTTAGAAAAGGCATGAATCTATCTTTTCTTACCTCCAGCTAAAGATAAGTAGTAGAACAGACTGGACGCTTAGCTTTGATAAGGCCACTAGCCTAGAAGGCAAACTCTGAATTCAAACCATCTTTATTACACTTAAAAATTGACCTTGTGTCCTGTCTTGCTTGTGGTCAAGGGGTTGGGTAAATACATACAAAAATGTTTGCATTATATCCCTGAGCAAATAGAAAATTTTTAATTTTTAAGTGGAGTACAACTGGTTTGAATTCAGAGTTTCCTTGCCATACAAAGGTTAAAGAGCATAGTCTGCCCTACTATTTATCCATGGCAAGGCAGGGAGGGGATAGTTGTATACCCAAGTGTATTAATGCTATATAAAATGCAAACAGCCTCATCCAGGATTTGAACTTGGTTAGCCAGGTGCATTTTCAACAAGGATAACTATTACACCATGAGCATCTCCAAAACAAAATGAGAAGGTATTAAAAAATAATTTCAGATAAAGGATTTTTAATGATTATTAATATATTTTTCATCTTAATTTCAGTTGCTTTATATTTCAACTTTCAGATCATCATTGATTGTTACTAAGCAGCATGGATTAGAAACAAAGAATAATCCTTCTAAAAGACCCAAACTTGCGTTCTTTATCCTCAAGTGTCTCTCATAATGCAACAGCCTGTCTTATTGATTAGGTTATAAAGAATTTTTACACTATGTTAGCTTAGTTGTTGATTTTCCTGTGAGTGTTTATATATGTGTGTATGCAAATGTGGTTAGAAATTAGTATTCTTGGCAAGCTTGTACTTGTGGATATCAGCAATATAACACTTTGATAGCCTGCCCTTTCTGAATGTAAATTTTTTTTTTAATGTATATCCAAATTTGTAGACACATTTGAACTGCTGTAGAATGCACTTGTTTTGTTTTACTAATATTAAACCGATTGCTGTGAGTAAAGATTATTATTTACTCAATTCAAATTATAGATTTTTTATTAAAGTTTGTGGTGATATTGATCTTGTATCTAGACCTTTTCATGTTCCTTTTACTCTATCTCTGTTAGGACTATCTCCTCACAAACAGTAAATAAAACTACTATTTGTACACCCCTGTTTGATGTAAATGAGATCATCCCATTGTCCATAAATCCTGGGTGACACAACCAGGAGAAAAGAAAAAGAAAGACAGACTACTAATAACCCAACTGGATTATGGGAGTTCAACTATAGACTGAGTAGGAACCTAAACGTCCAATACCAGATGCCATCTTGGTTTTCTTCACCCAATCAGCTAGGAAATCAGACACAAAACAAGGAAACAACAGTCTCATAGTAAGAATAACAAGTGCTATGAACTGCTAGTCATTTTTAAATGATAATGACAAAAAAGAAAAAAATAGGCAAAATGTCTGGCTACTAACTAATGAGTAAAGCTTAATTGCTCTCACCCTAAGGCTAAGTATGGTAAGTTATAATACCTGAAATAGTATACTGATTTTTCTCTTATGATGACCAGTTATCCAACAGCCTATCCCATGTGGAAAAATTAAGTTTAATAATTATTACTGCATACCGGGTCATATAATATACATGTAAACACAGATTAACAGTTAGACAGTTTTGTTTGTTTCTGTTGCTTCGCTCTAATCACTTTGCTAATTATCTCTCTTTATCTCTCCTCCCCTTTTAAATATTTACTTTGCAAATAAACACATGCAAAATTGCTCCTGAGAATAGAACAAAATATTTCAGGCCTATGTATCCTCTTTCTGCTATTGGGTCATTGATATTCATTGCTTTGAGTTTGTTTAGGGGAATAAACATGTTTTTTTTTTTTTTTTGTTTTGTTTTTTTTATTGGGAACAGAAAGGTCCTTCTCTTATGATTAACCTAGTTTATGTAAAAATCAAAGTAAATCTCAGCATGATAATTAGACCATATTGTGGGGGTGTCCTCGTGGTGTAATGGTTAAAGCGATGGACTGCAGAATTGTAGTAAGCGAGTTCATACTCCAGTTGTGTTATTATGTTCACTTTCGGGCAAATACCCTTGGGAAAGGTATGAACCCCCATATCCTCCCAGCTATGGGTTAAATAGTACCACTACTGTTCTTCTATGGGAATAGATTTGGCATTAAATAACCTACAAAGGTTGATATGCTATTGAACAAAGAAACCCAACCAAAGACCATATTTTACATTTTTAGTTTACCAAATAGAAAATGAAAAAATAGCCTAAAGCCTCTTTAAATTTCTGAGATGAGGGATTATCATTATTATATACTGATTTGTTTATATAATCAAAATGTTTTAGCTATTGTACCCTGTTTTATTTACTAAACTTTAATAAGTCTGGCATAAAGGCCTTAGGTTGCTTACAGCACCTGCTGTTACTAAGTGATCATCTATCCAAGTACTGAGTAGGCTTAATACTGCTTAACTTTGGTGATCCAATGGGAACCAATGTTTTCAGCATAACTTGACTGTAAGTCATTTTAACTTGTTATATTCATTATAACATTTTCTGAATTTTGAAATTACTGTATTCGGTGGTATATAAGATTCATTATTTACAAGAGCGATTTGAGGATTGACACTAATTGCAACTTATCCAGGATCTGTAACTGTTCATTTTGAACTTCAGCAAATAATTCTTGAGTCATAATATTAGCGTGTGTGATGGTGTGGAATATTTGCATAATTTTTCATTTATTTAAAGGTGCATCCTATATGCCAGAAAATATGGTAACTCTTTAATAAATTAACAGGGTTAAATTGTTCTCATTCTGCTGTCTTCAGCATGGAATATCTTGCATTAGTTAATTATTCTGTTATTTTATCCTTTTTTTTTTCAATTTGTCCTTGTGATGCTGCTTTCCACTTGTTTCAATGAATTCCATTGCCTGACTCAAGAGATTGAATTCATGACCAATAGGTAAACTGCAATGCTTTGTAAATGTTTATATTCACACGAGGTTATTCAATATGGTATTCAACTGCTAGGCCTTCACATAATCAGTCATACCTAACTTCATAATTTCTCCACAGATTACAGCTTTCTGATGTTCTTCCAGCCTTACTTTTAAAGAGTGGTTGGTCTTTTATAGTCTCTGCTGTAACTATATGAGATACGAGGTGCATACAATAAGTTTCCAGACTTTTTTCATATGGGCACTTTTATTAATAGTACACACATGAAACTCTAGTCCCCTTCGAAGTAATCTCCTCCGGCTGCAATGCACTTATTCTACCATTCCAACAACTTCTGGAAGGCCCCATAGAAGTCCTTGTATGAGCGTGTCAATGACCTTCGTCACAGCCTCTTTCATCCCCTCAATTGTCTCATAATGGCAGCCTCTAAGTCCCAGGGAGCAAGGTCTTTACTATAGGGAGGCTGAGGAACTGTCTTGATGCCCATCTTGGTCAAATAGTCTGTGATAAGGATGGAGTTGTGGACTGGTGTATTGTCCTGGTGGAAATGCCAGTGACCCGATTTGAAGAGTGCCGGCCTCTTCCAACAGAATCTCTTTCTGAACTCTGTTAAAACCTCAATATAGTAACCCTAAACCTAACTTTTTGGCCAATCAACTCTGGTGTATTGACTTCCTTACTCCCCCCACATCTCTCATCATCCCTCACAGACTCCGTGCCTTCCTTGAATCTCTTATGCCACTCGAAAAGCAGTCTGAAGCATTCCATACGTTTCTGTGGCATTTTTTCAAAGTTTAAAACAGAATTTTATTGCATATTGTTCTTCTAAAGTGTCAGATTGGATTTTTGAAATTCACCAGCTGTGACAATCAGGCTTTAGTAGGGTGTATTCCAATTGCTGCTGTAGCTGTTCATTTGAACCTGAAATCATAAAAATTGGTCAGTCATCTCATAGTATGTATAGTAATAACATACTGAATTTTCAAGAGTCTATGACAATTTCAAATGCCCATACGAAAAAAGTCTGGAAATGTATCATATGCACCTCCATACTCATATATATATATATATATATAGTTCTTGGTCATTTTCATATCTGATGGGGACTTGATTCTCAAATGGTGGAAACTATTTTTAAACATTCTCCTGATGTTGAATAGACCCCAAATCCTTTCTAATATACTTCTAATGGAAAATATAAAGGATTATGGCAGTTTTCCAATTATTGTCATCCACCCTTGAACCTTTGCTTGTGGAAGCAGATATTATTCTTACTGGTGTTACTCTGAAGAATGTCCCTAATACTGATCATTTGTTGGTATATGTCTGAATCACCACTTATGAGTCTGGCTCAATGTTGTAAACAATGGATAATCTTTTCTTTATTATATGAATGGTAAAATTGAAATTCGGATATGAGGGTACAATGATGATCTGACTATAGTTGGGAAACAGCCATATATGGAGGGAAAATGAGGACTCAGCAACTATTAATGAACAAGTCAATAATAGATAGAATAACATTGAAGAATAAGTCAATTACACCACCTGGTTGTCCTACAGACAATGGCTTAGTAGATATAAACATTAGTTAAACATTGCAGTTTACCTGGTTATCATGAGTTCAATCTCTGGGCCAAGCAGGTGGTATCTAGTGGAATGAACAGAAAGTAACATCACAAAGATGAATTTAAAAAAAATTATACAACCAAATAAACTAATATACAAGATATCTCCTACTATAGACAGCATGATGAGAACAGTTTGCCATCATGAATTGAATAAAGGGTTTTCAAAATTCTAAGAGTGTTACTGAATACAACAGACACCAACTGAAGAAGGCTGGAGAGTTCAGTGGCTGAAATATTGTGACTATAACAATCAAGAAGACAACAGTATGAATAAATCAGTGTATAGTAGTCATAATTCCCTATCTTAGAGATAGCTGAAATGTTCCGACTATAACACTAAAGGTAAGGACAAAAGTTTGAATAAATCAGTGTATAAGAAAGCTTTAAGTCTTTAAATTTTGTTTTTAAGAGTCTTTGTAATTTTATAAGAGAAAAATTAAAAAGGTCACAATAGTTCTTTTTACAAGCATTTTAAGTAGAAGCCTTTTATGTTTTAACAATGTGAAAAGAGGAAAAACAAAATTAAGATAATTTCTGTTATGTCCTGGTCATGTCATGAGTGTAGGATTTCATTTTTTTCCCTATTTCTTTTATTCATGAAGTAGAGCAGGGAAAAATTAAATATGTACACTACATCATTGTTTATATGATGTTAACATTTCTTGTCTTTATTTCATATTTGCCAGCTTATAAGATGCATGGATTAAAGTAGTATTTGTCAGACTATTGCCCACTGCATCTTATCAAAGTCACTTAACTATTTATTTCAAATTTTGGTAGATTGGATGCAATGTGATATTCACTTAAAAAAAATTTTTTTAGGTTATTTAAATGTGTCCAACATGCCAGATAATTTTTGGCAAAGGTGGTAATGAGTTACCTTAGCGAGCAAGATTTCGCAATTATGGATTGGTCACCGCAAAGTCCTGACTTAAATCCAATAGAAAATCGTTGGAAGACCTTAGGAGTGAAAGTTATGGAAAGAAATCCCACTAGTGAAGCTTCAAGAAGAATGGTCTAAAATTAGTATCGAGGATTGTCAAGAACTGATTTGTTCTTGTAGTCGAAGATGTGCAGCTGTCATTGAGAGCAAGGGCTCATTTACTAAATATTGATTGTACATGTATTTTTATTGTTTTTTGGCTGTTTACATTGTTTTTCTCAATTTTGTCCCTTACTTTTGGATGTTCCTATTTTGAAAATGAATAAATAATTGTTATAATTCTTTTTCTATCCTTTGCAAATGATTCAAATTTTAATATGTTATTATGGATGATTTTGGACGCTACTGTATGTTATAAACCTTTAAAACTATTTTTTTAAATTTCCAGATACCCAGCTGATATATTAGATTTTAGCTTTCACCTAACACCAGTACCAGATTTGTATGTGGGCTAGTTTTGGGCCCCTGATAAAATTAAAAAAAGAAGTTATATAAAAAAAGATATTAGAACAGAAGAGTAGTTTTGCAAATTTGATGGAGCTCCATTGGCCTAGTGAGTAGAGTGTCAATGGTCTGGGAGACCGGGGTTCAATCCCAGGTCAGGTCATACCAAAGACTTTAAAAATGATACTTGATACCTACTTAACACTCAGCGTTATAAGATATGTATCAAGGGTAAAGTGGAGCAATCCAGGGAAAGGAGTAGCATCTTCCTCTACTCCTTGGTGTAGTAGCTATTGAAAAGGGAGATTTCGGGTCTCCTTCAACTCTTACTAGTTAGAGTGGGTCTTTTAAATTCAATGGGGCTTTTTTTTATGGACAGGGCAAGGGCAAACACTCATAATGAAGGGGTCTCAAATTCAGTCAACCCAAGGACTTAAATCCAGCCTGCTTATCACCACTATAATCTGGATGAAGTTCTGAGATATTAATTCTGTTTTTAACTAAACATAGATTTTATTTTTAGTTATCTAAAAGTTGATACCGTATTGTTTTTTTTTTTTTGTTTTTTTGTGTTTATTTTTAAGGCTTTATAAGAATTTTTGATTCAGATTTTATAAACATCATTAGTGTCAAATTGTGTTAAAAATAAGGGTAAAGGAATTTAAGGAAATTCATCGAAAACCTTTTTTAAAAAAACGATACAGAAGACGAGTCATTGATTTTTAGATTGTTTTAAATTGTTACTCTTAAATTAGTAACTATGAAAGGTTTAACTGAGGAAATGTCAGATTAATTACATTTTATTCAGGCATCCTATTCTCAGTAACAATAATAGACAACCTGTGAACCCATTGAGTTCCATTGTAACAGCAGTCCATGATTATATTTAATGCTTCTATTTAGGAAAGAGTGACAGATTCTAATTAGTATTTCATTCCATTATATCGAGAATTTGAATGATTAAAAACTGATGTTCAGCATGAACTCAGACTCCACAAAATAATCATTCAGTTGCAAATTAGACTGAAAATTGCTATGGTATCTCGGAACATTTTAAGTAGATTGCTCTAATGAAAAACTTGATACTGTGTGCCATTTTTTTTTCTCGGTTAAAGTTACATATATGACCCAGATATATTTGGAGGCATGCTTAGTGTAATGGCTGTCATTGTAGGAAATGGAATAAGTGACCCAAGTTCAAATCCTGAACAATGTTATTTGCATTTCATATAGTGTTAATACTTTTGGAAAAGGCATGAACCTCTTCTCTCTCTCCAGCTATGGGTAATTAATAGGGCAGATTGGGTTCTTTAGCTTTGGTTAGGCAGTCAGTCTAGAAGAAAAACTTTGGTTAAAAATTGACTTTGTGTCACATCCTACTTGTGGCAAAGGTATTGGGAAAATACATGCACGCGCACACACACACACACACACACACACACACACACATAATGGGAATCTTTGTAATATATAATTAAATAATGATAATGATGATTTTTTTGTGTATAATTATAATGTTGGTACAGTTGATCCTAATAAAGTTTTAATTGTGAAGATTTTCTTATGATGATAATGGTTATTATGTTGGCTGATCTTCATACACAATCATAAATCATAAAATCTGTCTAAGATGGTATTCTCATAACTTTTTTTTTCTGTGCTTAGATAATTGGTGGAACTAATATAAGTTAATGAAACATTTTTTTTTATCTAATTTAAGTACTGATAAACTCTGAGAATCAAAACTGATATCAATGTGTTTTGTGAAATCCATCCCTATTTATAACATCAAATTAACAATATGTGCCCCTTGGGCATCCCATTGTAGTGTAGTGGTTAGCAAGGTCATCTGCCAGATTCGCTTATACTAAATAGTGTGTTCAAGTCACACTGACAGCTCCAGTTCCCACTAGATCGCCAAAGTTAAACAGCTTAGATTACCGTAAACAACTTAAAGCCTGTGTACCAGACAAAGCAAAAATCTTAGTAAATAACAATATATATACTTTTATATAATCATGAAAACTTAAATTATTGGATGCAATTTTTTTTTTGAGTATGAAAAGCCTGATTTTAAAATAATCTTATTTTTAAAATGTTATAGTATTGCTCTAGTTGTAATATCTGAAATAATTGTAGTTAATAAAGTTTAAATTTAAACATAAGACTTAAAAACAATTTTTATATGTTTAGGATATAGATGAATAGATATTTGATGATATAAAAAATATTTGACATTAGGTTAAATTGTGCTATATTTATGTATGTATCTGCCAGTTATGTACTTATATATATATATAAAAGTTTCCTCACAAATTTTTTTTTTTACTGTCTCCAATTAAAAAGAAGCATAACTTTTGTACACACCTAAAATCATCAGGTAGGAATTTAAAAAATGTCATTCTATCAATAAAAATGAGATTTTAACATTTGAAAAAATGGCATAGATTAAATTTAGTTAAGTTTGGCACAAGGCCAGCAGTATGAGGCACTTAGAATCAAATTGAATAACAATGGAAGGCATTTTTAAAAATTTGAAAAAGCATAGGAAATTGATCTGAGGGTGTTTTAGTTTGCATAGATATATAAATAAGTCTGATGAATAAGTCTGCAGCTTAATGATAAAAATTATTTAATTCCACAAATATTTATTTTTTGACAATTCACTTAATCCATTGGTGAAAATTAATCAGATGGAATAAACATTATATAGGGAAAAATTCAAATCGGAATTCAGTTAATAACCATGTGTCAGGCTCTTCTTATTAATCCACTATTGTATAGTCTTGAAAGAAATTCTTCTGTATATATTTACATAACCTCTCTTGCATAGTTGGATGTGATACAGTCAATTTTAAGCTGTGTACTATTTACCCATATACCAGACATTGGCATAGAGTGTTCGCCAATGGCTCGGGAGACCTGGGTTCAATCCCAGGTCAAGTCATACCAAAGACTCAAAAAATGGTACTTGATGCATTATAAGGTAAGGATTAAGGGTAAAGTGGAGCAATCCAGGGAAAAGAGTTGCACCCTCTCCTACACCTTGGTATAGTAGCTATCAAAAAGGGAGCTTTCAGGTCACCCTTGACTATGGTTGCCAACAACTTACTATTTATCCATAGCTGGGTAGGGAGAGAGATGGATTCATGCCTTTCTCAAGGGCATTAGCATGAAGTGAAACATAAATAGCTTTGTCTAGGATTTCAACTTTGATCTCCAATGCCCAGGTGGCTGGGGCTGTAGAATATACCAACTGCATCTCTGCAGAGGGGTAAGATCCCTCCAGTGAGTGTCCTGATAATGACATTAAACTTTTCCGATGGCAAGGCTCCAGCCTTTGAGATTAGGGGAATGTGGAGTACCTCTTCATTGCCATTGCTCTTAGGTCCACTTTGACCCGGAGTGGTAGCACCTGATAGGATTCTATCTAGGGGTCAAATAGAACTGTTTGACTATTTAAACTGAGTGCAAACAAATGACTGATGTTTACTTGAATTGTTTGTTATACATAGCAATACTTGGAACCATTTAACTGTGTGCAAAATGTGTTTACAAATCATATATATATATATATATATATATAGGACATGGCATTAAATACCCTACAATGGTTGATATGCCATAAACCAAACCAAATCGGTCCCCAATTTCATTTTCTATAACACTGCATTAAACATGCTTCCTTGTAAATCCCTCTAATGTTTTTTATTTGTTTTTTTTTTGTAACCAACATTTCTCTAAAACTTAGACATTGATTAAAAATTTATTTTATTATATATCTATTCTGATTCGCATTGGATTGGAATTTGTGTACTAGTTCATATACTTTAAGGCATTTACCATGATATACACATTTTGATAAATAAAGGGCCTCCCTAGCAACCAATTAACTGTATTTCAGTTTAGTGCTGTATTTGACCTCCTCTTCTCATTTTTGGCTTGCTGTCCTTGACTCTGAAACTCTTTATCTAAAATCTAGATGAGTAACCTTAAACCTAGTTTAAGTGATTGTAAGAAGGCATGTTATTCATGTTTAATCATGTAGAGGAATATATATATATATATATATATATATATATATATATATATATATATATATATATATATATATTTCATTAAAAAATATCTAAAGTTTCTAAAATTTTTAATTCTGTGAACAATCCACAGACAGCTATGATGGAGAATTTATATCTTTAAGTTAAAGCTGTTCATTTGAAATCTATAAATCTTATTTAAAAGATAGAATATTGGTATAAAATAATCAGAAAAAAATTCTTAGCTGATAGTTTTGAATTGTAGCCAATAGCAGTGCAGTGGGAAAACTAGTGAAGCTGTAATATTAAAAGAAAATGGCTGCTTCCATGTGGGAAGGATTTCCAAAGAGCAAGGATAGCAATTGTAGAAAACAAAAATACTAAGTAAAAACTATTGGTAAAAACCACTGCAGTAATATGCCAAGATAATCATGGAAATGTGTGGCTTAATTTAGAATTACAGGAAATTGTAAATGCTTATGATAGCCAATACCCTGTGAAAACATGATGCTGAGAGAGAGATTCAGTAAGTGATACAAATCTGTTTTTTTATAATGTTCAAATTTGAATATATTAATTTCTCTAATTTTAACACTTTATATTTGTACAAAATCCTCTGAATATAAAGAAAAAAACCTTTATTTTTAAAATTTAGTAATGGTACTCAATTCATTTTCTAAAGTCATAAATTAGGATATCCTCTTTCATAATTGAAAGTCACTGTTTGTAAGGCTTAGAATATGCCAACTGCATCCTCTACAGCAGGAAGACCCCACCAAAAGAGCTGTCCTTGGTATGACACTAAAGTGCATCCATTGGTGAGGCTCACTCTAATTCTGAAAGTCTGGGTAGTATGGAATACTCCATCATTGTCATTACTCCTAAGTCCATTGTGACCCAGAGTGGTAGTACCTGTTAGGGTCACATCTATGGGTCAATGATCTGTTTGAAAACTTTTAGTGTTAAATAGGAATACTTGATACCCTATAATTGTGTGCAAAGAAATGATTATTATAGACAAAAAATGATTGCAATGGAATGCTGAAAATATAGTTATGATTATAATCAAACAAGTATAAATGAATCAAATTTCAGTATTAAATAACCCATAAAAAGTTGATATGTCCTTAGATATACTAACCCAAACCAGAATTGAAGGAGTTGCAATTAGAAAAAGAGGATTGAGTTAATACTGGACTGTTGTACATAAAATAAAGAATTTTTAGGAGACACTGAATGTTTCAAAATTTCTATCAGAAATAATAATACAATGATCTTAAGCTATGGGATTGTAATTAATATTATCTTGTGATCCTATGTTGTTTTTTTTTATTTAACTTTGAGCTCATACACATGAAAGATTTCCCAACTAAATGCATGTTTATTTTCTTTAAATGTACATATATTTGATATCATGTGATCTATCACTACACAAATTCTGATACAAAAGCATGTGATTTTGGCTTCTAACTTAGAGTATAAAGATTTACACAAAAAAAAAAAAAAATGATGCTACTTATCAAAATAAAATTTTTTTATGAAAACATTTTTTTGTTTTGTCAATTTGACTTTCCCCAATCAAGTGAAGTTTGATACATGATTTCAAATAAGCAAAAAAATGTTAAGTAGATTAAAAATCTATGATTTAAGAAAAACCACACAGAACCCAAAATGTACTGTTTATAATTATTTTGGCTTTGAAGTACTACAGGAAAATGGAAACTATTTGCAGAGCCTGTAAAACTAAACTACTGAAACTCACTCTTCTTTTCTTAATTTTTTATGGAATTCAATTTTCAAAAGTTTATTCTTTCCTTTTTTCCCCCACTTCTTCTTATCCTTATTAGAAATAGTTAAGATGAGTGGAAAATTAATAAACAATTTTTGTACATATTGAGGTCTATTCTTACGGTTAAGATATTTTATTATAGAATGGATATATTAAAATAGACCAAAACACAAAGTATTATTTAAACATTGATAAAAAATCATAACACATTGTTTTCTTTCATATTTATTTGTGCAAAGTCTTGTTAAATGTAGCATTCATAGTTTACAGTCACTAGAAACGGAATTGACAGGTTTAAAAAATTTGACAAGATTTTAGTAGTTAGTTACAGTATACCCTTAAAACGAATCATCATCTTAAAAAAAAAAATACACAAAAACAAACATAAAAATATATTTTAAAAATTCAGTAATTTTCAGAACCTATTAATGGTATGAACTTGCATCCTGTTAGCAATGTTTTGGTTTCAATTATTTAATCATTTAGAATAATCTGTTGTGGGGGTGATAGGCCAGGATTTTTAACATTAAATTGAGTAAACACTTTCTTCTATAACATGTATGCCAATATGTATCATGATTTTGAAAATATATATATATATATATATATATATATATATATATATATATATATATCTCCAATAAAGAAGATCAATTTTCATAAATGCTACATTAATCTATTAACAGAATCAGACTGAAGATTTAAGTCAGCTTGATAACGCTGGCCTGCGTTAATAATTTTTTCTCCAAAGGTCAAAGTTTTATCAGGTGGTATGTGATTGCTATTTTATGCTGAATTCAAAAATACCATTCATTGTGTTTGGTCAGGTCTTGTTTTTAAGCTGTACTTGAATACTTCATAACAAGGTTTATACAATAACACTTATTCAAGAGCCTGTGAACTCTATTTGTTACACCTGATCGTGGGTGCCTGATGTTTATAATAGCTTATAATGTTGTATGTGTACTTAACTATACTGTAACACCCTACTCGCTAACACCCACATACCTAGAGGGCACGGTGAGGCTTATCCCTCAGCTTAGAATGATTTTAATGTACTGTGTCAAGTGTCAACAATGAGTTGAGTGCTGATTTATTTTCTTCTCTTTTCAGCTTGACATATGTATTCCTGTAAGAATGGATTGCAAGTGTAAGAATAATCCTGATAGCTTTTGTTATATTTGTGATAATGTGGTTCTTCGTAAATGTCAAGCAAAAATCACCAACTTTGTGAAGAAGGCATATCATGATTACTTTGGAGTCAAACTAAGAGATCAGAATAAGCCATTTACTTTTCATATTTGCTGTAAAATGTGTGTGGAGAACTTGAGGGATTGGAGGAATGGCAAAAAGAAGAGTATGCCATTTGCTATTGTCTGGATGGAAGGAAAAGATCACATTCTGGACTGCTATTTCTACATGATAAATCTAAAAAGATTAATCACAAGAACACACACCATGTCCAATACCCTGATGTTCCTTCTGCCATAAGACCAATCCCTCATGGCTCAGACCTTCCTGTTACTGAGCCAGATGTTATCGTGGAATATAGTTCTTATTCTGAACATAGTGACATGACTGTTGTAGCTGGGAATGACGTATACTAGCCAAAAGAGGACAATCAGCCAGTAATCTTGACACAAGCAGAATTCAATGACCTGACACAAGATCTGAATCTTTCAAAGGAGTCTGCTCAGCTGCTGGGTTCATGTCTCAAAGAGAAGCATCTGTTAACACCAGGAACAACATTCTACTGATATCAAACCTGTGAGAGAGAGAATTAAGACAGTTTTTCATGTTTCAGGATAGGTCACCATTGGTTTATTGAAACAACGTTGCTGGATTAATCAAATCAATGGAGTTAGTGTATGATGCTACGGAATGGAAACTTTTCTTTAACTCATCCAGCAGAAGTCTCAGAGCAGTTCTTCTACATAATGGGAATAGTTTTTCATCTATCCCTATTTGGGTACAAATGAAAGAAACTCATCACAGCATGGATCATTTGCTGTCTGCTGTTAACTACCAGGAGCACAAATGGTTGATCTGTGGAGATCTTAAGGTGGTTCGATTGTTCCTAGTGCTCCAAGGTGGGTACACAAAGTATCCTTGTTTTCTGTGTCAGTTGGGCTGATGACCAACATTATATCAAATGAGTTGAAACCTGTCTAGTGTAACATTTGTTCTCACTGTCTCGTTGAACTGAACAAAATGCTGCTTTCACCTTTACATATCAAGTTAGGAGTAATGAAGAACTTTGTGAAGGCAGCAGATTTGCTTTTCTCTAGAAGCTACTATGGATAAGCATGGAGAAACTCTTAGCTGGTATATTTGATGGCTTCCAAATTAGAGAACTCATTAAGGGTTTGACGAAGCACTGAGTGAAACTGAACTTTCTGTCAGACAGTCACTGAAGTCAGTAGTTACAAACTTCCTGGGAAACCACATAGTGTGAAATATGAGAAGGAAATTGAAGAGCTACAGAAGAGTTTCCACTAACTCAGGACATGAAAGTCAGTCAAACTGCACTTTCTGTGGTCACACTCGGACTATTTTCCAAAGAACTGTGGAGATTTGAGTAAAGAAAATCAGTGCTTTAACCAAGACATTTGCATTATGAAAGAGCGCTACCAAGGCCAGTGGGTTTTAAATTTTCTCACTGACTACTGCTGGTGCTTAAAATGGAACATGGTGGCTGTTGAACATATGAGGAAGTCCCTGAAAAGACCTTTTATCCATGAATAACTTCTTTTGTGTATTTTTCAGTTTACCATGGAACAATGTGAACTTTCTACAAACATATCAGCCCTAAATTTAGCATTATTTGTTTAATTTAACAAGAAAATAAAGTTACAATACTGTTTTATACATTTCAAGTAAGAGCTTATATCTTAAAAACTTGAAAAATTGAGTATGATTTTTAGATTCAGCATAAAAAACTGCCTTGAAATCAGGTATTATATATTCAACCTTGAAAACATCACAAGACGGTATAACAGAAATAATCCAGGTTAAAAGTGCAGTAATTGGTGATCCCCAAGCTGAAACATTTTAGACCTTATTTTTCTGATGCCAGTATCATTAAGGAATAAGAAATGTTTTGGGTTACCCTTACCGTGCTTTTAACCTGGACTAAAAAGCTTTGTTTTCTTTGTAAGTAATTAGAAATTCTTTAATCAAATCTTTGAACTCTGTTTATGAAAATAAACCTTGAAGCAACTTCTGGTGAAATGCTTTGACTATAAATAAGTTAATTTCTTATAGTCTAACATCCTGGAGTTTGAAGAAAAAAAGTTTCTTTATGGTATATAATCACTTGTCTTAGTGTTGATGAGTTCTATAAATAATATTCTAATGGATTTATAATGGATTTGTATTAATTTCAGTTTAGGTCTTGCATAAATTTTTTAAATAATCGGTACTTATGCATCTATGTTACTGCGATAAAGCTGAACTTTTATGAGCGTTTCTGGGCCGATAACGGAAAGAATATAACGGAAAGAATCAACTCAGATATATCTGATAACGGAATAATCAACTCAGATATATCTGATAATGGAAAGAGTCAACTCAGATATATCTGAGTTGATTCCGCACTCTCATCTTATATTTTTAACTGTAGCCATCTCGTGTGACCACAGATATATCAATTTTAATATTTGAGCAATGGCCAGTTTGGACCAGGAGAAAAATGTCCCTTTGCGCAATGCAGTCCACGTCCTGCATTTGGTATTTTGACATCTCCAGGCATAGCCTTTTCTCATTTTTTTTAAATGGTAAGGATGCTCGCATGTCCAGCAACTTTTAATTTTGCCAATAAGTTTTTTTCTTGGCAGAATTGTATCATCTTTTCCACAGATTGTAGTTTTTTGCTTAGCTGCAATAAATTCATGTTGTTTAAAATTGCTTGAATAATACTGTTCTCGTAACTTTGTCAACAAATTGATTGAATTATTTTATTGTCTGCTTGCTTAAATTTGATTGGCTAGGCGTTTTGTCGGCATATTCTGATTCTTTCCGTTATAGGCCCGGAAATGTTTGTGAAAGTTTGGCTTTTTTGCGGTAACATAGATGCATAAGTACCAAATAATTTTTGTCCAACTGAATGAAATAGTTAAGAAGGAAGTACATTTTTTAGATTCCATACTAGAGTTAATATGTTGGTTGCAGATCAGTGAATTGTTTTTAACTCTAAGTTCAAGTTGCTGACCTAATTGTCAGTTTTCAAATATTACTGAAGCAATGATTTTTACTGAAAGAAACAAGATTTTAAAATTCAAATTAACATTTTGACTGAGAAAACAGATCATCAAACTACTGAGCAGTATAACATTTTTATTCTAGTTCTCATATCGATTTTATATATTTTTCTTACTCTTAAGAAAATACTATGTAAACATTGTTTTTGGGGTTTGTTTTTTGCAAATTCATACATAAAATCATGTGGTTTTGGCATTCTTGTTAATGTCTTTTCTTTATTGTACACCAACAATTCTCACTGTATAAAGAAAGAAAATAACCTTTAAAAGATAATAGCTGACTTATTAATCCTTTTAATATAACATAAGGTAGACATATTTCATAATAGAATAATTGATGAATAGAATGATTTGTACCTCCATTGACATACCTACACAATGGTTAATTACTAAATTTGGCTAATTTTAAAAATGATGATATTCAATCTTTAACCTAGGTACATTTCATTTAAGATTTCTCAATTTCTCATGAA
Source organism: Sepioteuthis lessoniana (assembly GCA_963585895.1). Classification (NCBI taxonomy): domain Eukaryota; kingdom Metazoa; phylum Mollusca; class Cephalopoda; order Myopsida; family Loliginidae; genus Sepioteuthis; species Sepioteuthis lessoniana. The sequence continues at coordinate 28,652,504 of OY757909.1, forward strand.
ATACAATGTCATATTTTTTTGTTACTTGAAAATATGTTAAACAAAAAGATTAAGAAGACTACCATGGCCTAATGACTGGAGTGTTTGCCAATGGTCCGGGAGACTGCGGTTCAATCCCAGGTCAAGTCATACCAAAGACTAAAAAAATGGTACTTGATGCCACCTTGCTTAGTACTCAGCATTATAAGGTAAGGATCAAGGGTAAAGTGGAGCAATCCAGGGAATGGAGTAGCACCCTTCCCTACACTTTGGTGTAGTAGCTATTGAAAAGGGAGCCTTCGGGTCACCCTCGATTAAGGTCGCCTACTTACCATTATTTTATATTTTTCCTTTGTTCTGACAGTGCCAAGTATGTATAAAATTATTTACATACATTTTGACAGTCTGCTTTAATATTTTACAGGAGCTGAATGTATACACATATTCATTATATAATCTGTTATATTTCTTTTCATTTACAATAAGATTTACAAAACTATATATCATTTGACTATAAGTATTTAATATTCTTTGATATTCACTGATAAATTACAAACTTTGATAGATTTCAAATCAATAGAATGAATTTTTAATTATAATGATAAAATCAGAAATACAATTAATGCAATCAATTAGCTTTGTATAATTTAATCAGTGGTTTTATTTTTATTTTCTCTTAGAACTAATGTTGAATTTATAATTAAATGAAGCATTGTCAATTATTGATTTTTGATTAGTATCTATTTTATCTTACTTTCATTGCTTTTTATTGAAAGCCTCATTTTCATCATTGTTAATGATCATAAAAGTTGTGATAAAGTGTTAAAAATAAAATTAGTAAAAAATCTATAAATTTTAATAAAATATCATCAAATAATAAACTGAAGATTATATTACTACTAATGCTATGAGTGTATTTAAACATAAAAACAGATAGTATCATATCAAGCTTTTGGTGATGAGGAATAAAGAATAAAAGCTATAAGGTTATATTTATGACCTAATTGATAAATAAGACAGCTGTCCCAAAGAGGCAGACTTCCTAAGGAAAAGGGAAGTGAGTTCTTACCAGATTTGTTTTTTTTGTTTTTTTTGATAAATTGGAATTTTCTCATGAAATACAATAGAAAGATAAAAAAAAAACTTGTAAAAAAAAATTAATAAAGAGATTACTTCTTTTGAAGAAATTGATGACTAGAATAATTGGTAGCTTAATTGATATTACTAAAAAATAGTTATTGCTTAAATTTTTTCACTAATTTTAAAAATGATGATATTCAATCTTTAATTTTAGTGCATTTGTTTTAAAATGTCTCAGTTTCTTGCTTTTCATTTTATTTTATTTTTTTATTTTTTTCAGCTGAATGGAAAAAATGGTTGATAAATTATGTCTGCTCATTTATTTTTTTGTGAAGAGTTAAAAAAAAAAAGAATGATTATTTAAAGTTCAGTAGAATATTATCACTTCAGATTTTACACACATAATTTTTGTTTTGTTTAAAGATTTTGTATTGTAAATACAAATCTGTATGTTCCTATTATGATATGAAGAATGTCATAAATATTGTAGAAAGGTCATTTTTGCCTTCATATTGAAAAGTATCCTCTTTTTGTTGTTTCTTTTAAGATTCTGAGATTTTTTGTTAAGAAGCCAGTTATAAAATTATATAGTCTTTTAAAAAATCAATGCAAAAGTAGATACTTAATTTTGAAAAAGTATTTTTGATAGACCTTTTAACTACATTAAAAATGTGTGGATATGTTGGGGGTAATTTAAAAAAAAATTAATATTCAATCACCATATGAAAGGAAAGATTACTGTTTTCCATATTGTTAAAAATAATAAATGTAAAATAAATATACTGATGAGAATTAGTTTCATAGTTTCAACTTGAATTGTTGGGTGCTAGAAAGAATAGAACTTGCAGCCTAGTATCTTAAGATTTTTGCTGAAATGAATTATGTTATTTAAATTTGAAAATCATATATAAGACTTTAGTACCATGAAGTAATATATTTGCATTTTATAAATTTATTTTGATATCTGATTTTTGTTTATCTTTGATAATTAAAAACTTTATCAAAAGAGAGTTGATTTCAAAAGAATTTTGAAATTTAAAAAATAAATCATCTCTTGAAGTTAACAATAATTAATGATAGTATAACTCCAGCCTTGATTTGCCTTACATTATTTTTTAATTTAGGACACTGAAAGACACTTATTTTTAGCCTTTGGAAAATAAACATAGACTGTGTGTGTAATTTATATATATTATTTCATACAATGACTGATGTTTGTACAGCAGCATTGCTTTCAACAAAGCCTTCATCAGATGATGACTCTGGGTTCAGGCATGGTTTCGTGGCCAAAGCATCATTACTACTAGCTCAGAGTGCCCAGCAGTAACTCATGATACCGCCAGACTTTGTTGGATTGTTGTCACTCTATGGGTTTGCCATATCCATGCTGATTTAGATCTTTTTTATGTATTTTTCTTGTCTGATGGAGAAAGTCCAAGATTAGTCAAGAATGCCAAGGTTGAGATGGTAATGAAACTTCGGTATCCAACCTCAATAGGAAATACATTTGTTATCCAGCCATTTCTGATGCATTGTTCTCGCAATTACTCATATTTTTCCAACTTACGCTGATGTGTTCAGTTAAAACTTTCTTCAGAAGGGACTGTTAACTCAATAACGAAATTTTTTTAAAAATTTAATGAACCAAATCACAATATCTTGATGCTGGGTCATTAATGCTATTTCATTTTGAAATACGAAATGATGTTCTAAATTGGTTGTGATGTGCCAGTCTGTGCAGCCATCAACCAATGAGGATCTGTGTATATTTTTATGCAAAAGTTTTGAAATATTTCCTTTAATGAAATGAATCGCCCTATTGGTGATATTATTTGGAGCTTTATTGTCAGTCTCACAACATATCTTTGAAGCCTCAGCAAAAATCTCCAGGACTTTGTTATGTCTCCATATGTAGCTTCTTAGAGCATACTTGCATCCAGTGAGAATATTTTTGTGGCTGGCAGTTTTCTCACATGCTCTGCATCGGTTGGATGTAGTTAACCCCCAAACATGAAGGTTGACTGATGTTGGTAAGATGTAGACTGCCTTTATAAGGAAACTTAATTTTTTAAGTTCCATGTGCTTGAGGTCACTCCATGTGACAGCTCTGTCTTTTACACTGCCTCACTTGGTCCATATACCCTGTTTCCTTTGTCCTACAGCTCTAGCAATATGCCTGACTTGCTCAAGATGATGAATTTCTTCCAAAACCATTTTCCTTTTGTTTATTGTGAATTCCTTAGACCACTAAAACTGTGGATGAAGGCCTAGACTTGCTCTTCCATATGCCACAGTGCCAATTATTTCTTTCATCTTAAGGGCTAATATTTTTGCCTTCCATTTCTGACTGGTTATTATGGAGGCTTGGGTTGTGAGAGTCCTGCAGCATCTGGAAAAGTTGCACTTTACCTAATTTAAATTCCTCAACAAGTGACATAGGAAGTTTTAGTTTCATTGATCAATTGTATAGTGCCACATTTGTTAAGCAGTTAGGTACTCCCAACCATTTTTTACTATATTTGCTGATTAACTACTCCATTGTTTCAACTTTTGTAAGTATACCTTATATATTTGTGTGTATGTGTGTGATATATATATATAATGTGTGTGTATGTTGATGCTATATAAAAACACGAAAGTTAAAGTCCGCTCCCCAGATGGCGACACAGACTACTTCGACATCATAGTAGGTGTACTGCAAAGAGACACATTAGCCCCATACCTTTTTATCATCTGTCTAGACCACATGCTTAGAAGTCTATTGATAAAATGAAAGACGATTTTAAGCTGACAAAGGAAAGAAGCAGAAGATACCCCACACAAACAATTACAGATGTGGACTACACCGATGACATAGCGCTTCTGGCAAATACACCCGCCTAAGCTGAAACCCTGCTACATAGTCTGGAACGAGCATCTGCTGGCATAGGCCTCCATGTCAATGCAGACAAAACTGAATACATGTGCTTTAATCTAAGAAGCGACATCTCCACACTAAATGGTAGTTCTCCGAAACTAGTGGAAGCAGTGTCTCATTAACTGAGACAGGCATCAACATGTGACTAGCAAAGGCATGCACAATTATCAATAGGCTATCGGTCATATGGAAGTCAGATTTGACTGGCAAAATGAAATGCAGTTGTTTCCAAGCAGCAGTTGTGTCGATACTGCTATATGGATGCACTACATGGCTGCTAACTAAATGTATGGAGAAAAAGCTTGACAGTAATTACACAAGAATGCTGCAAGTAATATTGAACAAGTCCTGGAAGCAATACCCAAAACAGCAGCAGCTATAGAGCCACCTACCACCCATCACAAAAATGTAAGACAAACCAGACATACGGGACACTGCACAAGAATGCTGTGAACAATATTGAACAAGTCTTGAAGGCAGCAGCCCACAAAGCAGCAGCTGTATGGCCACTTACCACCTATCACAAAAACTATCCAAGTTTCATTAACCATACATACGAGACACTGTTGGAGTAGTACGGACAAACTCATAAGCGACATACTCCTGTGGACCCCTTCAGATAGATGAACAAAGGCAGGACGACCAGCTAGAACCTATCTACAACAGCTCTGTGCCGATATGGAATGTAACCTTGAAGACTTACCAGGAGTGATGGATGATAGACAGGTGGTAGGAGAGGGTCAGGGAGACCCATGCTGGTAGCATGACATGATGATTATGTATGTTGAAAAGATAAACACAAGAAAAATATATATACTTTGGTGTGGATGAAAATTTATTGTATTTACTTTGCCAACATGTTTTGACTAAAATTTTGCCTACATACAAGGTATTCTATTTAAGATTATTTCAAGTATTTAAGTATTTTTCTCTTTATATATATATATATATATATATATATATATATATATATATATATATATATATATATATATGGGAAAAATTTGAAATAAATCTGACCTTATGTAAATATACAGAGATGAAAAAACATAAGATATTCATTAGGGCATTTAATAATTTACATGCTCTGAAACATTTAATGTTGGCAAATCTTTCTACAAATTAAATCATCCTCTGAAGACCTTGTGTTTTTTGTGTTTTTTTTTATATCTGTACATTTTCATATATAGTTATTTATTTTATAATTTTGTGAAAAGTCTGAAAATGCTTCCTGAAAATATAAGTAAAAAAAATTCCCTTTGTTCTGACAGCATGCTAAAATTTTTAAAAGAATCCAAAGAGTGTAAAAAAATAGTTTGAACCATTTTCTTTTTTTTTCTTTTTTTTTTCTTTTTTTTTGCAAAGTGTTATCTGATGTTTATGAAATGCTATTAAGTCTGTTGACTTATAAATGAGCACAAAAATTGTTTTATAAATATTTGCACAACCAATAAACCAATGTCTAATTTCCAGTCACTGATAGCAAATAAATCTTTCACTTTTTAACTAAGTCAAGAAGAAAAGGTACTAGACATTTATATTTGCTTTGACTCATTTTATAATAAAGTTGTTGGATTGGTGTCCCATAATCTAATGTTTAATTGGTATAGTCTATGATGAAATCTCATTGCTCATACCTTATCTAAAGTCAACTGTAAACTAAGGATTGAAATCATATATACCATTAACATTTTCTGGCAGTCTCCTCAGTGGCCATGGCACTAAAATAACTATCTTTTCCGACAGTTGAGCCACCATATGCCTCGGGGGACTTAAGCACCTAATGAATATAGGCTTGTTTGGGCTGTAGGGGGCTTCACACTTATATGTCAGGGTTGGCTGTCTGTGAAATTCATAATACAAGTGAGAACAATCAAACAAGCTCTTTACATATGCAAAAAAGTCCAGTGGCTTTATCTCAGCAAAGCAGCCTGCATTAATGTAGAAATACTGCCAGAAGATTTTCCAAACACTGTGGTGACATTATCAACCCAAGAAAATATTGCAATGCAATATATACCCTTAGCAGGCATAAATGCCAGCCTCAAACCTGACAAGGGTGTGGATCAACTGCCAAAGCGTCTAAAAAATCCCTCCTTTTCCCCCCATAGAAGCAAACACTTACTTGCTCAAGGATTCCAGCTAGCGTCCAACTGGCAGACAAAAATAAAACAGGCTGTAATTCAATAGTTTCTGCAACAATACTAAATTGAAGCTGAATTTATACACTAATATGCTGACACATAGACCAGCAAATTAATCTTGATCCAGAGAGTGGACTTGCCCATTTGGGCACAATGGAATGCTCCAACATGCCATAAATGACTCTCCTCCTTTAGAGTTCAGAAGCTTACTCAATGCTACTAAGTGCTGATTTTGATAACCTATCAAACTCAATATGGTGCTGCAAACAGGATTTGAACTCTGATCTTCATGTCCATTTCATAGAAAGATAGCAATTATACCAAATGCCCTCTCACTCTCTCTCTCTTTCCCTCTCTCTGTATATATTAGAGTTTGATAGGTTATCAAAATCAGTACTCTGTTGCGTAGCATTGAGTAAGCTTCAGAGTCATTATTGTATGGAAACTCAGAATCACTAGCAAAATAAAATAAAACACAATGGCAATTTTAACGACATCTAAAATACATTTATTTCATTAGCATTCAACTAACAAAATGATATAAACATAATAAAGTTCAAGAGATATATGAAGGAGACTTATCTGCGGAGTGATCGTTAATGTGAAGACTTGATACGGAAACAACAGCAAATTATGTTCTATCAAGCTTCTTCTCTGTTATCCGTTTTCTCACACATAGTCATGGCTTTTTTCCCCAACTGCTTATGCCGTGTGTTTCTTCTCAATTGTTTGCGCAGCATTTTTCTTTTCAACTGTTCATGCTATAGGTCTCTGTTCAACTGTCCCGTTTCAAGCTACCCTTCTCTGAGTTCCAATTTGTGCTAGCTAGGCAA